>JAJPUD010003285.1:151477-198700 GCA_023553655.1 Myrmecobius fasciatus | reverse complement strand
AAAAAAAAAAAAAAAAAAAAAAAAAAACCCATGATGAAAAAAATGCTATCCATCTCCAAAGAGAGAACTGATGAATTCTGAAATAAGAATAAAGCATATTTTCTCACTTTTTCTTTTTTTTGAATCCATATTGATTAACATGAAAATATGTTTTACATGACTTCACATGTGTAATGAATATCACATTGCTTAACTTTTCATTGAGTGGAGGAGAAGAAAAAGGGAAGAGAAGAATTTGGAACTCAAAATTTAAAAATTAATGTTAAAAAAACCATAGTCAGTCAATAAGTCAATAAGCATATATTAAATTCCTAGTATAAAAAAAGGGCAGCTAGGTGATACAGTGGATAAAATGCAGAGTTCAGAAGATTTGAGTTGAAATTTGGCCTTTCTGTGTCACTGTGGGTAAGTCACTTAACCCTATTTATCTCAGTTTCCTTTTTTGTAAAATAAACTGGAGAAAGAAATGCAAACCACTCTAGTATCTTTGCTAAGAAAACTTCAAATGGAGTCATGAAAAATCAGACATAACTGAAATGAGTGTACAAAAACAAAGTTAAGTGAAAGGTTGGCAAGTCTAACAAGTGTTTAATCATAGAGCAGTTGGCGTAACCCATGCTTCACCCCAAGCTGATCTGTATTCCCAAAATTATTTACAAAAAGTTCAATCTAAGAAAATTGGGAGGGGGAGCAAATTACAGATGATATTAAGAAACTTGATGGACACTATCTCATAGCAGACACTATAAACATTCACTCATTCACACATTTTTTGAGTTATTATGAACATAACACACTGCTAATTAATGGAGATTGCCTTTAAGGAATTTATTTGGAGAAATAAAAAAACATCTTCAAGTCATGTTTTAACATGGTTTACTAAAAGTATTCCTGTATCTTATGAGAGTTCCCTATTTCAATGTTAAATAGAATTGATTCTCAGTGGTGAGAAAGATTAAAAATTAACTGTCAATAGGCACACATTTACAAATTTAAAATATGACCTGAGACTTGTCAGATAATCTACTTTTTAGTGGATAAGGGGTTTTTGAACTCTTAGTAACAACCTGTTGTGAATATTCTTTTTCAGTAAATTCCTATTGAGATATTTATGGTATCATAGAATAAGAACTTCAGAGCTAGAAGGGATTGCAGTCCAGTTCAATCTATACCCTCCCCCCCAAAAATAGTCATTACACACACACACACACACACACACACACACACACACACACATACACATATACATATATATACATATCTGACAAGTGTCCATATTAAAATTCTCCATTTAGTAAATACCCATTACTTTCTGAGATAGCCCATTCCAATTTGTGGATAGATCGAATTGTTCGGAAATTCTTCCTTATATTAAGTCTAAATTTGTTTATTTACATCTTTGACTCATTGCTCCCATTTCTGCTACATGGGGCTAAACAAATTGAATCCCTTTTCTACATGATAGTTTTTCATATGATTAACAAAATCGCAAAATTTTAGAATTGTAAGGGACTCAGCAACCATTCTTTACAACCCAGACCCCCAAAATAACTCCTACTGTGACATAATCAACAAGTGACTCTTCTTGAAGACTTTCAAATATCCATGACAAAATTAATTACATTTTCAGAGTAGTCTGATTGTTAGGCAAGGTAGATAGCACAGTGGATAAAGTGTCAAGGCTTAGAGTCAAGAAGACTCATCTTCCTGAGATCCACTCAGGCCTCAGACACTTACTAGTTGTGCAATCGAAGGCAAGTCTTTCTGTTTGCTTCAATTCCTTCATCTGTAAAATGAGCTGGAGAATGAAAGGGCAAACCATCATCTTTGAAAAACAAAAAACAAAAAACAAACAAATCCAACAACCAAATGGAGTCACAAAAAGTTAAAAACAACTACACAATAATTGAACAACAATTGTCAGGAAGTTATTCCTAATATAAAATCTAAATTTGCCTCTTTCCAACTTCTAGCCATTGCTACCAATTCTCTCCTTTGGGGCCAAACAACAAAAGTAATCCCTCCTCTCTATGTAGCCCTTCAAATACTTGAAGACAATGATTATATGCTTCCCAAGTTTTCTTTTCTCAAAGCTAAATGTTCTCAATTCTTTCAAATGCTCCTTATGTGACATGAACTAAGGCCTTTCATCATTTTAGTAGTTCTCTTCTAGACATTCTCCAGTTTATTAATAAACCTACTTAAACTGAGATATCTAGAACGCCAAATAAGTATTGTCCATCAAATGAATATTATTCTCCATCTTATCTAGACAGAGAACAAATGAAACAATACTTTCTTATTTCTGGAAACCATACCTTGCAGTTCAAAATTGTGGCAGCTTATTTGGCTATGCTATTGAAATGCTGACTCATATTAAGATAGAAATTCACCAATTGCCCCAGGTCTTTTTCAGATAGATTATTGTCTCTTCATTCCCTATGCTATATTTGTGATGTTAATTATTTGAACCCAATGTAAGACTTCAATTTTACAATCAGTGAATTTATCTTACTAGATTCAGCCCTGTTCTCTACCCTGACAAGATCTTTTTGGGATGCAATGTATTAGCTATCCCTCTCAGCTCTGTGTCATCTATAAATATTATAAGCATGTCATTTATGCCATTATCCAAGTCAGTCAAAAATAATTATCATGTTCTTTGCCACACTTCTGACTTCTCAGTCTTCCTTTCTCCAGGGTAAACAGCCCCAGGACCTTCAACCAATCCTTTCACAGCATAAGCTAAAGACACTTCACTCAACATTAAAGTTAATAACTGGGTCCCAATTATATGCATATTTACAAAAATATGTATTGTGAATAAAGTTTTAAATTAAAATAAGGAGTGGCCTTATTGATATCAGAAAAAATTGACTTCAATTTAGAAAATATCAAAATATTCGGGTCAAGGGTATTATATCATCGTGAAGGGTATACTACATAATGAATATTTATTAATTGTCCATCATAAAGTTCCCCTCCTCTAGATGCTTTTCATTTTATCAATGCCCTTCTTAAACTTCCTTTACAGAGATGAGATAATTAATCCCAAAGAGAAAATATGAAAAATTGGTCATGAGGTTGAAAACAGATGACACATTTTGAATACATGTCAAATGGCTTAGCTAAAGTTGATTAAAAAAACATCTATGCATCCTGTTAATGATTGTTAGTTCTGGAACATTGAATCTAACTTAATTATATTTTCTTCCCCTGGGAGCTTTATAAGCTTAATCAATATGCCCTCTTCTTCAATTCATAACATGAAACACCTTATTTGCATGATTACAATTGTATCTTTCTACATTTTATATCTTTTCTCTCTGGAGCCATTAAATCTGCTAAGATAGCAAAATTGTACTGCATTTTCCACAATTTGCACTTATTTCTCATAAATGCTTGGCAAATGTCCCTATATTTGGCTTTGAAATTTGTTTTCAAGTTCTCTAAAACAGCAAAGTAAAAAAATAGCAAAAGGGTCGGTTCTACTCTGACACCTTCAATTACATAAAAATATCCCACTTGTGGCTGAAAAGAGATGAGGGAAAAGTGCAGGATTGAGGTGGAGGGAGGGGGCGATGTAGACTTTTAGTTGGAAATATTCAGAAATAGTAAAATGAGGGAGCAGAGGACATAGCCATTATGTCCTCTTTTATAAATCACGCCAAGTTATTGCTGCATGTAGAACTAGAGACCATGACATCTGCCTCTAATTTCACAGGAGGCAACAACTGAGCAATCTACCTCAACTATTTCCAGACTTTAATAAGCTGACCTCCAGCTGTCAGCCAAGCTCCCAATGCAAGAAACCAATCTTTACCTCAACAGAGAATGTATCCACTAGTCTCTTCATTTCCCCACCAGCCAGAAGGCTGGTTTACTACCATTACTATCCCTATTGTTATAAATGCAACCTCTAACCAAAGGAATTCCCCTGTTTCCCCAAAGGCTCAATATCTAACTGGGCAGAAAGAATCAACGCTACTCTCTTATGTCAACATATGTCATATAACATATTGTAGGGAGAACAATAGTCACTCCCTCTCTGAATGCTATAGATGGATTGCAGTGCATAGAGTGCAATGGATAGAGCACCAAGTCTGAAGGATGAACAAGTCACTAAACCTGTTTGCCTTAGTTATTCATCTACAAAATGAGCTGGAGAAGGAAATGGCAAACCAATCCAGTATCTTTGCCAAGAAAACCCCAAATGGAGTCACAAAGAGTTGGAAGAAGAACAAGCTGAAGCAAACAAAGGTTAAGTGTGTTGCCCAGGATCACATATCTAATAAATGTCAAATTTTAGCTTAGATTTTCCTGATTTCAGATCCAGTCCTTTATATACTTTGCCACCTAACTGTCTCTGGAAGAAGCCATCTGAAAGATGTTAACTATGACCTTTAGTTCCAAGAGCACTTCAGTTGAACTTCCTGCTTAGAATTCCTCTTTCAAATCTTTTCCAACTACTACCACCATCACTCTGAAAGCAAGGAAGGACTAATAATTAATCAAATAAACAATACAATTTAGAGCAACTATACAGCCTCTCCACTTCTGCCTCATCCTGAGAGAAAATAGGAATAAAATTAATAAAGTAGAAAAAGTGATAAGGGAGAAATTAATAAAGCATCCAGAGACAGGTCAACAATAGTAACATGAAAAGTAGACTTTCAGCATTCCACAGGCTGACTTAGATAGAAAAACAATAATAAACTAATAAATAAATCTGATATAAAATAAAATTTATAGAACAGATAATGAGCAAGTTAAAAGAAAACTTGGACAATGAAGAAATTCTGCAATATAAATGATGCTGGGAATAAAACAACATTAGAAATTTTGAAATGTCCCTAGAATAGTTTCAAGAATAAAGGATTATATAAATCAATTAATAAATGCTTTTGAGAAAAACTTTCAGTTCACATAAAAAAACGATAGAAAGTTTTAACAATTAGCAAAAAACAAAGTTAACAGAGAAGAAATAAAAACAGCAGTTCACAGTAAATGGTAAACACAGTAGAACAAAGATTATTGGATTTTAAGAAAATGAATTTTAAAAGCATTTAGTGGATATGAAGCTAAAGTAATAGATTAAAAACAAAGGAAAAACTTTGAGTATTGGTTAATCAGCATTTCACAACATATTGAAAGAGAAAAGAGATACTATATTTGAGGAATTAGAAAAAATTTCTCAGAGTAGATAAGTCTGCTAACTCTCTAAAGTTGAAAAAAAAAAAAGATTACCATAGAGAAAGGCTAAATACAAGTCTTCTAAGCATAAAGTTTTTAATTTCAAATTCTTAAAGACAAAGAAAGTTTCCTCTAAGCTTTGAGAAATTAAAAAAAAACTATTAAAATTATCAACTAAAATATTATTAGATTTTTTTTTAAAAAGCAACAACATAGGAATGATGATTAAGATCAACAAAAATATTCATGATATAGGTTTAGGTACCAAAATCATATATTCTTTAAACTTAAGCATATAACTGGAAAGTAAAAAAAAAATATATTTCAAAAAATCATCAAGACCATCTCAAAACTGGAGCAGCTAGTTGGTGTAGTAGAAAGAGCACCAGTCCTGAAGTCAAGAGGACTTGAGTTCAAATCTAGCTTCAGTCACTTAACACTTCCTGGCTGTGTGACCCTGAGCAAGTCACTTAATCCCAATTGCCTCAGCAAAAAAAAAGAAAAAAAGATCACCCCAAAATAATTTGTCAATAAGTCAAGGCAAGCAAAAAGAAAGCCAGTTCTTGCCCTCAACAAACTTGCATTATAATGAGAAAAGGCAACACATAAAAGAGAGGTAAAAAGCAGTGAGATGGGCTAAAGAAGAGAGTCAGAAGGATATATGGTTTTGAAGTCTGGGAAGTCAGAAGCAGAGCCAGGGCTGGCTTAGATCTCAATCCAAAATGGAGGCCCTCGGAAAAAACTCAATGGGAGAAGGAGGCCAACATGGCACAGGGATGTGTCTTCAGGAGCTAAAGGAAGTTCCAGGGTAAGATGGCAATTGAGATATACTGTCAAAGTCCAAAAAGTCAGAAGCAGAGTCATAAGGAGAAAAAACCCAAACTATAAAAAAGATTCCTATAAGTAATAGGGCAGGAATTCCAGATCCACTGAAAAATAAATACTTGCAAAAAAAAAAAAAAACCCAAACCATAATTTAATTCTGTTACTACCTATTGTTTAGCTCATAATGTAAGGCCTATAAACTTTTGCAACTATAATAAGATCAAATTATGAGGTTTGAGTTTAAAAATATATATTATGATTAGCAAAAAGGAAAAACATTTAAAATAAATTCATACTTGTAAATAAGTTGACATTTAAAACAAATAAGGAATATTAACAAGAGAATATGAATTGTCCAAAAAATACAAACTATTAAAAATCATATGAAATAATGCTTTAAATTATTAATTATAAGAAAATTCAAATCAAAATAACCCTGAGGATTTACGGCACACCAAGCAAATTGGCAAACATGACAAAATATGAGAATATGCATATTACAGGGATAATGGGAAGCCAAGCCCACTAATGCACTGCTAGTAGAAATGTGAATTAGTATGACCATTCTAGAAAGCAGTTTAGAACTGTGAAAAAAAAGTGATTCAAATTTGTGTTTCCTTTTATCAAATGAGATAATATTTGTTTTTTAGAAAGTTCTTAGCACAGTGCCTGGCAAATAATAGGTACTACATAAATACTTATTCCTTTCCCTCAATCCCTTTCCCCTTGGACCCTATCTAGAGGTTTTACTCCAAAGCATATTCTCTAAGGAGATCAGTGGCCAAAAAAAAGAAGAAGAAAAACGGTCCCATGTGCAACAAAAGTATTTATAGTTATGCTTTTTGTATTAACAAAGAACTGGCAACAAAGTGGATGTCCATAGAGTATAAATGGCTAAAAAATGGGGGTCCATAAATGTAGAAGTATAGGCAATGTAAACTGAACCAGAAAAAATGCAATGATTACAACAATGGAAATAAAACGAATATCAATCAAAACTAAATTCTGTGAAATTATAATGACCAATCTTGGCCACAAAGAATAGATAAAAGAAAATACTCCTAGAATCATCCATCTTTATAAAGGTGAGGGGTCATGTATAGTGCGGTTGCTTCTTATAACATTAGTCTTTATCAATATGTTGGTTAGTTTTGCTAAATTAACCCCCTTTTAAAATTGTTTATTATAAGAGATGGCTCTCTGGGAGGTTGTAAAAAACAAAGGCAAGGAGAAAAATAGATTATTTATCTCCCTCATACTCCAAATTCAATCATTAGCCAAGTCTTATCAATTCTATTTTCACAAAATCTCTTACATCTATTGCATTCTCTTTAGCAATTTTCTTCTTTCCAATTCCATTCTTTCCACAGTTTCCAAAATAATTTTAGAGGTGGAGAGTATAAGAAGTGTGAAAAAAAGTTGTAAAGAGTTTTTAATAATAAAGGACTTTATATTTTATCCTGGAAACAATAGACTAATAGAGTGTTTGGAGGGGAGGGGAAATAACATGTCAATCATACACTGAAGAGGGGTATGAGTCCCACATAGATAGTGAGGCCCACTTGCAAGGGGGACAGAAAAGGGTCTGTCCTTATGTGGGTGGAAGCAGAATAGATATCTTTAGTCTCATTTCCCCTAAATCTTCTCTGAGGAAATCTTTCATTTCTTTTTTTTTTTAAATTAAAGCTTTTTATTTGCAAAACATATGCATGGGTAATTTTTCATCATTGACCCTTGCAAAACTTTCTGTTACAAATTTTTCCCTCCTTCCCCCAACCCCCTACCCTAGGTGGCAGGAAGTTTAATACATGTTAATTATGTTAAAATACTTGACAAGTGGGGCAGCTAGGTGGCGCAGTGGTTAGAGCACCAGCCCTGAAGTCAGGAGGACCTGAGTTCAAATCTGGTCTCAGACACTTCCTAGCTGTGTGACCCTGGGCAAGTCACTTAACCCCAATTGCCTCAGCAAAAAGCAAAAAAAAAAAAAAAAATACTTGACAAGTCGAATATGTGTATACATATTTATATAGTTATCTTGCTGTACAAGAAAAATAGGATTGACAAGGAAAAAAAAATCTGAGAAAGAAAACAAAATGCAAGCAAACATCAATAGAAAGTGTGAAAATGCTATGTTGTGGTCCACATTCAGATCCCATAGGCCTCTCCTTGGGTGTATATGACTTTCTTCATCTCTGAACAATTGGAACTTGTTTGAAATATTTCATTGTTGAAGAGAGTCATGTCCATCAGAATTGATCATCATACAGTCTTGTTGTTGCCGTGCTCGTTTCACTCAGCATCAGTTCATGCAAGTCTTTCCAGGCCTCTCTGAAATCATCATGCTGGTCGTTTCTTATAGAACAATACTATTCTATAACATTCATATACCATAATTTATTCAGCCATTCTCCAATTGATGGGCATCCATTCAGTTTCCAGTTTCTAGCCACTACAAAAAGGGCTGCCACAAACATTCTTGCACATGTGGGTCCCTTTCCCTCCTTTAAGATCTCTTTGGGATACAGGCCCAGTAGAAACACTGCTGGATCAAAGGGTATGCACAGTTTGATAACTTTTTGAGCATAGTTCTAGATTGTTCTCCAGAATGGCTGGATCCATTCACAGTTCCACCAACAATGTATCAGTGTCCCAGTTTTCCCGCATCCCCTCCAAAATTTGTCATTATCTTTTCCTGTCATCTTAGCCAATCTGACAGGTGTATAGTGGTATCTCAGAGTTGTCTTAATTTGCATTTCTCTGATCAATAGTGATTTGGAGCACCTTTTCATATGACTAGAAATAGTTTTAGTTTCATCATCTGAAAATTATCTGTTCATATCCTTTGACCATTTATCAATTGGAGAGTGGCTTGTATTCTTTTAAATATGAGTCAATTCTCTATATATTTTAGAAATGAGGCCTTTATCAGAACCCTTAGTTGTAAAGATGATTTCCCAATTTATTGCTTCCCTCCTAATCTTGTCTGCATTAGTTTTGTTTGTACAAAAACTTTTAAACTTAATATATCAAAATTATCTATCTGGTATTCAATTAAGAGTTCCAGTTCTTCTTTGGACACAAATTCCTTCCTTCTCCACAGGTCTGAGAGGTAAACTATCCTATGTTCATCTAATTTTCTTATAATATCACTAAGTCTAAATCATGAACCCATTTAGATCTTATCTTGGTATGTGGTGTTAGGTGTGGGTCAAGCCCTAATTTCTTCCATACTAGGTTCCAATTTTCCCAGCAGTTTTTGTCAAATAGTGAATTCCTATCCCAGAAGCTGGAGTCTTTGGATTTATCAAACACTAGATTGCTATTGTTATTGATTGGTTTTTCCTGTGATCCTATCCTATTCCATTGATCGACTATTTCTTAGCCAGTACCATATGGTTTTGATGACTGCTGCTTTATAATAAAGTTTTAGATCTGGTATAGCAAGACTACCTTTATCAGCCTTTTTTTTCATTAATTCCCTTGAAATTCTTGACCTTTTTTTCCTCTAGATGAACTTTGCTAAAATTTTTTCTAGATCTGTAAAATAATTTCTTGGGAGTTTTATTCGTATGGCCCTAAATAAGTAAATTAGTTTGGGTAGTATTGTCATTTTTATTATATTCACTTGGCCGACCCATGAGCATATTTTCCCAACTGATTAGGTCTGACTTTATTTGTGTGAAAAGTGTTTTATAGTTTAGTTTGTATAATTCCTGAATTTTCCTTGGCAGATAGATTCCCAAATATTTTATACTATCGACAGTTATTTTGAATTGAATTTCTTTTTGTATCTCTTGCTGCTGAACTTTGTTGGTAATATATAAAAATGCTGATGATTTATGTGGATTTATTTTGTATCCTGCAACTTTGCTGAATTGTTTGTAGTAGTTTTTTACTTGAGTTTCTAGGGTTCTCTAAGTATACCATCATATCATCTGCAAAGAGTAATAATTTGGTTTCCTCATTACCTACTCTAATTCCCTTAATCTCTTTTTCTTCTTTTACTGACAAAGCTAACATTTCTAATACAATATTGAATAGTAATGGTGACAGTGGGCAGCCTTGTTTCATTCCTGATCTTATTGGGAATGGTTCTAGTTTGTCCCCATTTCATATGAGGCTTGCTAATGGTTTTAAATAAATGCTACTGATCATTTTAAGGAAAAGCCCATTTATTCCTATGTTCTCTAGTGTTTTTAATAGGAATGGGTGTTGGATTTTATCAAATGCTTTTTCTGCATCTATTGAGATAATCATATGATTTCTGTTAGTTTGGTTATTAATATAATTGATTATGTTGATAGTTTTCCTAATATTGAACCAGCCCTGCATTCCTAGTATAAATCCTACTTAGTCATAGTTATTATCCTGGGGATGACTTTCTGTAATCTCATTGCTAATATCTTATTTAAAATTTTTGCATCAATATTCATTAGGGAAATTGGTCTATAGTTTTCTTTCTCTATTTTCACCCTACCTGTTTTAGCTATCAGCACCACATCTGTATCATAGAAGGAATTTGGTAGTACACCTTCTTTCCCTATTTTTTCAAATAGTTTATATAGAATTGGGATTAATTGTTCTTTGAATGTTTGGTAGAATTCACATGTAAATCCATCTAGCCCTGGAGATTTTTTCTTAGGGAGCTGATTAATAGCTTGTTCTATTTCTTTCTCTAAAATGGGACTATTTAAATAATTTATTTCCTCTTCTGTTAACCTGAGCAATCTATATTTTTGGATATTCCTCCATTTCACTTAGGTTATCAAATTTATTGGCATAAAGTTGGGTAAAGTAACTCTTAATTATTGCTCTAATTTCCTCTTCATTGGTGGAAAGTTCTCCCTTTTCATTTTTGAGACTAACAATTTGATTTTTCCTGGGAGGTGGAGCCAAGATGGCAGAGTGAAGACACAATTCTCTGTTTCCTCCTCTGACCTTCTTTCAAATCAACAGAAGATTAAGCCTCTGAACTGATTTTTAACACAAATATTTGGATCACAAAACATTCCTTGCAGAAGGTACCTTTGAAGAGCTCCATAGTAGGTCTGTTTCAGTCAGGCAGGGGATCAGGCGGGACTCAGCATGGCAGATTCTAAACACCTGGGGAGTCTATCTGAGGCTCTCGGGACACTCTGCCCTGATTTCGGGCAGGTACTTTGGCAGATCTGCCTTTTGTAAAAGGCAGATTGTAACCCTCTGCAAATGCAAGCTCCTAGCCCCATGGCCCAGCACCAGAAGCTAATTATCTGAATTGCCTCAGGGCAAACTACCACAGCCACCACTTCTCTGCTTTAAACAGATCCCAAGCTTCTTAAAAAATGAGTAAGAAACAGAAGAGAGCTCTTACCATAGACAGCTTTTATGGAGAGAAAGAAGAGCAGAACCCAGATCCTGAGGTTCCTATAGGCAAAGAAACTCCAGAGGAAGCCATCAAGGGAGATATGACCTGGTTCCCTTTCCACAAGGCCTTCCTGGAAGACTACATAAAGAATCTCAAAAGAGAGTTAGATGATAAAGGGGGAAATGAATTGAGATCAGTGCAAGAAGCCCTCCAAAAAAGATATGATAAAGTCACCAATTTACTGAAAAACAAAATTGGGGAATTGGAAATAGACAACAATGCATTGAAAAACAAAATTGGTGAAGTGGAAAAAGTATGCAATGAACAAATTGGCCAGTTACAAAAGGAGCTGAAAAGAGTGACTGAAGAAAACAATACATTAAAAATTAGAACTGAACAAATGAAAGTGAATGACTCAATAAGACTTCAAGAATCAGTCAAACAAAAACAAAAAAAATGAAAAAATAGAAGAAAATATTAAATATCTCCTAGGAAAAACAACTGACTTGGAAAATAAATCTAGGAGAGACAATCTAAGGATTATTGGACTTCCTGAAAGCATAATGAAAAAAAAGAATCTAAACACTATCTTCCATGAAATCTCGAAAAAAAATTGCCCTGAGGTTTTAGAATCAGAAGGCAAAATCACCATTGAAAGAATTCACCAATCACCTCCTGAAAGAGACCCCAAAATTAAAACCCCAAGGAATATTGTGGCTAAATTTCAGGACTATCACACCAAGGAAAAGATATTGCTAGCAGCTAGAAAGACACAATTCAAATACTGAGGAACTGTAATTAGAATCACACAAGATCTGTCAGCCTCCACATTGAAGGATCAAAGGTCCTGGAACCAGATATTCCAAAAGGCAAAGGAACTTGGATTACAGCCAAGAATAACCTCTCCAGCTAGAATGAGCATTATCTCCCAGGGAAGAAGATGGATATTTAATGATATAGATGAATTTCACCTATTTCTAATGAAAAGACCAGAGCTGGACAAAAAAAAAATTGACCTCCAAACACAGAACTCAAGAGAAGCATAAAAAGGCAAAAAGGAAAGAACTCTTGAGAACTATATTTATACTATGGGTATACTTAAAGAATGGGGGTATAATCTGATATTACTTTGATAATATGAAAAAGAAACTAGAGGTGGAAAGGCTATCATACTGGGAAAAAGAGGAAAAAGGGGGTAAAATAAGGTTTAAAAAAAAGGGAGGTAAAAATAAGGTTAAATCTCATGAAGAGGCAAAGAAAACCTAATATAATTGAGGAAAAGAAGGGAGGGAGATGAGCATTGTGTAAATCTTACTCTTATCAGATTGGGCTCTAAAAGAGTATATCAGACGCATTTGGTTTCACTGAGAAACTTGTCCTTCCTTATAGGGAAGTGAGAGGGAAAGGAGGAAAAGAAAAGGATAGACTAATAGAAGGGAAAATAGAAGAATCAGGAGAAAGGAGTAAAAGAGGGGGAGGGGCTCCAAAAGGGGGAGGACTGTTTGGGGGAAGTGGTCATCAAAAGCAAAATACTGGGGAGGAGGGAAAGGAGAAAGGAGAAAGGAGAGAGAAAAACATAACTTGGATAAATAAGATGGCAGGAAATACAGAATTAGTTATTTTAACTGTGAATGTGAATGGGATAAACTCTCATAAAGCGGAAGCAGATAGCAGACTGGATTAAAAACCAGAATCCAACAATATGTTGTTTACAAGAAACACATCTAAAGCATAGAGACACATACAGGGTGAAGGTAAAAGGCTGGAGCAGAATCTATTATGCTTCAGGTGAACAAAAAAAAAGCAGGGGTAGCAATCCTGATCTCAGATCAAGTAAAAGCAAAAATAGATCTGATCAAAAGAGATAAGGAAGGTACTAAAGGGTACCATAGATAATATAGCAATATCAATACCAAATATATATGCACCAAGTAATATAGCATCCAAATTCCTAGAGGAGAAATTAAGAGAGATGCAAGAAGAAATAGACAGCCAAACTATACTAGTGGGGGATCTTGCTCTCTCAGAATTAGATAAATCAAACCACAAAATAAATAAGAAAGAAGTCAGGGAGGTAAACCAATTGTTAGAAAAGCTAGGTATGATAGATCTTTGGAGAAAATTGAATGGAGACAGTAGGGAGTTTACTTTTTTCTCTGTGGTTCATGGAACTTATACAAAAATTGACCATGTGTAGGGCATAAAAACCTCCAAATCAAATGCAGAAAGGCAGAAATAGTACATGCATCTTTTTCAGATCATGATGCAATAAAAATCACATGCAATATAAGACCAGGAGAAAATAGATCAAAAGTTAACTGGAAATTAAATAATCTAATCCTAAACAATGAATGGATGAAAGAGCAAATCATAGACACAATTAATAATTTCATCCAGAGAATGAAAATAATGAGACAATTTGATTTTCCTCTTTCATTTTTCTAATTAAATTAACTAAAGGCTTGTCTATTTTGTTGGTTTTTTCACAAAACCAACTCAGTTTTATTTATTAATTCAATAGTTTTCTTATTTTCAATTTTATTGATCTCCCCTTTTATTTTCATAATTTCCAATTTGGTATTTAATTGAGGGTTTTTAATTTGTTCTTTTTCTAGCCTTTTTTAATTGTAAGCCCAATTCGTTTATCTTCTCTTTCTCTATTTTATACAAGTAAGCAACTAGAGATATAAAATTAATCCTTATAACTGCTTTGGCCATATCCCACAAATTTTGGTATGTTGTCTCATTATTGTCATTTCCTGGATGAAATTATTAATTGTGTCTATGACTTCCTCTTTCACCCATTCATTCTTTAGGATTAGATTATTTAATTTCCAATTAAGTTTTGGTTTATTTTCTCCTAGCCTTATATTGCATGTGATTTTTATTGCATCATGGTCTGAAAAAATGCATTTACTATTTCTGCTTTTCTGCATTTGATTTTGGGGTTTTTATATCCTACCACATGTTCAATTTTTGTATATGTTCCATGGACTGCTGAGAAAAAAAGTAAACTCCCTTCTGTCTCCATTTAATTTTCTCCAAAGATCTATCATACCTAACTTTTCTAACATTTTGTTTGCCTCCCTGACTTCTTTCTTATTTATTTTGTGGTTTGATTTATCTAATTCTGAGAGAGCAAGGTTGAGATCCCCCACTAGTATAGTTTTGCTGTCTATTTCTTCTTGCATCTCTCTTAACTTCTCCTCTAGGAATTTGGATGCTATACCACTTGGTGCAGAAAGCTTTCATTTCTACCAGAGAGAAAACAGAAAGTTAGGACTAAAGTCTACCACTCTGTTCCTCTCAGGGAAAGGAGATGAACAATCTTTAAGGGGATAAATAGATACACTCATAGCTATCTATCCCCTTAAAGATTGTTCATCTAAGAGGGCAGGTAGGTGGAGCAGTGGATAGAGCACCAGCTCTGAAGTTAGGAGGATCTGAGTTCAAATCTGACCCCAGACACTTAACACTTCCTAGCTGTGTGATCCTGGGCAAGTCACTTAACCCCAATTGCTTCACAGAAAGAAAAAAAAAAAAAGATTGTTCATCTACGAGATATGATCAGGTACCATCTAATTACTTTGCCATTTTGGTGAAAAGTAAGACCATAAGCTCTATATCTAAGGCTTGACCCTTTTACCATCTAATACCAGTTCAACAATGAACACACATAGAAAATAGCAAAGAAAACATTTTATCCAAATCATAGCAACACAGAAATCAGAAAACGTATCCATGAAAGACTGACTATACCAAGTCATACAGAGTGAAGGAGCTCTCCTATCAGGGGTAAGATAACTCAGCTCAGCCAAGAAAGAATGAGTCCTAGATCTCATTCAAGGGGAAAATCTCTAATGTCTAAGGAATAGCAAATTGGACATTGAGACATGAGAGAGACTGACAGCACTTCTCATGTCTTCCCAGAGTCTTTTCCTTCAGTAAACTAAAGTGGGTTTGACCTTTTCCATCTTTTTTCTCAAGTTGGAAGCCAAGAACTCCAGAACTTGAAGAAGACTTGAATCTTTTTTTTTAACTTTATTAAAGCTTTTTATTTGCAAAACATATGTATGGGTAATTCTTCAACATTGACCCTTACAAAGCTTTCCATTACAAATTTTCCCCCCTAGTCCCCACCCCTCCCCTAGATGGCAGGAAGTCCACTACATGTTAGTTATGTTAAAATACTTGACAAGTCGAATATATGTGTACATATTTCCACACTTATCTTGTTGTGCAAGAAAATTCGTAACTACAAGAAGAAAAAAATCTGAGAAAGGAAACCCAATGCAAGCAAACATCAATAGAGAGCATGAAAATATTATGTTGTGGTCCACATTTCGCATCCCTCTCTCTGGTTGTGTATGGCTTTCTTTACTGAACAATTGGAACTGATTTGAAACATTTCATTGTTGAAGAGAGCCAGGTCCATCAGAATTGATCATCATATAGTCTTATCGTTGCTGTGTATAATGATCTCCTGGTTCTGCTCATTTCACTCAGCATCAGTTCATGCAAGAAGACTTGAATCTTGATGAATCTTTGAAGAGGAATTCTGAGAACTGAAGCTTTCTTCTCATCAGTTTTAAACCCCATCTCATTCCTTGCATAAGGCAAAGTCTTCATTTCCATCAGTAAGGGGAAAATCCATATTTATGGATTTTGGGACAGGGATTTACATACATTTCAGGGGGATCACTTCAAGAACTGTGTGGAATATAGATTGTAATAGAGACCGATTAGAAGGCTATTACAATAGTCAAGGCAAAAAGTAAGAAGGGCCTGAATCAGCCTGGTAAAGGGAACCTACTCAAGAGATGTTGTAAAGGTAGAAATGGTAAGAATTGACAACAAATTAGATGATTTGAGAATTAATTAGAGAATTTGAGAATAAAAGTAAGGAGTTAAGAATTATATTAAAACTGAAAACTTAGGTATCTGGAAGAAATAGGGAAGTCATGCAGAGAGAAGGGTTTGGGGACAGAATGGAAGATGATTCTGTTTCAAACATATTTAGTTTAAGTAGTCTACAGGATATCTATTTTGAAACATCTAATTCCCAGTTGGACTGAAGCTAAGGAGTGGGTATTTTGCTGATGAAAATCCAGGAAAAGAGACTGAGGTGTGTTAAGTTGAGTAGAAGAACCAAGAAAGATCAACATTAGGAAAAATTCAGAGAGGAAGAAGCATCAAGGAAGAGATGGTCATCACAGTGTCAAAGTTTTCTGGAAGAGCAAAAAAGTTAAGAACGGTTTCAGCTGAGTGATGAGATCAGAACTGGAGGGTTTAGCTTGGAGTGAGAAGAGATGAAAGGGATATATTGAATATAAGAAACCCATGACACGAGATAATATTATTCTCCTTTTGCCTTTTTTCCACAGTAACATTGGCCAATACATGAGCTTCATGGAGAGGAGTATTTTTAATTTCTTCCTGAAGATGGCGACACCAGACTGTGTGCTAATTTTATTTTTTTTTCTCAGTATTCTTAGGGGAAAGTTCTTGTGAAATAGTGATATTAAAATATAAAAGGCTATATCATCAAAACAATATGAAAAGTGCAAAAAAAAGAGAAATGAACAATTTATGTGAAACACTACAGGGAAAGGCAGTGAAAAGAAGTAATTTAATTCTCTGCATAACTGGAGAAAATAATTTTCTGATCTCTAGGGTATTTTTTTGTTTTGTTTTGTTTTGCTTTTAAGAGGATTTTTTTCCGCTTGACTTTTTTTTCCTGCAGCATCACTTTCCACAAATGGGATGTAAGAAGTAAGAAAGAGATTATTTATTGTGACAGACTAAATGATTATCTATCAAAAGTGAATTACAACATATGCTTCTACTCCAGGCATTTTATTCTTTGGGGCTAGTCAGTGAAGTGTGTCATTAAATCTTCTGGGCACATTTTCTTTTGTTGTTATTATCTACATCTACATGGATAGAAATACTTTTTGAAGCATTTGTGGGAAAACTCAAGAATTATTCATCCAATAATCTGGAAAGCTTTTCATTTAATACAGCACTAACAAAAAAAAAATAAGGATGTTGTGACCACAAGAAGGAGAATAAATTAGTCAAAAAACATTTTGATAGCCATGATCCAGGAAGCTATTCTGAAAAACATAAAGAGGTTTGGTTATCATGACTAGCTACACTCAAATATGAGAATAGTAGCAGTGTTTAGGGTTAAATAGGAAGTTTAAAAATTTCAACTTGGATCTCTTTAGACACAGACTAAAATTGTAAACTTATTCAGATATTTTTAAAAGTTTTTCTTATGTTAATTTATACTTGGGTAATCTGTTGATAACATCCCCAAATTGCCTTTTAGTTCTGAAATGTGAATTAAACTTTGCATAAAACAAATCACAAAATATAAATGAAAATGTTCTGGAAACCGCACCCTCCCCCCTCACCTCAGCCCAAGTCTTCATTAGTATACCACTAGTCTTGTTTGAAATGAAATCCTTTTCAGTTGGCTTTGGTGGTTCACAATTATCATTTCTTTAACTAGTAAAATTGAGAATGGTTGATGGTTTGAGTTTAGAAGTTCTGAGTTGCACTTTCACTAAAGTTGAGAAAGTACCAAAAACTGTCCCAGGTCAGAAAATGGAGCAAATAAAAATTTCCAAATCAATCAACAGTGGAATCAGTCCTGTCAATGGACTTCTCATCTGAATAAGACAGGGAGACCCAACATGCTCACCCCCTTCCCACAAAAGAAATCATTGTTAACAAATATTTTTAGTTTTTGTTCTGTTTAACATTCTATTCTTGTGTTTTAGAATTTACTTAGTAATTATTGTAAACAAGAGCATAATATAGTATCTTTATATTTTTAAGAATAACATGATAGTGGGATGACAGAATTCCTTTCTATAAAATTTCTTTCTGAGTTGGATCATTTCCATAAATTGAACCCCTGCTGGCAAGCTCAAAGAAAACTCCCAAGGGCAATTGTTACAACCACTTTCAGGGTTTTAGGGATAACCATGTGTCTACTCTTATTATTTAAGATTCTGCAGCTCTACCAGTGTGCTTCTCCTTAGTACTCTTATTTATCTATATTTAAATAGATTCTAAAATGATGTTGTTCAGCCATTTTTAGTCATGTTTGTTTCATGACTCCATTTAGGGTTTTCTTGGCAAAGATATCAGAATGGTTTGCTAAATATATAAAATGTATTAATAAACAAGAAAAATAATAAATATGAGATATAAATGTTTATGTACACATACATACTATTTATAGTTTTTGGCTATGACCAATGTTACTGCAAAAGTCACCTTAGACTCTTAAAAATATCAATAGCTGATATTTTATGCTAAATCATTTTTACTTGTCTGGAAACTCAGTATTATTCCATTCCTTTTCTCTCAAGATAAGTGAAGTATCATCTTTGAAAAATCTCTTCATCTCTTTTTCTCTATGATTTCATTAACTTCTTTCCAGAAATCATAGGAAACATCTATCCACCATTTATCAAACCAATACTTTTGATAGGTTCTACAATTTATCAAAAAATACCAATGGGTCAAAAAAAAATCAAAAACATGCACTCTCTCTGACTCTATATGGAAAGGCATAGAATATAAAATTATTTGCAGAATAAATTCTTCATAGATCCTTCTAGATCATAGATCACCTCTCTTCTTCCTTATTCACTTCTCATTTGTTACTCCTAACCATCAAAAGCAATAATTTTCTTAATATTCTATTTGCAATTTAAAATTGCAACAGTAACAATCTCTATAATCTCAGATTTTTTACCCTGAGGCAATTGTGGTTAAGTGACTTGCCCAAGATCACACAGCTAGGAAGTATTAAGTGTTTGAGACCAGATTTGAACTCAGGACCTCCTGACTTCAGGGCTGGTGCTCTATCCACTGTGCCACCTAACTGCCCCTATAATCTCAGATTTTCAAAGGAAGAATGGCATTTGTCTTTGCTTTTTTTTTTCCTTTCAATCAACAAAATTGCCAAAATGTAAAAGGGGCAGTTCCTTATATGTTAATAGAGAAATTATAAAATACCTTTATTTTTTTTTATTTTTTTATTTTTTGCTTTTTGCTGAGGCAATTGGGGTTAAGTGACTTGCCCAGGGTCACACAGCGAGGAAGTGTCTGAGACTGGATTTGAACTCAGGTCCTCCTGACTTCAGGGCTGGTGCTCTAACCACTGCACCACCTAGCTGCCCCCTAAAATACCTTTATTATGCATTGTCTCACTTGATACCTAAACAAATATATGGGATAGTATAAATGTTATTATATCCATTTTATAGATGAGAAAACTGAGATCCAGGGAAATTTTATTTGACACTGCTAAATAACAATATTTATTTATTTAGTGCTTTAAAATTTACAAACCATGTCACACATTATCTCACTGGAACCTAACAGCAACCCTTTAAGATCAGCACTACAGATAATAGTGTACCCATTTTTCAGATGAGAAAATTGAAATTCTAGGATGTTAAGTGACTTCTTTGTGATCACAAAGGTACTAACTAGCAGAAGGGAGTTTTAACAGAGTTTTTCCTACTTCTAAATCTAGTTCCTTCCCCATCAAGCTAGACTGCCTTCTAAATAAAAATGCACTAAGTAATAAAACAGAATCTTGGACAGTGCTTGAATTCCTAGCTCAGTGTTCTTTGCACAACACTATACTGCCTATTTAAAGGAGACCTTTAGCCTTTCCTATCGACTATTCATTCATCTTTGTTTTCTGATATTGTTAATTCCCTTTGGGATCAAGCAGTTCTTTCAACATTCACCCCTTTTAATGTCATTTATTTATAAAACTGTCAAAATAATTTTCCAAATTAGTGGCCAATATGCTTGGTCCCAGGTGATGAGGTTTAGTTAGTCTGCTGATTGAATCTTTCTATTTTATGATTCCTTCTAATAGTCTTGTTTGTCTACAAGATCCCAATTCTCTTGCCGGTATCCCTTGACTAATGAATCATTCATCTGCTATATACAGTTGTTCTTTGAATTAGAAAGAAGTAGTTTTTTAAAAAATATGGTGTAATTCTCCTCCTCCATCACCAATGTTGGATTACTTGCCATTGATACTATAATGATAACCTAGTATTGTGGGCCAGGCATTAGGGAAATTTAATGAGACTTGAGTTAAGCATCATACTTCCAAACAACAAGAAGCAATGGGACAGACTGAAGCAGACTGAGTTAACTTTGTCCCTGGTGCATGGTTGAGAGGGGGACCAAACTAGCCTAGGAGCTTGTGCCAACTCTACTGCCTGGCCTTTGGATGAGATGGCAGACTTTACAGAATAGCCTGTGGCCACAAATAAGGGGAATCAAAGAAAAGCAAAATGAACAAGGATAAGGAGAGGGAAAAGGAGAAATAACACTCAAGTCCAAAATAGTTCTGAACTCTCCACTGTGACTGTGGGAAAATTCACAGAGATACTTGTATCTCTCTCCCTGCCCCCCTTCCCCGCTACTCTTTTCAAGGAAAAAGTTCAGTATCTGCAGAACAAAGAAGTCACAAATCATCTCCTCCTCCCCATTCTTCCACGTAATGGAAATAATGATTCTATTTCCTAAGTTCAGAATAAAATAAAAAAAAAATTTTAAAATAAGAAAAGAAAAGCAAAAATCTTGGAAAGATTCTATAAAAGTGAAATGAATCATCTTCAACTACAGTTCTATTGTATCATTAAAAAGGTGATGTTATCTTCCTCACCAGCCTAAGTTCCTGAGTCAGAACCCATTGATGAATATGACTATATCTTCAACTCTTAGGAGAGACTTAAAATCATACTGGACCTTCAAAAAACAGTGGGAATGGTGGTTATCCATAGAAATTTGATGGTGTTTCTAGATACAATTATCTATATTCTCAGCTCCTTGGCATGTCTGATCACACAAGTGACCTGCATGACTGTCCTATGCAGGATTTATCAAATGCATTAAATAACATTGCTTGGGCCATATTCCGACACTGAGAGGGTCCTGGGACATAAACTTTACCCTACCCTATTGCTGGTTTACATATGCTGTGTGGATTGTTCTAGCTCCCTTTGTTGGGTTCTAGGTAACATCAACTTGGAATATCTCTCAAATTTTATGTCCTTGGCCATTTTTCCAGATCAACTCTTCCCCCCGCTCCCCAACATACATACATCTTTGGTTCTATCAAAATTTATAATGTATCTTTGTACTGGCTATTTCCTATTCCTAGATTCCTATCCTTCCTTACTTCTGCCTCTTAGAATCTCTGACTTCTTTCAAAACTCAGCTCAGATCCTACCTTTTGCAGGAGACCTTTCTCAATCCTTGTCTCACCCCCCAGCTGCTAGTGTCTTCCCTTCTGAGTTTCCCTTTATCTTCTCTGCATGCTCAAGTTTTTTGTTTCTTCTGTTTTGTTTTTGTTTGTTCTTCCCCTAGTTACTCTTCATTACCCCATTTGGAGTTTTCTTGACAAAGATATTGAAATGGTTTGCCACTTCCTTCTCCAATTCATTTTACAGATGAGGAAATGGAAACAAACAGATTTAAATGACTTGCCCAGGATCATACAACTAATAAGTATCTGAGGCCAGATTTGAATTCAGGAAAAGAAGGCTTCCTGACTTCAGGCCTGGCACTCCATCCGCTATACCACCTATAGATCTTGCATGTAACTATTGCTTTATGTGTTCTTTCCTCCATTAGATTATAAGTTCCTTGAATTCAGAAACTGTTATTTGTCTGTCTTAGTTTTCCCATCACTTACCATGGTGAGTAGCACACAGAAAATACTTAATAAATGCTTACTAACTGGCTGACATTTCCAGGGACAGTGATTTGGGTGACTCTAAGTGATGGGATATGCTGGACTTAGTTGGTCTCAATCTGGTCCCTGTATCCTATTCTCAATTCCTTCAATTTAATTATTTTTATAACGAGACATACCACAAGTTTATATTTTTAAAAATATTTTTCTGTTATGAAAATCTTTCTATTTTAACCCCATAGCATAAATTCCTGTCAGGACCATAGGATTGTAATAGGCCTATGACAATTGAAATCTTCCACATAAATTAAAAATAACAGATCACCATTACATATCTGAACTCACTGACACATTGTACAGAATTTCAGAGATGTCAGCTTTCAATTTATTTCCTAACATCTATATCAAATGGAAATGAGCCCATATTTGCCAATTAAACATAAATGGAAAATATGGTAATAACTTGCTGTCAATTACATATGGCACTTACCCTAGGTTTCCTCTTAGGAAAGCTGTACTGCTTCCACATATTTTGATAAAGATAAAGCTCTGAATTTATCTCCAGCTGAAACATTAAGAGGATCACTGACAACCTGCAGTGTGCATTGCCCTCTGAGCTATTTATAAACATATGTCAACCCAATGTACCACTGTCCATCCTATCTAACATCTGTACCACAGAGGCTGGAATGCTGGCTGCTCTAGGCACTCTACATCATATTTCTGAAAATGCTGACAGATTGTTTCACAGAATATAACCATAATGCTGTATCCATGACTCCTGTGCCAGTCTTGCAGCTTGAATTGTCTTTGCAGCAGCAAATTTCTGGAAGGCTAATCCTCTTTTTAACCTCTCTCAATCTGTAATTGTGCCTGATCACTGAAATAGGAAATTAAATCATTCCTAAATTTAATTAAGATCTATAAGTATAGATATTTGGTCAAGAAATTTTGCAGTTTGATTGACCACTTCTCATATCTCACTTTTATATAATGGTTCATAAATTTTGCCTAGGAAGATAAATTAGAAGTCAATCAATCCAACCCCTTCATTTTATAAATGAAAACACTGATTGTAAGCATTTTGAGTACAGGGATTATTTTTGCCTCTTTTTTTTTTTTTTTTTGTATCCTAGTACTTAGTGTGGTAACAAGCAAATACTAGCTACAAAATCAACCAATCAACATTTTTAAAATACTTACTATGTGTCAGGCACTATACTAAGGTTGAGGTTACAAAAAACGGACAAAAGTCAGTGCCTGCCCTAAAATCTAATTTAAGAAATGCTTCTTGAGGGGTGGATTCTGGGAAGATGACAGAGTAGATTGATAAATTTTAAGCTTTCCAGTTTTCCTCCACAAATAGAACAAATTTGTGCCTCAGGGTGAACACAGACTGGTGAAAAATCAAGAAGACTTGGAGCAGAATAGGGGTCTTCCAGATGCAACCTGATATGAAGAAAGACCCCAGGCCAGAATTAACTTGTCTGAAGTGCAAACACCTCCAGGCTAGCTCTACAGAAACATCAAGTGAAGACCTCTCAAGCTATCTGGATGTGGCTGGAGCCTCAGCAGGAATCATAAAGACCTTCACCCTCCAGATTATAGAGTCTGGGAAGACTGAAACCTCCATTGACTGGGAATGACAGGCCCAGCTGTGCTGCTGAGATGCAGCCCTGGGCAAGAAGGAACCAGCACCCAATGAGTGCAAAAGCAACTGGGCAGGAGCACCGAAGGCTGTGGGCACTTGTAGGAGGGTGGAACTTCGTTTGGGGTTTCTGGTCAGAATGGAGAGGTGAAGGGAAGCTTGAGACACCATCCCCCTACCCCATTAGGGGAGCTTACTCTAATACCTCTTCTTTTAAAAATAAATTGACAAAGGAGAAAGAACCCCATCACTGAAACATATTATGGAAATAGGGAAGACCAGGATTCATCTTAAGAGGAAAACACTTTAGTGTTAAAAAAAAAAAAAAAAAAAAAAAAGAGCTTCTGCCCCTAAAGAGTGAGGTGAAATAGCTCCCTGCTGAAAGAGAGATTTTATGGAAAGAACTCAAAAAAGAATTTAAAAATCAAATGAGAGATGTTGAGGAAAAACTAAAATAAATAAATAAAAATAAAAACCTCCCAAGAAAAACAAGATATTAAATTAACCAACTAGAAAATGAGGTACAGAGTCTCAAAGATGAAAATAATTCTTTGAAAATTAGAATTGGGCAAGAGGAAGCCAGTGAAGCTATGAGAGACCAAGAAATAGCAAAACAGATTATAAAAGATGAGAAAATAGAACAGAATGTGAAACATCTTATAAGGAAAAGACAGATCTAGAGAACAGATCAGGAAGAGAAAACATAAGAATAATTGGACTGCCAGAATGCTGTGACCAAAAAGAAAACCTTGACACAATAATGCAGGAAATAATCCAAGAAAATTGTCCTGGAGTGATAGATCATGAGAAGAAAGTAGAAATAGAAAAAAATCCACCAATCACCACCTCAAAGAGATCCTATGTAGAAAACACACAGGAATATTATTGCCAAATTTCAAAATCCCAGATCAAAGAGAAAATTTTGCATGAAACAAGAAAAAATTAATTCAAATATGCTAGAGCCCAGAAATAGTAATGATTTGCCCAATATTGCAAAATAATAATTGGAAGATCTGAGATTTGATAGATCCTCTGACTCCAGAACTTTTACCACTAGCCCCAAGATGCTTCTCATAGTCTTTGAATGTTTATTCAAGTATTTGTAGCTCTCTCTTCTAATTCCATTTCCACTGTCAGCTTGGCTCATTTTCCCTTCATAATTCTCCTTAGAACTAGACAACCCCAATCCCTCAGGATTATCCTTAGAACCATTCAGTATTGGGATTATCTATTATTCTCATTTATGAGATCCCATTATTTCCCCAATATAAATTATAGCCAGTCAGACTTAATGAATTTTTAGAGACAGTTATATTAAAATATAGTATATAGTAAACAGCTAGATGATACAGTGGGTATAATCAGGAAAGTTCATGTTCAGGAGCTGAAATCCCACCTCAGATCCTTAATAGTTGTGTGAACCTGGGCAAGTCACTTAAACTTGTTTGCCTAAGTATCCTCATATGTAAAATAAATTGGAGAAAGAGATAGCAAACCACTTCAGTATCTTTGCCAAGTAAACCCCAAATGGGATCATGGGGAATGAGACACAACTGTAAAAATATATATTAAAAACATCAGAACAAAATATTTCCTCAATAGTTTGAGACACAAGTGTGTTTCCCTTGCATATAAAAGGCATCTGAGGAAAATGGCTTAATATCTGAGAGCACATGTGTTAAATGGGGGTAACTCATAGTTCCTAGTTGGTTGCCATTATATGTCTAATCTCATTGACACATTATACAAAGAATCTGTTGAGTCCTTATGAAGTTACCTTTTGCTGATTTGTAAAAATTGGTAGTCTTGTAGAATGTAGATTTAAAATATAGAACAATTTCTTTGACATATATTCTATCAGTGGTCATAGGAGTAATCAACTGAGCTTCCTACTATCAATATGCAAGACTTTGGACCACTTTCTTTCTTTCCATTTTTCTTTTTCTCATTTTTTCCTTCCTTCTCCCTCTCTCCCCCCTCTTTTTCTTTCTCTCTCTCCCTCTTTTTCTCCCTCCCTCCCTCTTTCTCTGTCTCTGTCTCTGTCTCTCTCTGTCTCTCTCTCCCTCTCTCTCCCTCTCTCTCCCACCCTCCCTCTCTCCCTCCTTTTCCCCTCTCCCTCCCCTGTCCTTTCTTCCCTCCCTCCTTTCTCCCTCTTTCTTTCCTCTCCATCTCTCTCCCTCTTTCTCTTCCTCTCCTTCTCTCTTTCTCCGTCTCCCTTTCTACCCCCCCCCTTTCTCTCCCCCTCCCTCCTTCCTCCTCCACCACCTCTCTCTCCTTTTTTCCCCACCCCAATGTTCTAGTAGGAAAATTAATTATGTACCATTAACTGCTATCATTCAATTCATAACTTTGATTGATTGATTGATTCAGTTGTTGTTTGAAGGAAACGTAAACATCTGGTTTATGACTTTGATTGATTGGCTCTCTAATCCACTAAATCAAAGAGATTTCTTCTAATAAAAACATCAATTATTCAGTGACTATTTATAAAGCCCCTACTATGTGTTCAGCACTGTGCTAAATGCTAGGAATAAAAAAAAAAGAGCAAAAGACATTCCTTTTCAAAGAGTTCACAAGGTGTCATTGACTCACATAGAAATGGATCCCTACAAATCACAATTGTCTTAGAAAACCACAAATTAATATTATCTATATCATATTGCGTTTTTGTTTATTTTGTTAAACATTTCCCAATTACAATTTAACTGATTCCACTACAGTCACCAGGCAGCTTGAAACCATAAGTCTGACACTTCTCTTGAAGAAGATAGTAAAGAGAGTGTTGGAAGGTGAAATACATATTGAAATGTTTGAGTGTTTTAATTATCACCCTCCTGGAAAGCATAATTACATTTGTAACTTATTGTTTTGCATTTAAGTCTTTATTAATTGTGCTTACAGATTAGGAATTGTAAGTCTTTTTTTTTTTTTTTTTTTTTTTTTTTGCTTTAATCATTTCTTTTGCGTAGAAGGGAAATAATTAAGTTATTCTCTGACCAATCTTCATTATATGTTGAGTAGCTGTCTACTCCTCCTTTGGGAAATAAATAATAGTCATAAGATAAATCAAAGCTTTAGGTAATTTCCAATGGAGATCAAGAATAAGGGTGCAAGTAGCCAGAGAATACAAGAAAAAGAGCCTCTATCCTATGTATGCCCTTTTCTGTTTTCACTCTGGAGACAGAAAAGACAAGTGGGTGATGAAATGTATAGAGGGCTAGGCTAATAGTCAAGAAAACCTGAAATCAAATATGATCTCAGTCACTTATTAGATTGTGAGCCTGGGCAAGTCATTAATCCATACCTGTTTCAGTTTGCCCGACTGCAAAATAGTGATAAGGAGAACACTTATTTTTCAGGGTTGTTGTAAGAATCAAATGAATTATTTGTATAGTATCACTTAGTGCAGTGCTTGGTACATAATAAATGGTTAATAATAAGTGCTTCTTTCTTTCCTTCTTTATAACCTTTGATTTAATGTAACTGTTTAATTGTGAATTATTTTAAAAAGCTATTAAGAAGGAAAATAAATATTAGAAATATCAACTATAATAATCATCTAGAAGTTATACCAATATTAATTGCCACAACAGAAACCAAAAGAGCCCAGAAAGAACCTTAGTCAGCAAACACTGGACTTATTTGCCAAATGGAGAGAGATGCCTGCCAAAGGTGATACTGGATTAAAATATAAATTCATCTATAAAATCTTACAAAGAATAATAATGGATGATTGTGAGCAGTATTATCTCATAAAATAGGGAGAAATGGAAGATAAAACCAGTCTAAATATAGAGATAATAAGATATCTAAAAATAAAAATAAAAATAATAATAATAATAATAATCCCACAGCACTTAAAGATTTAAAAAAGATAACAAATGAAAGAAAAATGAAAAAAATTGCAAAAACTATACAACAAACAACAAACTGGTATTTTCCTTCAAGGATATGGAATCATCTTAGTTGGACCCTACTATCAATCTCTGAGGTGGTTATAGAGAAAGGAGCAATGGCATTAAGATGGATTGGATTAAATATAATTAAAGGAGACATCCTGAATGAGAATATAACTAGGGAAGAAGAAAGCTTTCAAAAATAATACTCAATGATGGATCATAACTTTATCATCTGATAATGGATCAAAAAATATAGGTAAATAATAATACTAATCTTTATATATAGCATTTTAAAGTTTACAAAACACTTTATAAATATTACCTAATTTTTTTCCTGACAACAACTCCATAACTGAAGAAGACAAGTATAGGAAGGGTCTAAGATCAGAAATGAATTCATGTCTCCCCTCTTCTAGGTCCAGCACTCTATTCACTTCACTATCTAGATATCCCTCTCTCTCTCTCTCTAGAAGAAAAAAGGAAGCTTAGGTAGATGGTTCAGGTCTTTTTGACAACAGGCCCAGCACTCTATCCACTGCATCACCTCGATGCTCTATTTGACAGATGGGTAGATGTATATAATAGAAGTTTGAAAACATATTGGCCTCTTGGGATTTGTAATTTATGGGAGTAAATGTACTCATTGAAAACTCTCTCTTAGCCCAGAGAGGAAACTTTTGGCTTTTTCAGTTTACCATGTACGGGACTTCTTAAAAATATATACATAATAAGCATAGAATCAGAAAATGAGTAGGTCCCCATCAATTGGAGAATGACTTAAGTGTAGTGCATAAAAGTAAGGGAATATCACTGTTCTATAAAAAATGATGAACAAACTGATTTTAGAAAGACCTGTAAAGATTTACATGAACTGATGCTGAGCTAAACAAGCAGAGCCAGGAATACATTGTATACAGTAACAGCAAGATTGTGCAGTGATCAACTATGACAGATTTGATTCTTCTAAGTGATTCAGTGATCAAGGGCAATTCCAATAAACTTTGGATAGAAAATGCCATCTGCATCCAGAAAGAGAACTATGGAGAATGAATGTAAATTGACACATGCTATGTTCACTTCATTTTTCTGGGTTTTTTTTTTTCTCTCCTGTGGTTTTTCTCCTTTTGTTCTATTTTTTTCTCTCAACATGATTCATAAAGAAGTGTATATTTTAAAAGTTAGTATACATGCATAACTAGAAAAAATAAATTTAAAAAATGTTTTCAAAATACACAAAGACAAAACCTGGGGAGACAGATTGAGAGGAAGTGGTAGGAACCTCAGTATATGAGCAGTAGCAGCAGTTTGGGTCAGCCTCCTCATCCCCACCTAATACTTAATGAACTAAGGCCTGAACAATTTTTGGCAAGGGCCAAGAAAAAAAAGAAAGAAAAAGAAAAAGTTACACTGAGCCACTGAAGAGAAGGGAGAGACTGAAGAAGTCCATTGCCCCTGCCAGCATGTCAGATCAGAAAATTCAGGCTGATGTTTCCAATTTTACACAACTCCCCAAGGACTGAGGGAATTTCCAAGAAAAGAATGTCCGGGACATAATCCATAAACAAGCATTGTAATATCGTGAACTTACTTCTTTATAAACAAATGTTTTTGGTAAACTGCATTATGTCTAGAAAATTGTTTCTTTTCTACATGTTCTCTCCTTTTGTACCAGGGCTGCATTTATTCTGAGAATAAAGTCCTTTTTAGTTGTTTCCAACTCTTTGTGAATCCCTATGGGATTTTCTTGGCAAAGATACTATAATGGTTTGCCTTTTCCTTCTCCAGTTCATTTTGCAGATGAGGAAACTGAGGCAATTAGAGTTAAATGACTTGCCCAGGATCAAATAGCTAGTTAAGTATCTAAGGCCAGATTTGAACTTGGGAAGATGAGTCTTCCTGACTCCAGGACCAACATTCTATTCACTGCCCTACCTAGCTTTCCCTCCTGAAGAATAAAAAAAGAGTAGACAAAGGTCAGATGTTGTAGAGGTAGAATTGACAGAACTTGATAGCCAGTGATATGAAAAGTGAGGAGAGAATAGATCCAAAACAGAGCAATTAGTGGTTGGGAGGCAAGATAAGTTTATTTATGAATATACTGAATTTGAGGTATAGATGAGACTTTAAGGAGGAATTATAATTAATAAATAATAAGGTGGCATATATGTTTAGAGATAAAAGAAAACTCACAGAAACATCCATACATAGATTTGGAAATTTTCTATTTAGATGTCACTGTTGAAGCCACAGAAGTGACTGGGAGGGAGGGGAAGAAGAATGTTTAACAAAATTTAGTGACTTTCAAGCATTCCACAGGAGAGAAAAAGGGGTTGGACAGTTTTTGAATTGCAAATAAATGAACGAAAGGAACTTAACAAATATAAACATCAAATGGTCTAGATGTAGTTCAATGTTTACAAGTTTTTGTTTGTCCTTCTTTCCCTAAGAAGACCATGACATAAGGGAGATCATACCATGATATGCAAGTGAATAGGATTTAAGTGAGAGAAAGCTGGACAAAACTTTCTCTTCAGCCACCTGGGTCTAGTGGCAAGATATAGATCAGGATAACTAAGGGTGGTCCTGGATCCAGTGGAAATCTTGTTCTTTTTAAGGTCAGGTCTTTAAAAGATCTCAGCTTGATGGAGACAACACTCAATCAGTGATTAAAGATAGCTAAGAAATAAGGCAGAGAATGACCTCTTCTATGTAGTCAAAAGAAAAAACAAAAACAAAAACAAAAAAACAATCTAGGAGAGGAAAAGTGACCAAAATAGAAACAATTGCTATTTACATTCATTCTGAGCCAAAGGGCCCATAGGAAGACCAAAGGAGGCCAATCAATGAGAGCCAGAGTGATCTGGGTTTAAGGCAATGATCCATAAGAAAGAAACCTAGTTCTTAACTCCCTTCCTTCCTTCCTTCTTTTCTTTCTTCCTTCCTCCCTCCCTTCCTTCCTTCCTCCCTCCCTTCCTTTTTCCTTTCCATTCTTCCTTTCCTCCTTCCTTCCTATGTTTTCATATGGAAAGGGAAAATAAAAGATTATAGGCATATATTGTTTTACTGTTTCACCTTTTTTTTAATAAAAATTTTTACAAATTGAAGATTTTTGGCAAAGTTGTGTCAAACAAGTTTTTAGCATCATTTTTCCAATAGCTTTTGCTTGCATCATGTTTCAATGTCACATTTTGATCACCCTTACAATATTTCAAACTTTTTCATTATTATTACATCTGTTATAATGATCTGTGATTAGTGACCTTTGATATTATTATTGTGACTGTTTTGGGGTACTACAAACCATGCCATATAAGACATTTTCAATAAATACTGTGTGTGTTCTGACTGCTCCACTGACCAGCTATTACCAGTTTCTCTTCCTCTCCTTGGGCCTCCCTATTCCTTGAGACACAGCAATATTGAAATTAGGCCAATTAATAATTCTATAATAGTCTCAGTATTTAAGCAAAAGGAAGACTCAATCAGTACAGCTAACTTCATTGTGGTCATATTTTTAAAAATTGCAACAGCCACCCTAGCCTCTAGTAACCATCACCCTGATCAGTCAACAGCCGTTAGCACTTCACCAGCAACAAGATCACAACTCACTAAAGATTCAGTTGATGGTTAGCATTTTTTATTTAGAAATGAGGTATTTTTAAATTAAGGTATGCATATTGGGGTTTTAGACATAAAACTATTGCACACTTAATAGTCCAAATGCATTGAGAAACAAACAAAAAAAAATTCATGTGACTTTTTATTGTAATATGCATTTTATTGTGGTGGTCTGAAACTGAATCTGAAATATCTCTGAGGTATGCCTGTACCTTTTCACTATTGGAAAGAAGTCAAACTCTTCCTCCCAGGTCACCAATTCAAGTTCTCTTAGACTACAACACAAAAGGTTTCCAATTTCCTCTTTTTTTTAGTCCCAGGATTCCCTGGGGCTATTGATATCATTCCTGCCAGCAGAGGTTGCTGTGATCAAGTTCATGGCTTATTAATGACTTCTGAAATGGGGAAGATAACTGTGAATAGGAAGCTTCTAATGAAGGGTTTAATTAAACAACTGTTTTAAATTCACCTTGATCTTTTGGTCTTTTAAGAGTAAGAGAAAGGCAGAAATGCAACTAACCAGAGAAGAACTATTGAATATGAAGAGCTGAACACTGTTTTGAGCCCTTTTAATGAGTCAGGTAAGAGAAATAGAAAGTCAAGCAAAAATAGATTAACTAGATTCATCTGAGAAGGAAAGTTCAGTCAGGGTAAAGCAATTAATAGGTGCAAATATTCCCACTGAATAGTCAGTAAACAGTTAAGAGCAAGAATATAGGTGATAGACCTAGGAAGAAGTAAACAGATTTTAGGATATTGATATTTTAGAAGTCAAATAGACATAAAAACTTTTTTTTTTCCTGAAAGGATCATGAATAAATAACTTCCTCATGCTAAACTTGCTCTGACAGAGAGCACCTACTGACACATCATATTTGTTCTTTAATGGGAAAATACCACCCATAAGCAGATCAATATACCTGATCTGGGAGACCAAAGAAAGCAATGTTTTTCTGATTCAAAGGTGTAACTTAATTCAAATATTAGAGCTTCTGGGCCTTAGGTAGTCTCTTTCTGCCTTACCCAAAAGACTTACCTTTGCAGAATGTACTGTCAAATATAAAAAGTAGATGGGTGTTTTATTGACTATGACCTTGAAGCTGACTTCATTCACTAATACCACTAGGTGAGGAGTATGAAAAGGGAGATGAGAAGACAATTAAAGCCCTCTGTCCTGACAAAGCCTTAGGAAGTCTGTTCCATCATAAACCATTGACAAAGCTCAATCTTTATTTTGACATTTTGTGAACATCAGGAGTACCGTTATTCTGAATCTGCTCAAATCTTATCTTTGCAGTTTCTCAACTGAAGATTCTAAAGGAAGTCCTTTCCTAGAGCCGGACCCTTGGTTTAAAGTGACAATTTACACACATGCAGCAAACCTTGAACAGATGACAGAAAAGGAAGGATAACAGAAGGAACAAGCTAGTTTCTATTAGAGTTGACCTATGCTAATAAAAAAGCAAAAGGGAGGACTAAGAAAAGATCTGAAATCTTGAATATCACACTGACCAATGTGCATGTATTCAGACTTTTCTTATGTGGTTAATATATGTAGCATAAATGTAGCATGTATGACCAAGGAGTCATCCAGAATTTTTCACTATACCAAGGCCTGTTCATTTTAGCTTTGCAACATCTCTCATTTCTTCCCTCTGACACTGCTACCATTCTAGGGCTGAGTCTCACCATCTCAAACCAGGATCATCACAATAAATATGCTGGTGTTTCTGCCTGCCTAGTCTCCCAACCCCATCCATCCTCCATTCAGCCACTAAAGTGATTTACCTAAAGCACAAGTTCTACCACATCCCTCTGCCCACCACTCCACTCAGTATGCTCCAGAGGCTCCCATTACCTCCAGGAGGAAATATAAAATGGTCTGTTTGGATTCAAAATCCTTCCCAGCCTAGCTCCCTTCCACATTTCTAGTCTTCTTAAACCTTTCTCCCCATCACACTGTCTTCCTGGCTCCTCCATCTCTCTGTTCTGGGTATTTTCTCAGCTGCCCCTCTTGCCTGAACCACTTTCCCTCCTCTGAGCTAACTAATGATCTCCCTGGTTTTCTTTAAGTTCTAACTAAAATCCCATTTTATACAGGAAGGCTTTCCTAACTCCTCTTATTTCTAGTGCCTTCCCTCTCTTAATTCTTTCATGTGTGTCCTCTATATAGCTTATTTGGCATCTCCCATTTTAGATTGTGAACTCCTTGAGAGCAGGGACTGCCTTTTGCCACTTTTTCTATCACCAACATTTAGCCCAGTGCCTGAAATATAGTAGGTGCTTAATAAATGTTTATTGATTGTCATGTACTGTGCTAAGTGCTTTATAAAAATTTTCTCATTGGAGTGGGGGAGAGATATTTGGAGATGAATCTCTAGCAACCAAAGTGCAGCATTTTCTTTTGGAGAAACCCCAAACCTTGAGGAAATAATTTAATCTAGGGACTCCCTAGGTTCCTGGGAATGAATGGGGCTCATTAATTAGAAAAGTTAGTCTCTCAATTGAAATCAAGAGCATTTCTTTTTCAGAGGAGAATGAGCCACTGGGTGGCACTATAAGTGTGGAAAACTGTATGACCCCTAAGGAGAAAGCAGGACTCAAAGGGAGAAAAGAGAATCTGGATTGTTTACAACTTCTCTGAGCCATTTTAATCTTTTTGCATGCTTGCTGTGGGGAGAAATAAAGATGTTATCTCATCTGATATGCAGATTTGTAATTTCATCTGTGAGGGGGATCTTCAGGATGGACACCCCTTCCACTGAGGCAGATTGTCATTTGCTAAATTATAGAGAATTAAGGAATTGTTTAAAACACTGAAGGATTAGGAAATTTGCCTTGAAGTTCACAACTAGTAAGCAAGGGACAAGAGACAAACAGATAGACAGACATAGACACAGACCCAGAGAAAGAGAAACAGAGAGAGTCAAAGAGACAGAGACAGAGAGACAGAGAGAGACAGACAGAGAGAGCACCCTCAAATGCTTGCAGTGAGGCTAAGGGTTCCTTTATCCATATCTATGGGGCTGCATCCAGATGTTCCTAGTGAAGAACTTCTGTGGGAATAAATTGAGTCAGACTTGAAGTTCCCAGGGGAAATCCTGAGGAACAAAACATAGCCAACGCATAAATCATTATGCCTCAGTTTCCCTTAATTGTTCTGCCTCAGTTTCCCTGAATTGTTCTGCCTCAGTCTCCCTGGTGGCAACCCCCCTTCTTGGCCATTAGGACTGAGATAATTAGGGCTGGGAACTCTGGCCACTAGCATTCCAAAAAGTGATAAAATTCCAGATGGCTTATCTCCAATGTTTGGGCATATCTTTCTCTTCAGACTCAGGGTCTCCTAGCTTCTTCCCAAATTTATCAGAATTTATGATCCTTTCTCCATACCCCCAACCTGTCAGAACTGAATTTATGGTCCTTTCCTTCTATCATCCCAGTGCTCTACTCACCCCCACCCCCCTTGCCTTTGTTTCCCTGATTGCTGGACCCCTATAAGAGTCCCTGGAATCCCTGGCTTGTGGCTGGGATACTTTGAGGCAAGAGTCCTATCCAGATGGCTGGCTAATATGGCTGCCAGTCCAAACTTTCCACTATTTAAATTATTAAAAATCTCTAATCTTATCCTGCCTCAGTTTCTCCAGCATTACAAAACTGCTGCAGTTACAGTTAAAAAGAACTAAATCTGAATCCTGCTCCACTTGTGATTCCTGGCAGGCCACTTCATTTTCCTTTCTGAGTCTCAGTTACCTCTATAAAATAAGTATAATAGTACCTAATTTATTTGTTCATCGTAAAGCTCAAATGAGATAATATATAGAAAGTACTTGTCAAATCTTAAATCTCTATATAAATATGATTATTATCTGTTCCACATCCTCAGAGATTTCCAGGTTGGGCATACCCAAAGCTAAGATCTTAGGCCATGGTTTACATATAAAGTGACCATGTTGCGCTAGTTAGGGGCAGCTAGGTGGTACAATGTATAGAGTACCATACCTGAAAAGTCAGGAAAACCTGAGTTTAAATCCAGCCTCAGACACTTAACTAGGTTTGTGACAGTGTGCAAGTAACAACCTCTATTTACCTCAGTTTTTCCATAGGTAAAGTGGGAAATCAACATCTACTTCCTAGGATTGTTGTGAGGATCAAATGAGATAACTGTAAAGCACTTAGCATGGTGCTTGGCAAAAAGTAAGCAGTATATAAGTGTCAGTTATTATTACTATTATTGTTATTATTAGCCTCAAAATATAATCTGAATTTATATATATAGTTTGAATATAATTAAGATTAAATCTTGGCCACCAGAGTTACTAGCTGAGTGATCCCAAGCAAAATCATGTAACCTCTCTGAGCCTCAGTTTCCTTATCTGGACAAAGGATGAAAACCCTTATAATAACTCTCTTAGGTTTGTTATGAGGAAACTACTTTGCAAATGTTAAAATACCATTTAAATGTGAATTATTATGCATTGGCATCCTTCCACCATCCCTTTCAGTCCCCTTCTGAGCAGATGTCTTCCTCTAGGCTCTTATACTATACATTAATCCTGTAAAGCTTTGCCCAAACTAGTTGCCAGCAATTTTCCTTAAGGTGTTGGGTGATAAAGACTTGATGTATGACCCTTCCCTGAGGAAATTTACATATTGGTAGAGAGGCTCTTAAAGAAGAAAAGGTAATTTACAGATTTAGTGTTTTCCCAATCAAACCAACAGGGAGTTACTTTATAAGCCTGGGCAAAATAGTTACCAAAATTCATGTGGAGGTATAAAGGGTCTATAACTTAGAGGAAATCATGAAAAAGTAAGAATATAGAGAGAATAGCGCCTTTAGTCTTCAAGCTATATTACAATGGAGAAATTTTCAAAGATGGAAAGACCTTTAAAATTTACATGGTGTTAATATCTAGGGAAATAGTGTGATATAGATGAAGGAAATGGCAAACTTGGAATCAAAGGATCTGGATTCAAATTATGTTGTTCCCTACTTCCTGGGCAAATCTTTTAACTAATTTAGCCCCCAGTTTCTCTGTGTATGTGTGAGTGTGTGTGTGTCCTTTGCTGTGTTGCTATAAACTGTCAAGTCCTCAAATAAATCAAATTTATAATTGTAGGAATAAGGTATCTTTTATCTAGATAAAGGGTTGAAAATCTGCCATGATGGGGAATGTCCCACTAAGAGATTTACAGGAAAGATTCTTATACTTTTAGGAGAAAGGAGGGAAGAGAGTCATATTTGATAGCAAGGTCTGGTCATGAGATGGCAGCTGCCCTTGGCAATCAGAGCACTTCATTCGGGCTGTTTTGCCCTTCATGCCATGAATCCTAACAGAAAGGATTTAAGGACATCAGAAGCCACTTTGGAAGCTGCTCTGTCTCAAGCTGGCTTTGTTTATAAGGAAAGATCCCAGGGTGGGGATTTAGGGTGTGGCTCATCTGAATCCAGTGGAGAATAATTGGAATGCAAGGACATTACTGGAATTCTGACTTTACTGGGATCATTAAGAGGGAATGTCAGGTAATATTACATCTGCTATTAATTTTTCTGTCATTATACTAACATTTCTTTTCTGAAAGTAGGGAAAGGGTAGGGAAAGGAAAGGAAAGTGATTATAGTGCCAACTTTGTGCCAGCTAAACACTTTTTTTACAATTATTATCTTATTTGTTCCCCACAAAAATACTAGGAGGCAGATGCTATCACTATCCTCATTTTACAGCTGAGATAACTGAGGCAAACAGTATTAAGTGACTTGCCTAGGATCACACAGCCCTCTGAGTGGAGATTTAAACTCAGGTCTTCCTGATTCAGATTACTGCCCCACTAACTGCTAGATGCCCTAGCAATGTGCCAGGCATCATGATAAATACATGAGATACTTGAAAGTCAAAGCACATTACACTGGTAATATCCCTTTCTCTCCCCCCGCCCTCCCCACTATTCAACAGCTGACTCTCACCTATTTCAGAAAACAGTTGGGGGATAAGAGAGAAAGTCACATGATGAAACTGAAGCAGAAATACTTCTCACTTGTGCTCAGGGTCATTTAGAAAGGAATGCAGGTCCTGTGATGAGGGTACAGCTTCTTTCTGGGTCTGCTCACCCTTTTAAGGGAATATAGAAATGCTTAGAGGTACCAGATGGAAACAAGACTGTCAGAACTGGAGAAAGCACAAACTCTCATGCTCTACAGTTCTGGCTAGATCCTGAATCACTGAAATATAGCAAGTTTAAACAACAATAACAACAACAAAAAAGAGATGAGTTTTCACCGGTGGTTGGGGATTCAGAGCTAAGTGTAAGTAAGTAGATCTCCAAGTTACCAGTCCTTTGACAATAAAGCTTCATACAGAAAGGTGAACCTGAGAGATGGAAAATCATAAAGAAACTTTTATCGAGTATTTACTATATGCCAGGCATTGTGCTAAGTGATGGATTTACCTATAAAGGCAAAAATCAAGTTCCTGCCCTCAAGTAGCTCATATTCTATTGTGGGAGAAAATATGCAAACAAAAGTGTACATACAAAATATAGGATATATATACATTGTAAATGGGAAATAATTTCATTGGGAAGGTTCTAGCAGTGTGCTGTGGGGCTAGAAGAGGTCACTAACTTTCTAGCAACCCCAGAAAATTTGGCATTTCTTCCCAGAGGGACATGTGCAAATCTTCAGAGTGAGGGCAATACTTCCCACTGAGGGGCTATCCATGGCACCTGGTGGTTAAATGCTGACAAATGTCTTATTTGTAAAGCAAATTAGTTTCATACCTTTTTATACACCGTGCTTTAACAGAGTTTTCATGATAGTATAGATCAGCTATGTCAAACTCAAATAGAAATCGATGTCTGTGAGCCACATCTTGACTTAGAAAACCACAAATCAATATTATCTATGTTGTATTATATTTTTGTTTATTGTGTTAAATATTTCTCAATTAGATTTTAATTTGGTTCAGATAGCACCAGTTGGCCCGAGTTTGAGAAGTCTAATATATAAATAATATGAAAAAAGCTTAGACCTGACAAAGTTCATAGATATAGGGAATGGCAAGGATGGTTCAGGATCAGAATCAAAGCAATGGTTCCATGAATGTCATTTAAAAAAAAGATAAGTTATCATATTCAATTTGGACCTCTCTTCTGCAGCCAAAATCTATTGCTTTGGCAGTGCCAGTGATGACTATTATCTTCAAGCACTAAAAGGGACAGGCGTCAGAGCTCAATAGACAAACTGAGGCTTCTTGTCCATGACACCAGCTTAAAATCGATGGATCTTAATTTTACCTCCCCTAATATTCCTGAACTAGAGGTACAGTATATAGTTTTTAGGGAAGAGAGGTCTGTGAGAGTACATTCTAGTCACAATTTCCAGCTTCCATAGAGGAGTCCAATCCCCTCATTTTACAGATGAGCAAACTGTGAGCATTGGGTTCCAGGTATTTCCAAATTGTTTCACTATTTTCTTCTGACACAAAGAAATATCTAATCATGAGTCATGCCCTACCTTGATGGAATAGAATCCACAGTGATTCAATAAGAGGCTATGATCAGAAAAAGTTTAGAATGAACAATAAATTGTACTTCAGTGGCTCTTCCTTTCTGTATTCCAGATTAAAGGAAATATTTGCCCCCAAATTATCTCTACTAAAAGAAAACAAAAACACCTCCAGGTCAAAACACTTATTCCTGGCACTTCTTTGAGCCCATTCCAGGCTACCACTGCTAGAGGGGGAGACACATAGTGAAATGGTCTTTGAAGGACAGCAAAAGTGATTGAAGATATTGAATAACACCTGGATTCAGTTCAGTAGCCTCCAAAGTGCAAGGTCAGTGAAAAGAACCAAGGTTAAGGAGTGACTGTGCTTTAATCAACTATGTGCTCAGGGACCAAAGCTGAAGAGAGATGCAAATCTAATCAGCCAGTCAAAACACAGTCAAATTTAATAGCCTGTTCAGGAGGGAAAGCCTAGTTCAACCTGAATTCTAATGTTGGGGTGAAATTCATGGATTAAAGTCTTTTCTGATTTGGAAAAGGAGAGAAGTTAGAGCAAAGAAATAATAGAATTTTATCTTTATTATTGAATGTCAGAGTGGAATTGGGTAATAGTACACAGGAAATACAACTAATATGAACATACTTATAATACCACAAATTATAAAGACATATTTCAGCTGAAAAACAATGTTTCAGATGTGAAATATGAAATATGAACATACATGTACATTTATTCCCTCAGCTATGCTATATATGAACATGGAGACACACATATAGCTTCAGCACTAACCAAAGTTGCTTTAATGGCCATAAAGGCAGAATTTGTTTATCAGATTCTTAAATGTCAATTTGGGAGGTATGACTGACAATGGATGGTGGAGTCTGGCAAATAAAAGATCTTCAGAATATTTGACTGAATATAATAAGAATAAAACAAGGACAGATGGCACATGTCACACTTGGGCTCAAAAGTCAGCTTCACAAGTACAAAATCAGAGAGGAATGGGCAAAAAAGCAGTTCATCTGAAAAATACTGGGGTGAAGGCAAGTTAGTGTATTCCAAGTTGAATATGAGTTAACCAGGTGAGGTGGTAGCTAATGAAATGTTAGGCTGGGTTATGAAAGACATAGCTTCCAGGAATAAAAAAGTGGGAGCCCTACTTTATTCTAGTGTGGTTAAAAAAATAAAATAAAATACTGCTGATTCAGCATTCATTTCTGAGCCCTATATGAGATGTGGCATTCGTCTCTGTTTTAATCTTATTACATTTGGGGGGGGGGTATTTAAGGAAAAATGTCCTTATAGTTAAATCTAACTGTGCATATAATGAATTGCCTTAAGTTCCCCTCTTTGGAGATCTTCAAGCAAAGGCTGGGTAATCAGGTAATTTAGTTGAATCATAGAGGCATGACTAATGGAAGGAATATTGAATTTGGAGGCAGAGAACCTTGGGTCCTTTTCTGGCTTTGTTATCAATGTTATCAATGTAACTTTGTGCAAATCATTTACTATTTCTAAGCTTTAGTTTTCTCACTTTAAAAATAAATGAATGTGGGGCAGCTAGTTGGTGTAGTAGATAGAGCACCAGCCCTGAAGTCAGGAAGAACTGAGTTCAAATGTGATCTCAGGCATTTAACACTTCTTAGCTGTGTGACAAGTCACTTAACCCCAATTGCCTCAAGGAAAAAATAAATAAAAATAAAAATAAATGAATGCTTTACAACCTGGAGTATGCTTGAACTGGCTGTCAAAAGCCATTCATTAAATTTTCATAAATATTTATATCTCAAAAATAGGCAAACATTTTCTAGTCTGAAAAAAGTGATGGAGAAAATGGTAACAATGCAGATTAAATTTAAAGGTGTGTCTTGTATATATTTGTTTCCCCAGAAAGCTGATTTATCAACATACCACTATACCAATCTATAGCAATCTTTTGTAAAGTCATTTAACTTTATGTATAGAAGACAAAAAAAAATTGCAAGGTCAAAGTTAAGTAGAAAAAAAGATATTAAATATTAAAACAAAGGAGCACTTTTAAGACATCTCTGCTCTTGTAGTCTATGATTTCAAGAATTAGGAGTGGAGAATTGAAGTGTCATTTTAACAATAATTCCAATAGGGAGACATTAAAAAATTTCCACAATTTTCTCTTTTTTCTGACCCTAATATTTATAGAATGCATTCTCCCTATCCCTTGAAGAAAGAGGTAGCCTTTTCCTGGGGGATATCAGCTCAACCTAAAGATTTCTCTCATTTCCCACCCAAGGAGTCTGTTTTGACATTACCAAGATTAGTTACCAAAGCATAATTGTGGTAGCAGTGGCTCCATCAACAAAACCACAGCTTTGTTTATTTTCCACCCCTCCTAGAATTCATCATGAAGCTAAAACAAAAGTATGAACTGCCAACAACCATGGAAGACTACACTTAGTTTTACATTTGCTCCTAACTCCATGAATACCGGTGTGATGTTAACCCTCATTTCCTGCAGCTCTCAGAAATTAGACAACTCACCTCTCTTTGGTTTTCTTCTCTTAATTTTCTGTTTCTCAGCAGTTGGCCTTTTTTTTAAGAGTCCTGAAGCCCCTATGAAGAGAAGTCACCATTTTTTTCCTTGGTTCCCATCTTTCCCTTAAGTGCTATGTGCCAGTCTAGCCCAGGAGTTATGAAAGCAATGCTAATGTTTTTTCAATCATTCTTCCCCTGATATACAAAAACTTCTTCTCCTGATGAGGGATGTGGGTTAGCTCATCATAGATGAAATGAACTTCTTGCCACCCATGCAAATTTGCTCTATAATTGAAGTCAACAGCATATCTCAGAGTTTACAAAGCTGAGACTTGTGCCTGGTTTTGAATAAAGGGGAATGCCACTTGTAGACTGGCAAGAATAGATCATAGAGAAGCTGATTTTCAACTGATATTGTCTATTCTTCAATAACCATATCTGGCTTTGTCTGTCATGTAAATAGTTCCCAGCAAACTATAATTCCAAGCTAAGCATTGATTGACAGGTCTCTATCAAGTTAGCACAGAGGAAATGGCTCCTTAGTTGGATCTTGATGGAAGAATAAATTTTCAACTGGGATGGATGTATTATGTGTACAGCAGATTTTAGATCAGCGTGATATAGTTACAGGCTACAGGCTTCTTCCTCCTTTCCTCACTTCCCTAGGTATATATCTTTAGGTTTCCCTGGCTTCTCCCTGGTCCCAAATTGGAAGCCTTCTATGAGATATAATCTGGGGCCAGATATTTGTGTCTGGTTCCTTTCCCTAATATTTGCAGACCCTTGGCTGCTTCTTTATGCTGAATTGGATTGGCACAGGGAACTTACTATAGTTTCTTCTTAGATTTCATGGCACTACGTTTTTCATCTCTGCTGGAATAATTGTTAAGAGTTTGGATTGTTCTCCTCACACTAACTTCATCACATTGAAAAGAATCCCTGATGTGAAAGAATTAATAAAGTAGTGAATCAAATAGACTGTAGGATAGAGTTGGGTAGTTTGTCACCCAGAGTACTTGAGAGGTATTGCTCTTACCTTGTAATAACACATTATATTTTCCTTGTCCATGGGATTGCTACAGGCAGAATAGCAAAAACTTTCAAAAATTGAAAGACTGAAAAAATAAATCAGAAAATGTAAAGTATTTTCAGTCAAAAACAACTGACTTGGGAAATAAATCAGGGAAAGATGAGCTAAGAATCATCAAACTACCAGAAAACCTCAGCCATTAAAAAAAATAAATAAATAAAAATAAAAAGCCTTGATACCACAATTCAACAAATCAAGAATAAAAATTGCTCAAGCTAATTAGGATCAGATGGAAAAGTGAAAATAGAAAGTATAAATGAATATTGTTGTTGTTATTTGTCCTTTGTTCTCAAAGAGGATCATGACAACAATCTCCTAAAAGAATTCCCAAATGAAAACTCTCAGGAACATGATAGCTAAAACACAGAGCTTTCATGATGAATAAATAATGTTGCAAGCAGTCATGAAGAGTCAAAATACCAAGAAGTCATATTTAAGATAATATAAGACCTAGCATCTATAACTAGGAGAAGAGAATTTGAAATATGATATTCCAGAAGGAAAAGATAAAAGTTTACAATTAGAAATAGCTTAGCCAGGGCACATAAATGTTTAATCGATGCTTCTTGATTTGATTTGAAGAATAATTTACTCAGCATAATCCTACTGGAGAAAAAAAAATAGACTTTAAATAAAAGAGGGCTTCCAAGTATCTCTGATGAAAGAGATCACAGTTTAGAGGATATTTTGAAATGTAAACACAGGAGTAAAAAGGAACATAAGCAAAAAAAAAAATTGAGTAATTGGAAGGGATTATATGATGAAGAGTTTATATTCTAATAGGATGAAAAAAACAAGTGTCATATCAGAACTCTTTGCATTCAAGATACAGAAAGGGAATAAATAAGATAGAAGGACTGGGAGCAGTTTTGATATATTTTATTATTTCAAAAGAATAGAGAAATATAATAAGAAAAACATAAGAGGTAGAACTTTTCAGCATTTCTAAGAAGATGATATAAATAAGGAGAAAGGAGGTGAAAGATTTAGGCTATACATTAATCTCTTTCATCAGAACTAGACAGAGAGGTTGAACACATAGAAACAGAGTTTGGGATAGAAAAGCATTAAATTCAATAAGGAATCAGTTAGGAACAGGGAGAAGAAAAATGGGAATTAAGAAGAAAGATATATTTGAGGAAGGTTTAATCATAAACAAAATAAATCCCTACTACTGAGGTTAGATTGTGAAGTGAAGAACAAAAGAAAAGAAAGATAAGAATATGAAATTGGGGACTGAGTGAGGGAAAAAGAAGAGGGAAAAAAACAGAAGCAAAATGTATCATTCACTAATATTGAGCATAATCTTCCCCCAACACCTTCTTTGTAAAGTAGGGGCAGGGGAACAGATTGAGTAGCATAAGAGGATAGAATTGATGGAAGTATTCATTTGACATTTCACTTCCTAATCCATTCTTCTGTCTTCCTTCATCTTGTAGATGTGTGAATGATTGAAGTACAAATTCTCCTTTAAAAGGAGAGGAGCAGAATGGATTGGGTAGCAGAATTTAGCAATACATTGTTTACAAGAAATATATCTGAAACAGTAAGATTCACGTGCAGTTAAAATAAGAGGCTAGAAAAAATCTATTATGCTTCAAGTGAACTAAAAAAAATTGCAACTGCATTAATATATATATATCCATAGACAAATCTAGCCAAAAGAAAAACAAGAAATAAGTGAAGGCCTTGATTGGAATTTTTGGAAAAATTAGATTTGGCAAATCTCTGGTAGTTACTGAATAGGAATCCAGTTTGAATATTTTCTTATTACTTTGGTATGCATGGCACTTTTTAAAAAACTAACTATCTACTAGAGCATTAAAAACCTCACAAATAAAAAAAAAGATGAAATATTAAATTTATCATTTACTAACTGCAAAGGGCCTTTGAAATAAGAAATAAAATGAATTAGTGATTTAGCTTAATCTTAAAGAACTGGTATGTCAAATAACAAGTCATAGAAATAATTGAAAGTTTATCAAAGAAAATGATATCAATATGTAAACATACCAATATTTGGTATTCATCCAAAGCAGTCCAGCCAGGAAAATTTTCATAAACAAAAATGAAAAAGAACAAACAATAGGTATTCAATATTAAAAATCTTAAAAAGAGACAATTTTTAAAACTCCAACTAAATACAAAATAGAAATTTTGAAAATAAGAGATGGATAAAACTGAAAGTTTAAAAAAATTAATTAATTAACTAACTGAATTAATAAATAAAACCAGAAGTTGTTTGTTTGGAAAACATTTTAAAAGGCAAGTTATTAACTAGTCTGATTTTTAAAAATAATGAAGAAAAACAAATTGTCAATATCAAAAATAAAAAAGGAGAAACCACCAAAAAATGAGAGAAATAAAGGAAATCATTAAAAATCATTTTACCCAATTATATGCTGGTGAAGGTGACAATTTAAATGAAATGGATGGAATATTACAAAATATTTAAAATTCATAGGTTAACAGATCATGAATTAGAGAATTTGAAATAACTATTGTAGAATTTTTCCACATCGGATTTAAAGGTAATCAAGGAGTATGTTCTCAAATTTTCCTATAACTTACTAAAAATGAAAAGACTCTATCATTAGTTAACTTTAAGCCCTCTGATTTATTAAAAATAAAGGAGACACACCTCTGTCTGAGATTGGTGTTTGTGACTCAAAGAGGAGACACACAAAGAAGCATCTTCAAAGGAGCATGATATCTGGCAGCAGAGAAGAGAATTAACTAGGAGCACAAGAGAAAACTATCTTTAGATATTTTTGGGTTACAAAGAAGACTACATAAATATAAAGAAGTTTGAGAGTCAAAGTTTCTATGTCATTAACATTTTACTAATTATGGCCAGTAGATAATTAATAAGAGGATCATTTGGCTGTCTCTCTCAAACCAAAGAACCCTAATGGAACCCATTCAATGCTTACATTCTCTTGGAAGAATGGGTGGTCTTGAGGGTAATGAGAAAATGAATATTATGAGAGGTGGGTTTATTCTAATGATATCACCCAGCGTGACTAATCACTCAGTCTTGGTCATTGTCCATACCAATTTCATCTACGGTAATTTAGACAAAAGGGGAAATCCATTTCCACCCAGACCTGAGTGGGCCAGAATCCACCAATTCTGAACTAGAATTTCCTCACCTTTTGATCAGATTTAAGTTTTCCCAATTGAATAGTTTGCACCCAAAATTTCAACTTATTATCAGCCCTGCACTGCAAAGGCTGTTTGGATAGCCTACAGGGATTAATTTCTGATTGAGGAAATAGAAGGGGTAGAATTATTAATATAATAGATAAATAATCATTTCTCTAAATAGGAATTTCAGGCCACATGGTTCTGCAATTGTGATTTGCCTTGGTATGTATGTTCCTTACTTATGTGCTTCACTGACAATGTTTTCTAAGTTTGTGCCCATTTTTCCATAGATCTTATGTATATATTGCGGATAGGTATGTCCCAGGTTTCTGGGGGAAATGATTTGTAGCTATTATTTTTGCTATGTTATCTAAATAAATTCCTTTGGTAGGAGCTAATTGTGTCTCCTGGCTAATTGTCAATGGGAAGCACATTGGTGGAAGTTCTTGAACTACTATTGTGTTAGAAGTAACACAAAGTTACTTCTCAGTCCTGAGGAAGTAACTGCCTGAATATGGTGAATATATTATATACTTTCAAAGATTAATATACAATCTTCTTTTTTTGCTCTTCTTTGTATATGCTCACATTTGTTGTTGTTCATCAAGTTAGAAACAGCAAAAAAAATTAAAAATCCTTTAGTAGCAATGTAAGTTTGGGGCATAGAACAGATGGGGTGCTATAAAGGAAAAAAAAATATGTAGGCACTGAGTACAATGTACAACTAAGTCACCACACACAAAAAAGGGAAATGTATATTTTAATAGGAAGGGGAAAAATATTGTTAACATGGGAATTGTCAGCTGTTAACAACCTCTTTCTCCACTATGAGAGTCTATGACCAAACAGTCCAAAGAAGTAAAATTGAGATGCTAAATTAAGATCATTGAACAAGTTGGGAAATAGAAGCTGTAGGAAGGAATGTTCAAAATGGGATCAATAAAGGAATTGAAAGATACAGAAACATGTGAGAACTTTATCAAGATTTTGGTATTACAATTACATTTGGAATTACATTACACTTACAGTTGGTAAATAGGAGAATCTAGTCTCCAAATAGAGATTCTCTTAGACAATATCATCTTCTAAGACTAACGCTGTTACATAAAAACATCAATACCTTACATTTATATAGCATTTTATGATATGTTTTATTTTCTACAAAAGCATTATTTTATTCAGTTATCACAAATAAGGCTTGAGGGAAGTAGTATGAGGATTCATATCTATTTTGGGGATAAGAATACTGAGACTCAGGAAGATTTTTAAAAAATTAAATTTGTGCCCAACATCACACATAGAAAATAGTAGAATATTAGTTTGAAGTCTACAAATGTCCTTCTCATTATTGATTCCACATTGACTCCAGCAAGAGGTGTATAAAGAAATATGAAATGTCACCTAAGATCTTTTTTGTTGTTGTTGCTGAGGCAGTTTAGGTTAAGTTTCTTGCCCAAGGTCACACAGCTAGAAAGTGTTAACTATCTGAAACCAGATTTGAACTCAGTCCTCCTGATTTCGGGGTTGGTGCTCTATCCACTGTACCATCTAGCTGCCCCATCACCTAAGATCTTAATAAAGAAGTAAGGTCATTGCCAAATCCTATCAATCTAAGTGTAAAATAAATGTATTTTTTTTATAAAGCTTTTTATTTACAAAACATATGAGTGACATTTCAACATTGACCTTTGCAAAAAAA
>JAJPUD010003285.1:120132-141477 GCA_023553655.1 Myrmecobius fasciatus | reverse complement strand
CACCCTGGGGGTTCTGCTGATTGAATTATTTCAGGTACTGGGCAGCTCAGCTGATTGAATTATTTCTGGTGCTTATCAGTCCTGTTGTTTGATTGATTGCTTTAAGGTGCTGTGTAATGGCAGCTAGGTCCGATGCTCATCAGGGGTTCAGTGGTTCACAATCTATCCCCCTCAAAAGGCAGACCCTCCAAACCACCTGCCCACAATCAGGACAAATTGTTCCAAGAGGCCCGCAGAAGACTTCCAGGTGTGTGAAAAGCACCACGCTCCCACTCCTGTTCTGACTCCTGTTCCAGCTCCCTGCTCCAGCTCCCTGCCCCGGTCTCCCTGAGCTGCAGTGTGGGTTCAGTAGACCACCCCCCTGCCCAATTAAAACAGATCTGTTTTGAGGTTCTTCCAGAGTATCTTCTTCTAGAATCGTGTTGTTCTCCAGATATTGTGGATTTTTTTGCTTCAGAATCAGTCTAGAGGCTTCATATGTTGTTGGTTTGAGGGGAGGTTAGAGGAGGTTACAGAGACTCCTGTCTGATCTCTGCCACCATGGTTCCACCCCCCTAAAATAAATGTATAAGAATCTATCATTTTAGAAATTATAGAAATGCAAAGAAAAAGAAAACCAAGGGATAAGGAGAGTCATAGAGTAAAAATTGCTTTGCATTGTTTCAAGCGTGTTCAATTTTGTGACTTCCTTTGGGTTTTCTTAGCAAAGACAAAGGAGTGGTTTGCCATTTCCTTCTTGAGCTCATTTTACAGAGGGGGAAACTGAGATAGAATTGAGTGCTTTGCCCATGGCCACAGAGCTAGTAAGGGTCTCAGACCAGATTTGAATTCATGAGGATGAGTCTTCCTGACTTCCGGCCTGGCACTCTATCCACTGTGCCACCTAAAAGTGTTTATTTCTCCTTTTGTGGCAATGTGGGGACAGGAAGATTCTCCAGGGTACAGGAATATTATTTCACTAGAAATATGTGCAGTTGATAATGGAACACGGACATTTATTTAGGCTAATATCAGTCAGGACAGAACAACTATTAAGACCACCCAACTCCCCTTGTTGTAATTCCATGTTTACAAAACTCTAATTTCCAAGTACTTTGGTACCATGATGACAACATAGTGAGCACTAGCATTCTGACCCCTTGAAAAATATATTCCCTCATTAAAATCAAATAAACGAACACTTGAGTTTACAAATTAGCTTTTTGTATGCTTGATTAACATGGATCAGTTTTCCAAAGTCTGTGAATATCTGGATGAATCAATAAAACAGCATTTCCAAAGCTAAGGACCAGAAAGATCTTCAACCTGTGTTGACACAAACACCCCATTGAGTCTTAATTTAAGAAGCCAGTTGACATGTTCTCTATAATCTTAAACAAAATTCCAGTTATCAAGATCCTTTTGATATTTTTGTTGTTGTTGCTTAATGATTTCAGTTCTGTCTGACTTTTTAAGAACACATATGGGATTTTCTCAGCAAAGATACTGGAATGGTTTGCTATTTCCTTCTCCAGCTCATCTACCGATGAAGGAACTGAAGCAAATAAAGTTAGGTGACTTGTCCATGTCTAATAAGAATCTGGGGCCAAATTTTAACTTGGGAGGAATCTTCCTAACTCCAAGCCCAGAACTCTATCCACTGTACCACCTAGCTTCTCATTGATACATTATGGATTAAATCTTTATAAATCCTTTTCTAATTACCTTGTGCTGTCCCTTTTGTGTGAAGTTACCACTGGCCTATGGCATCTGAGAATTCTTTGCATGGAAATGGTTTTTTTTCTGGGCAATCCTCTAAGTCACGTCACAAAGTTTACACCATTTGTCAGCTGCGAAACCCAAACCAAACCATTTTAGATACTTACTTTAAATATTAATTTGATACAGGTTTGTGAATATTTTTGTTCTCTAAGTTACACTAAAAGTTGTTTACGATCACCAATGTTTGCTTTGCTGTCCACCTAAAACATATGTAGGTTTAGGAGCTTTCCTCCCTGAGACAAAACTTGGAATAGTGACTATACTGGCTGTTCTATCTTTTTGGAATGCACTCCCTCCTTCTTTCTGCCTTATAGAGCCCTTTCTTTTTCTTGAAGATGAAATTTAAGCATCATCTTCTGCATGAAGTCTATCCAGATCTCCACCTCCTTCTGATCCCTGCAACTGCTAGTGTACCCTTTTAAACTCTCCTGCATTTAACTATTGTGTATCTATTCCTCTATATTCATTAGGCATTTATACTGTACATATAACAAATATGCATCTATCATCTCCCCTTAATAATATGTAAATTCCTTATGAGTAGGGATTGTTTTCTTCTTTGCCTTTGTAAATGGTACTTAATAAATATTGGTTGAATTATTAGATAATGGTATGCAAAAGGATGCTAAAAGACTTTTAAAAACACTGGGCTGGGGGCAGCTAGGTGGTGCAGTGGATAGAGCACCAGCCCTGAAGTCAGGAAGACCTGAGTTCAAATTTGGTCTCAGACACATAACATTCCCTAGCTGTGTGACCCTGGGCAAGTCACTTAACCTCAGTTGCCTCAGCAAAAAGCAAAAAAAAAAAAAAAAACAAAACACTGGGCTGAACATAAGATGAAATTTATTTTATTTACTTAATATATTTTAATCTTAATTTAAAAAGAAAGCAAGCATTTCCATAACAAAATAGAATAGAAAAAAAGAATTGTACATGAAACTGCAAATCTATTATGTATAACTTGCTTTTCTTTTTAAATATATAAAAGTTGTCATGTAATTTTCCCCACCTACCCATCCTAGAGGTAGCTAACTTTAGACATAAATATGTGTTTATATGTAAAACCATACTATGCATACTTCTATTTATTAGTTCTTTCTCTGGGTTCAGATAGCATCTTCCTTCAAAGGTCCTTAGTAGTTAATTTTGATATTTATAATAGTTAAAATGACTTAGGTACTCAAAGCTATTCCTGAAACAAGATTGCAAGAAGATGAAATTTCAGAGATACATGTTGTCTTACAATTGGATTCAAAAAAATCAATTTGCAAGTACAAGATATGAAAGGAAGCATGGTTAGATAGCAGTTCAACTGAAAAAAGATCTTGGAGGCCTTAGTGTCCTCTAAGCTTGATAGGACTCAACAGTGTGATATTGCAATCAAAAAAAAAGTTAATGTCATCTTGGTCTACATTGAGTTATAACTTCCAGGAATAAAGAGATGAGAGTCCTGCTGTACTCTGACCTGGTCAGACCCTATCTGGAGTGCTGTATTTAGTTCTGGTCACTTCATTTTGTGAAAGAGCTTGATGAGCTGTAGAAAACTGAGAGGAAGATAACCAGAATAGTAAATGTTCTCAATTTAAATCCTCTGAGGATTATTTGAAAAAATCTAGTATGTTTAGTCCAAAAAGAAGATTCTGAGGGATATGATATCTCTCCAAGTATTTGAAGAGTTGGCTTGTGGGAAAAAGGATTAGGCTTATTCTCCTTTGCTCCAGAAGTCAGAACAAAGAACAATGGGGTAGTTATTGCAAAGATGTACATTTAGATTAGATGCTAGGAAAATCTTCCTAACAATTAGTTTTCTCAAAAGCACAATGGGCTACTTTGAAAGGCAGTGGGTTCTCCTTCATTAGAAGTATTCAAACAAAGGTTAGATGACCACTTATTGGGTAGACAGTAGAGGGGACCCATTATAGAGATATGGGTTGGACTAGATGGTTACCAAGGTATCCTACCCACTCTCAAATATAGTGATTCTATGCTTGTAAGTCCTGTTGAAGGTTGATGTAGATTTTTTATAGTTTCTTAGAATTAAGAGATAAGCAAAAACAGGAGCTCACAGAGTATTTGATAAGAACATCTCTGATTCCTAAAGCATTAATAATAAATGTCTCTGACTATAATGGCAGAATTTCAGATCTGGAAGAGCTCTTATCCATCTCAGCTACAGTTAACAGATAAAGAACAGAATTTATATGGCAAAAAGAAGGTTAAATAACTTATTCAAGGTCACGTGGACAAAAGCAAAGCTGAGATTTAATCTATTATTTAGTTCCACAGTTTTGTGATCTAAACCTATTGAGGATTGAATGGAAAAGATAAGGGTAAGATTTCAACAGATGAAAAGGTTGCTTGTTAGTAGCAGACTTTCCAAAAAAAAACTTTGGAAGAGCAACTTTGAAGCTCTAGACAATATCAAAACAAGATAATTCAAACAATTAATTCAAAAAAATCCATTAATTCAAGTGGAGAAAGGGAGAAGAGTGGAATCTATTATACTAATTGGACTCATTAGACAAATCAGCTGACAGTGAATTTTTCATTTTCTACAATGATATACACAGACTATCTCACTTCCTACAACAGATCACATGTAATTAACAATTCTCCCACCAAAATGTAAAATAATTACAATTCTATAGATGTGAGTTATTGTTATTTTTTAATACTCTATGGTTTCCAAAACACTTTCCTTACAATCACTCTTGGTATAAGGACATTTTTTAGAAAAGAAAATGGAGGATCAGAGAAATTAAGCAGCTTGGCTTGTTATGCAATTAGTCTTTAGAACTAAGACTTGAATAAGGTGTTAATTCCAAATTTTATGTTTTCGAGGGCAGCTAGATGGCACAGTGGATAGAGCATCAGCCCTGAAGTCAGGAGGACCTGAGTTCAAATGTGGTCTCAAGACACTTAAGATTCCCTAGCTGTGTGACCCTGGGCAAGTCACTTAACCCCAATTGCCTCAGCAAAAAACAAAAACAAAACAAAAACAAATTCTATGTTTTCTTAAGGCCTATGGACATACACACACACACACACACACACACACACACACACAATGTTAGCAGCCAAGCCCTCAGGGAAAAAAAGTGACCCTTCCACATGATCCTGAGATGAAAAACACAACTGAAAAAAGATGAAGTCTGGGAAGGATACACTAGGAGTGGTGGGTGGTGGCAAATTATAAAGTCAGTCATTTTCAAAAAATCAAGTCCCTTTTGGAGTGTGAGAGCCAAAAGAACAAACCCATTACACAAGATTCATTCAGCACTGTTCCTCTCATCTAAAATTTTGGGCTCTGTGGAAGTGTGTTCCTCTTGATTATTCCCCAAAGATAATGGAAATAGCTCCAAAGTGGAAAACACTGTTCTCATGGAATGATATGTTGGAGATGGACTCACTTTTTATAATTTGGAGGAACAGGCCTGAAATGCAATCACCATTTCTTCATTCTCCTATAACAGGACTATTTCCACAAAGAAACTCAATATGAAATAGAATGGTATATTGTGCATGCACATATGGGGGGTAGGTGGGGAGGAAAGGAGGGAGAGAGAGAGATCTTGCAGATTGTTCTCCACTGTTGGATTTAAATTATCTTCCTTTCACTCATGATGAAAAATGCTAGCTGCCTCCAGAGAAAGAACTGATAGGAATCTGAATGCAGACTGAAGCATCTTTTTTTTTTTTTAAACCGCTTTTATTTATTTATCTTTTGGTTTGACTTTTCTTCTGCAAAATTTTACATGACTGCACATATATAACCTCTATCAGATTACTTACTATCTTGAGGAAGGGGGAAAAAAGGGAGAGAGAGAATTTGGAACTCAACATTTAAAAAACAAAAAAAAAATGTTGAATGAAAATTGCTTTTGCTTGTAATTGGTGGGAGAAGAAAATGCTTCTTAAGAATTTTAAAAAGAACAAATCTCCCGCCTTCAAATAAAAGGAGTAACCAGTCCCTCTCTCCAAAGGGGCCCCTCTTTTCTTTCTTTTGAAAAAAAGGGGAAAGGTATAAGTTCTTGAAAATTAGAAATCCCTTCTAGGAAGCATTATGAACAAGCTTTATTTGTCAGTCATGCCATCTTAATCTTACATAATCATATAGAAGCAATCTTAAAACACCCCATGGTCCAACAGGACAAATGAGAAATGCTTAGCTTTTGACTCTGTTAATTTTTATCCATTTCCTTCTCTCCCTCTCTCTTTCCTCTTCCTCTTCCTTTACAGGGATAGTGAATGAACTCTTAGACACATTAACTAACATGCCCTTTGCAGAAGAATAGTGTTGGTTTGCTTTCAGTTTTCCAGAACCAGAGGTAGAAGTAGAGAGGCTAGGGAGAGTAAGAAGTATGGAGTGCTGAGGTATGATAGAAAAATGTATGTAATCATGGTTGGATGGGACTGGCTTGGATATGCTTTCACTAACTGGGACAATTAAGGTGCCATTGAGAGAGACAGACAGACAAAGAAGGAGTGAGATAGTGAGAGAAAGTGAGTGTGAATGGCTTCTGCTATGAAGTCAGTGTCCAAATAGGTGAGAGCTCATCTTAGAAGTAGATACATGTATGCTTTCATTAGGAATCTGTAGCTGTTAAGTCCATTGGATGAGGGAACTATATATTTGGATGTATGAATGAAAAAGCATTTATGAAGAGCAAAACACTCTATGGCAACTTTTAATCTTAAAAAAAAAAAAGGCTGAAATACTGAGAGATTATCTTTAAGACCAAGGTACTGGCCTCTCTATTCATTACACCATGCTGTCTCTCTCACTTATGTGTACATATATGTATATTGGATTAATCTATTTGATAAATATTTTATGTAACCATAAACAAGCAACGGTACAGTGGATAGAGTCCTGGAGTCAGGAGAACTCATCTTGCTGAGTACAAATCTAGCCTCAGATACTTTAACCTTGGGCAAGCCATTTAACTCTATCTGCATCAGTTTTCTCATCTGTAAAATGGGAGGGGGAAAAAAGGCAAGAAAACCTCAAATGGGGTTATGAAGAGTCGGGCACAAATGAAACTACTGAACAACAGCAATATAACCAATTAATGTAAACAAGGAGCCAACCTATACATTTATAAAAGTTCCCAAAATAAGATTCACTTTGTTAGATCTGTACTAGAGCACACTGAAGAGCATTGTTGTATTTGTTTCTAGGCAGATATACAGTATGATCTATTAATAGGCTAGTATTACATCAGACCCCATTACAAGGTCCAGTTAAGACTGAAAAGATGAATTGTATAGTATTCCAAAGTATTCCACTTGTTTCAAGGTCAATTTAAATGAAAACACAGTTACCACTAAAATAAACTTTAAAATGAATGAATGAAAAGTAAAAGATTTTAGCATTGTTTCCCCAAGAAAACCGAGGGTGTATCTGAAAATAACTCGATAAAGCAGAGAAAATGCAAGATTGTAAGCTCCCTAAAGGCAGGATGATTTAATTAAATTTTGTATTCTTCTTAAGTGCCTATTTACTTGCATACAACAAGTGCCTAATAAATGCCTATTGAATAGAAACATTATACCACTGACTAGGGAAAACTTTGAGCTAAGGGTTGACAGCACTCCAATTCTAGCAGATTCATTGATACCCTAGTCCAGCCAAAGTTATGGAAAGAAGGATGCCTTACTTTATAAAGTCTCTACGGGCTTTTTAGAAAAGAGCATTTCCTTTTTCTTTTAGAGATGTGTCAGTGTTCTTTCTTCTTCCTAACCTCTCCCCCTCTTCCCTTCTCTCTCAGATTACTTCTTGATCCACAGAATGTGTGTGGGAGAGGTGAAATATGGTCAACTGATATAAGGGAAATTTGTAAATATTCTTGCCTTCTGAAAGCCTGTCTTCCACAAAATGAACACACCAAAGCAAGGACACAGTGATGACCAAACACTTTATGCCTGAGGGATAAGGCTCTTTTTTTTTTTTCCACCTAGAGAGAAAAATAGGGTTTTCTCTTTGAATGAGCCATAGCTCATTAAAAGCCTATCCTGGCCAGTGCCATCTGATGGGATAGTATTTGCTGATGGATGCCAAAGGTTTGGAGCAACATGACCCTGTGATAAACTGACCAAGGTTTGGAATTTATGTTGAACAGATACCAAGTGACTGAGCCTTACCTACACCAAGGTTTCAACGTGACTGGTTAAGGAGATAAGCAGTAGTTTTCCCCAAATCTTTTCAGATCTGATCTGCAAAGAAATGAGTTCAAGGCAGTAATTAAGAGGAAATACCAAAGTTATCAGACTTGGGTTTCTAAACACTAATTTCTCTTAAAGAGACTTATCCTATTCCTTCACTGTCCCACCTTTCAATCAACTCAGTGTCAACCGGTGTTTAAAGCTGAGATGACCCCTTTTTCAAACACTAAAATAAAGGCATGGGAATCAGAATAGGTATAGAGGAAAGAATAGTAGCTTTGGAATCAGATAAACCATGCCCAAATCTCACCTCTGATGCTCACTCCAAAGTAATCTCAGAGAAATCACTCTCCCTTGTTCTTCATTTATAAAAAAGAGGGGCTTGGACTAGGTGGCCACAGAGATTCCTGTTAGATGTAGATCAGGCATTCTTAACCATTTTTAAGTCACAGATCACCTTGACTGTCTGAAGCAGTATGGATTCCTTTTCACCATGTTTTCAAACTTAATTAAATAATAGGTTTTTAAAAATATATATATAAAATAATTTTATTTGGAATGTTTCAAGGAAATTATCATGAAACAGCTGTCTTAGAAAAGGCTTGTAAACCTCAAATAGTCCATGAGGATCTAAATAATAGTATTCCAAAGGGGGGAGGGGTGGGGATTATAGTCAATTCTTTTTAAATTCATGGACCTTAGGTTAAGAATCTCTGCTAGATTCCTGGATTGTAGCTTAATACCAAATTACCTAAAGTGAGAAGAGTAGCCCATATATATCTTCTCCATAAATCCTTCAAGGAAAAGGTGATTCTCATCAGAAATTCCTTGTTTCCAAACATGATGCAAACTCTTTCCTTTCCTACTGAGCCAGTGGGATTCATTTTCCACAGTGACCTAACATATTCTCATTTTCCTAAACTGTCTGCCTTCTTCTACACGGGTGAAGTCTTTGTAGTTCTTGTTTGTTTTTTTCCTAGGGGAATTATTAAAGTACATTTCTCTAAATAGCAAAAAAGCACATCTGTGGAAGTGCTCTTTCCAAAGGAAGAGCAGCAAAAGGCCAGAACATGTTAAGAGAAAGGAATTTTTAAAATTCTACAGAAAACCATGCATAACCTATGGGGACCAATGAGGAAAGGCCACACAAACATCAATGTCATAATGTCCCTCCTCCCCCAAATAACTACAAATATGTACCTCACAATTATGTGGTCTTTTAAAATTAAATTAAGGAAATAATATCCTATTTATTCTGTTCTGAATTTATTTTCCTCCTTGCTTAGACATATACATAACAGGACTGTGCCAACACAATATAACACTTCTGACCCTGAAGGTGGATTTCCTAATCATGGACCAAAAGTGCATTACACTATTAAAACAAATAATGATGTGCATGATCTTTTAAACCGAGTGTTTAGGCATTAAAAAACAAAACCCATCTGCTAGGAGTATGCTATATCTATGGGGTTTTTAACACTGAATAGACTATTATGTATTTTTTTAAAGCAAGTTTATCAATTTTTGATTACCTTGGATTATTGAATTATTTGAGTTCCTTCCCCTCCCCTTCCCAAGGTTCAGGTCCCTCTTAGCCCCCCTCCCCACTTTGTGTGCCGGTTCTTTCTATTTTCAGTATCACTCTTACAAGAGAAAGGGACCATTTTCAATCCCTTATTGGGAAAAGGATGCAGAAATCTCAAATCAAAAGCACTCTTCAGGTAAGCAGTAAGGTACAGTGGCAAGCACTGAAAACAAGGCCTAGGGGTGCTAATTTCAGCTCTACTGACTAGCTAGGTGAAAATGAACAAAATACTTATCATCTTCCCTAACTCTAGAGTTTGGATTAGAATTTTAAGTTCTTTTTCAGGCCTAGAGTGATGAATTGTGGGTTCTTCCTTTCATCAAGATAGAATGAGTTGGCTACATTTACAAATCACATTCCACATTCAATACACATTTCTTTTACTGAGGATTTTCAGTGATTCTTTGGAAATGATCTCTTAACATTGACATCTAATAATGGGTCAGATCTCTGCTTAAAGTTCTTTCCCTTCTATGGCACAGAGGTGAATTGGGTTATTGAAGGTATGAAGACAATCTCAGGCAGGAACTACCAAGCTGGAAAGGTTTTGCATGTGGAACCCAGGGACAGACTAAATGTCCTATTCAAGGACTAAATCTAATTAAGTCTATAGAGCAAGCACTTCGCTACAAGTTGATGATTTAGTCACTGCAATTCATGAAAAGACGTGTACTAAGGGGATGCAACTGGCACTGGTGGGAATATTCAGTTTGGAAAGCACAGCTCTTTAAAAAATATTAAATGCTGGATAGGAAAGAGCACTTCTTTTATGTAGGCTACTAATAACTTTCCGAAAAGTAACCATTAACTGGCCTATTGGGAATAGTGGGGATAAAACAGCAAAATGACTTTTGGGACTGAGTTTGGATCTCGATATTGATGACTTGTCATACACTAAGTTGTCTTCATGAATAATTTATTCAAAAATCTTCACAGTAATGTAAATCATTCTTATATTCCCCAAAAGATACAGCCCCACAACAACTTAGTAATACACTCTGGATATTTATATAGGCAAAGCAAATAAAACATTTCTAATATTTGCAAAGTTCATCTCACAGTTCACCTTTGGTAAATTCAGTGCCAAATCTTAGACATTTTGTTACAAAGCTTTATCACCTTTATTTTTCTCTTTGCTCTCATTGGGACAATTTCAAAGCAGGAGCCTACCCTTATAGCCCCCCCCCCCCAAAAGCACCCCAATCACTTCCAAAACCACAAATCTTGCTTTCTCTATAATAGCTCATTGGTCTTTTTGGCTTTGGATGTCCTATTTGATTTTAAATCAGTGACGGAGGAATACAACAGAAAACGCCAAACAAGAAACTACCCACTGAGTTAGTTTTAAAAGCATTTAATGACATAGCATATATTTAACAGATAGGGTAAAATTGAGAGGTACAGGTCAAACATCTGAATGCCAGGCCCAAGACCATTCTGGCCTGAGGCAGGCCCAGTCTCTGAAAGTTCATTCCTATTAAATGTCATTTTGATTGTGCAGTAAGATGAAATTTTGTCATTACAATAGTTACAGTGACAGAGAAATGCACACTATGTATCAAATAGCAAGGTAATGTAGCAAAATTATAACACAGTGCCGCAGCTCACAAGCAAGTAACCAGTTTGGTAACATGACTTTGTCCAGTAAATGCTTCAGTTTCACTTTTACACTTATCAATGATTTAAAGGGTTTATTATACATCTAGTTTTTATTATACTTTGTACTAGAATTATCTCAAACATACAATATAATGTATTTCAGCAAAAAAAAAATTGAAATTACAGATTATTTAAAACAGTTATCATCAGTTTGCTATTCCTTCTTGTACACCGACATCCTTCTTGTACACACTGGATGCAGAAAAGCCACATGTAAGTGTTAGTAAGTGATGTCGGGATACAGGTGGCTTGGTCTGCAAAATTAATGTAGAGTTGTACTCTTGTTACAGCTGATATAATAATACACACTATCTGTTTCATAAAGGTTAGAGCCATCATAGGGGAGTTTCTAATAGTCAAGACTCAAGATAACCACCATTAAGTAAATGGAAGTGAATGTGTCAGAAGATCGGTACGTCTGTCTCTGGTGTGCACAGTAAATTCTGTTTTGAAAGCACCGCTGCCTTGCATACCAATAGCACTGGGGGGGGGGGGGGGGGAAAAAAAGGGTTATTTCCAAGACAGCCTCACAAAATTGAGGAACAGTTTAAATATTAAGATCTAATCTATATTAACTTTATTTTAAAAAAAATCATGGTCTTTCCTCTCATAAAAGAAAGCTGCCCAATGTGCCTCATTATTTTTATAACCTGAAAGGAATTTTGTTTTGTTTTGTTTTTTCAGAAATTCTCTATAAATAAAAAAAAAAAAAATTCAATCACATCGAGGAACATTAGGCACAGAGAGCAATGTATTGGTTCTGAGCTTGCATGCTGGAATTTCACTGAAAAGGTAAGAGAAGTACAGGATGTAGAGATGGCAGTTCATTTCTTTTTTCCAAAAAGGCTAAACCGTTTTTCTTTGTCTTTCTCTTTGTCTTTCTCACGCTTGCCAGGACTAGATTCGCTGGTGATTGTAACACTGGCCGGCAAGGTCTGGGCTCGGCTGGAGGCTGGAGTGCTCTGGGTGCTGGCGGAGATTTCACCTTTGTCAGAGGAGATGGCGGAAGTGATGGCCTGGATCCATGAATTCATTTCCTCCTGGACAAAGAGGATGTTACAGGAGTCAGAATAAGGGACTTAAGTGTCGAGGGACATTTCTAATCCTATGCTTTAAAAAATGGATTCTGCCATTAAGGACTTTTAGAATCCTTTTTTTCTCTAAGGACAAGGAAGGGGGAGAAGGGTAGTGGGTGTTTTAACTTTAGACCTATTCATGGTAATCCAGGCAGAGATTAAACTCCACTTAAAGGGGCCAGACACTGGTCAAGTGAAAGTCAGAAAGAAAATCCTTAATATTTGGGTCCTTGTTGGGAAACTTTTGCATTCTGGCTCCCTGCCTTTCTTTTAAAAAACATTTTTTTTGAAAGAGGGAAGAGAAGGCAAAGTGTTAAGTATTTGCATGCTCATTTCTACTGCTCTAACAAGAAAAAAAGAAAAAAAAAGGGAGGAAGAGAGAAGGGAAGGAAGGAAGGGAGAGAGAGAAGGGAGGGAGAGGGAGAGAAGAAAAGACAAATCTATCTTGTTGCAAGTCTCTCTGTTGAAGGCAGGCTCCATTTAATTTAGCTTCTCCTAGAGGAACAAGAAGCTAAAATAATTTAATACTGGACATGAAGAATAAAGTCAAAAGAAATCTGTTTCCCATATCTTATTTGGATTATGACTAGTCATTTCAGAATGGCTTACAATCAACTGTTTTCTCACAAATGCTTCTTTTGAATTAATAAATCATAGAAACTTACATCATCTTTGGCTTGGAAGAGATACTCATTGCCATCATTTAGTCTAAAATTTAAAGAAAAAGAAAATTAGAAGTTAAATTTTAAAAATTATAAAATACATAATCCACATGTAAAAATATACTGGTACATATACTAGCTCTGTAAAGGAGTCCAATTGGTGATATCAATCCATGCAGGAAGGGACTGAAATCTCACAGGGATTTGTTCCATATGCTGTATTCCATATTACTCAGAGCCCTTCTTGGACATCTTAGAAGTCATAGTGTTTAACTATGGGAATCTTCAGCCATCTTTAAATGACTTATAGGCTAATTTGTTGTCTACCATAAAAATCTATTTGGATGCTCATCTGAGGATTGAGGTAAAAAATTATTTTTTAAAAAACAAAGGGGGCGGGGCAGCTAGGTGGCGCAGTGGATAGAGCACCAGCCCTGAAGTCAGGAAGATCTGAGTTCAAATCTGTTCTCAGACACTTAACATTCCCTAGCTGTGTGACCCTGGGCAAGTCACTTAACCTCAATTGCCTCAGCAAAAAGTATAAAAAAACAAAAAAACAAAAAAAACAAAGGGGGCAGCTAGATGGTGCAGTGTAAAGAGCACCAGCCCTGAAGTCAGGGGGACCGGAGTTCAAATCTAGCCTCAGACACTTAACACTTCCTAGCTATGTGACCCTGGGCAAGTCACTTAACCCCAATTGCCTCAGCAAAAACAAAACAAAACAAAACAAAGCACCTTAAACAAATCTTTAGGAATGTAGCTGAATCTTATTCCTTAGTTTATATCTCCTTTTTTCCTAATGGGGAGGTAGATGGTATAGTGGAGACAGCCAGGTCTGGAGTCAGAAAGACACACCTTCCTGAGTTCAAATCTGACTTCAGACAATTACTAGTTGGGTGACAATGGACAAGTCACTTAATCCTGTTTGCCTCAGTTTTCTCAGCAGTAAAATGAGCTGGAGAATGAAATGGCAAATCATTCCTATATCTTTGCCAAGAAGAACCTCAAATGGAATTATGAAAAATTAGTCACAACTGGAAAATGACTAAATAATAAGAATCTTTAAAACTCACTGACGATTAGTCAAACAGAGGATACTTCAATCCTTTTCTTCATCAATCAAACAATATATAACTGATGAATTAACTCTGTAGCACATCATCTGAACCACTAAATCATCTACATACTAATAGCTAGATCATTTTTTCTTGCAAATCTTAGAATGAAATTCTAGTGAAATTATCTAAGAGCCTAAATTTTTATCTCAAACTCCAGAAAATTAGGGCAATGGCAATCAGATTCTATTTAGAAAAGGCATTTTCAAATTTGAATGACGACTTAAACAAAACATGCACTTTTTTTAGTACTAATTTTGTGTTAAATAATTTAAAGTAATACCAGCCAACTAACCATCTTTTAAAAAATCTGTATCTCTAGCCCCAAGCACAGTGTTTGCTTGTGGTCTAACTAAAGAGCTCTAATTGTTATGTAGTCTTCCTTTACATCAAAACTAACACCCCACAGAGCCTAATTCTCAAAGAATATGCCAAATAATGTAGGCCATACTATCTCACTGAAAGGCTTTTGGTGGGGGAGGGTTGGGAAAGGTAGATTTTAGATCTTTCTTGGCATCTTGTTTTAGATCTTAGCAAAAAGTGAACTGAAGAGTAAGCCAAGAAGCCCTATTTCTCTTCATTGTGACAACCCTTCAAATTTCAAAGCTATTCAAGGATATGTCCATAAATAGGTTTTCTGAGAGATGGGAAAGGAAAGGAAGGACCAGATATTTTTCTCAAATGACCAATTTCTGTCTCTTTTAGACTTTTATTTCAGTAGTCCAGGGGAGTTCTGGGTAAAGGTATTCCTGTATACCTACAACTATTCCTACAATTCCTACTTTAGAGAGTTGCCTGTGGCATTTAGATAGAGAGGAGGGGCATGGTAAAGGACCTGAGATTTAATCTGTGTGGGAATTTTGTAGTGTGAAAATTCCCTGCAATTTATTCATAATTTACAGAATCAGAGTTGCTTGGGAGCACTGAAAGTTTCCATTAATTGTCCAGGGTAAACACAATCAGTTTGTCAGAGACAGGAATTTGATTCAGAATTTCCTAATTCATTGTGTCTTAACAGCTATTAGGAACTGATAAAGGGTATGACATCGACCAGCCAAGAATAACCCAACAGGATTCTACCAAAGGCTTCCTTAAAAGATTGTGGGATGACTTTATTTTTCTACACTGAAGTTATGTCTCTTGAGGGAATGGGGAGAATGATGGGAGATTCTGCTGGGAAGGGAGTTGCTTTAAGGGAATGTCCTGTTTACCATGTGACTTCTCCAAGAATACAAGGAGGAAAGAAATCAATGAGTTAAATGCCCATACTTTTCCCTTCTAGTTTGTTTTGTGTCTCTCTGTCTCTCACTGCATGTCTAATTCATTGATTTGGTCTTTTTTTGTGGATGAAAGTATTTATACATATAAATTTTGCCCTAAGGACTGCAACTTTTCCTTCCAAAGGAACCACAGTCCATTCCAAGTTTCCAAAGATGGAACATTCATTTCTCCATATCAATAGGGATTCATAAATCACATTGAAAAATCTCTTCCCTTTAAATGTACCACACCCATGTAGAGTCCATGACTTCTTGTTATTGCTGCTATATTTAAAAAAAAATTTCACAAAATTACAGAAAAAACAATAGCACTTCTCAGACTCTGCCCTCTTTTTTTTTTTTTTTCTCCCATCTTTACCTCAGCAAATAGATTTTCTATCATTCAGCTGCTATTAACAAGCAAAACTTTTGAGCTGGGACCCACTGTGAAGAGAAGAATGCTTGGTTCTGTGCAAACAGTGAAAGATAAAACCAAAGGTTCCAGAAGTAACTGGGGATAAAAGTTACAAGAGCCAATTTTGGGAAAGAAGAATATAACCTGACGGGTGCCAAAAGCCATTTCCTGTTTATCACTCTCTAGCTGTGATGAGTCATTTGAATTATAGAAGAAAGCTGGAAATGTCTTTAGCAAAACTCCCATTGCAACCAGAAAAGCACTATAATATCCCTGAGAGAAGGATCATTTAACTCTGTTTGAATACCTCTATTGATGGGAAACTCACTGTCCATCAAGATAGTCTTCTCCATTTTTGGATTATTCTAATTTCTTAAGGTGAACCAAAATCTGCTTCTTTCTGATTTACATCTATGGTTTTAGCTGAGTTATAACATACAAGCCCAATTAGCTTCCAAGTGATATCTTTCAAATATATCTTTAGACAACTCTTGCATTCCCCACTATCTTTTTTTTTTAATGCTCAACAGTCTTAGCTTCTTCATGCCTTAGCTCCTTGTCAATAACCCCTTTAAAATCCAGTTTCTGCCCCCCCCTTTCTTGTTCTTAATATAACTTAAAAATGAGTTAGCTCTTTAGATGCTCTTCATTTTACACAAACTAATATGAGCAGTTAACTTTTTTTTAGGCCCTGAAGATAGGCCATAATTTATTTTTATTAAATTTTATATTGTTCAGGGTGTTGAACACTGTGGATACATATTAGATATTTGCTGAATTAGTTCTGGCTGATTCTTCTAGCCCACTGGCTGAACTATCGTTTTTAGTTTTCTATTAATCTGCAAGTTTTGTAAGTGATTTTAAGTCACACATGGTTAATGATTTAACAAAAAATTAACAAAATAGGACCATGGATAGAGGACTGTGGATTGCCATGAGAGACACTCCTTTTCCTTTCCAGGATGTCATCATTGTGATTAACTAAACATCATTGGGTTTTTTTTGTTTTCTTCCTTTTGTTTTGTTTGGTCTTTTACAACAAGACTAATGTGGGAAATGTTTTATATTATTGGGCACATAAAACCTATATCATTGATTTGTTTGTTATCTTGGGGAAAGAGGGGAGAAAAATTTGTAATTAAAAGTCTTTCAAAAAATGAATGCTGAACCAATTTTTAAATTGCCATTTAAATAACTTTTTCCCTCCATAATTAAATGGAACATTAGAAGCCATTTTGTCCAACTCACTCCTTTTACAGCTGCAAAGACTGAGGCTGAGAAATGTTAAGTGATCTGCCTCTTGAAAATGACACAGTGAGTCAGTGATAACTGGGACTTGAACCTGGGTTTCCTGATTCCTGGGCCAGGATACTGTCAACACAATGGATAATAGTTTTGGGGGTGGGGAATGAACTATGATTTAGAAAATGGTTTTGAAAGAATGTGAAATATGAACATTCCATATTAGGTTTTTGAATAATGTAGGGTATCTCAGTTTATAAAATAATCTGAACTCTAACCAACCTCTCCTACCACCCCACCCATTAGGACTCAAAAGAAATATTGGAAAATCTAAAAATGAAGCCAAAATCAGGTAAGCCTAACAACAATGTGTTTTTCACTTTACTGAAGATGAAAAACAAAACAAAACAAAAAGACACCTCATGAGAAGTGGAGTCATTTATAGCTCTGTCTAAAAGGAACTAATTTCAAAGCCAAAAACAAAACACCTAGCTCTGTGGAAGCATTGAAACACTTACCTTAGCTTGAACACATGTTTTTTCTTCTTGTAGTCAACTGCTACTTCACAGAATGCTTCTTTCAAACTCACCGGAATCTCACTGTGGTAGGGAATACCAGAACTAGCAGCCTTTGAGTCTTTGTAGAAGCCCATCTCTTGATTATTAATCACGCAGTAGACATTATGCCACGACCTAAAGGATCAAAGAAAGGAATAGCAGCTTTTGTTACAAGCAACTTCTCTTAGTAAAGAATCTAAAATATGACCAAGGTAAAAATGGCCTTCACAGAAGGCACTTTAGCTAATCATCCAAGAAAGCTCAGGAGCATGGATGTGCTACTTTAATTCACTGAAAACCCTCATCTCATAACCACAACACAACTTCTAAAATGGAAATCTAAATTCTCTACTATTGTTATGGAGGAAAAAAAATTATCAAAGACCTAGGGAAACCTCAGCCCCTACTACATTTTGGGAAAACACTGTTTTGTCCTATGAATAAACATCCTTTCCCCTCCTCTCAGACAGTTCCCCCCCACCCCCCCGGATACTTGACATGCTTTGTTGGGAGGAGCTATAGTTGTGGGGAAGGAGTAGCAAGTCAGTTGGCTGAGCAACTTTAAAAATTTGAAACCAAATGATTGCCGCTACTTATTTCACAAAAGTGGCTTAGTATTATGGTAAATGACTATAAGATTTGATGGGAATGACAAAATTTTTAAAGAAATAAGAATTTCTTTTCAGGTAGAACTTTTACCCTAAATATTGCCCATTTTCCAACCCTAGCACCATCTTTTTCATGGTGTTAGAGAGGGAGACAAGCAGACATTCTACTCTGACATCAGCAGTTCCCAGCAGAGACCTCCTGTGACTCTGTCCTTACCTGCTTGAAGCTTTCTTATTGTGAGCCTCCCATTCATGCTTCCGATTCAAGAAGCCTTCCATCTGAGCTGACGGGGTCTCCTGGGTTTTGGCTGGCAAAGTGGCTGCTGTCTGTGCCTGAATGGAAGTCTTGGCTTTGCGATCTGAAGTGGGGGAGGGGATAGGGCTGGATTCTTTTGAGCTCGTTCTCTGCTCTGTAGCTCCATTGACCATTTCCCTCGTTTCCACAGTTTCTGCCATCTAGAGACAGTGGAAAGACCATTCAGCTCACCCTGAACCACGCTGGGGAGGACTTAAACGCTAACTGACTTTGTACAATGTGGCTGTGTATAAACTTCTTGGATAGACTGAGATAGTACAGTAAAACCCTTTCACATCCCACAAAGCCAACTAAACACCAAAGACATTAGAAGGTATAGAACAGATTAATACCCACCCATTTTATAAGGAAATGGAAGAAGCTAAATGTCAGTATGAGTTTTACTGCACTGTGCTCTTCTGATTAATCCATTTTCTCTACTATAACCCAATTCAATAACTCCATTTCTATTACTGGTTACTCGAAACAAAGGACAACAGGAACAGTCACGCTTATTATCTATGAGAGATCGAGGATGTTATACAGCAGCCACCTTACAACCAGGGACACCAGCAGAGAGTTTTAAGTTTAAGTGAAAGGCATTCACAAACATGTCAGCGTACAAGCCTATCAGAAGTACACAGAAGCATTCCCCCCAAGGAAGAAAAGAGAAGACCTACAGTTTCTAAAATTACTCCTCGGCCCACCTCCCTCCCTCTTTGCCCATCCCACCACACATCATCAAAACATGCAGAAATTAGGATGACACCATGCAATTCATGTCCACCATCTCAGTTAGGTTTTGGATCTTAAAGCTTGGGGGGAAGGGAGGGAAGAAATAAGGCAAGTCAAACATCCATTTAAGCACGTCTGCCAGCACTGTATATTAAGTGGGCTGTATTTGTTGTTAAAGGTACTGGAAAAAGCCAACCACAGTCACTCAACACCACACAGCTATTTACCCCCAAACAAAGACAGAACCATGGCCTTCCCCATCACTTGCTTTGTTGATCGCGTTGCCTTGCTGCACTGAGATCGAGATAGCCTAGAGAGCAGCTCAGTTTCCAGCGGCTCTGACTCATCACGCTGGAGACGTCTTCAGGAGCCGTTCATCCACAAGCTCAATTAAATTGTAACCCTGACGGCTTTCAGCTTTGGAAATGCAGTATGGTCTTGGTTCATTATCATTCTCAGCCTGTATACCATTAACTGTGGACCATTAACCGTAGCAGCTCCCTGGCTTGTATAACCAGGGTGTGGGATTAGCAAGTTACTAAAGCTAGGTGTTGCTAACAATTTAGTGGATTACAAACATCCTGCACCCCTTGGTACGTAGACAAACACAGAGGTTGTAAATGGCACACTAATTAGACACCCGCTCCCTGCACTGCTGCCCTGCTGCCCTGAAACAGTATCACCCCCAAAGAAATGGCAACAGCCTCAACAGAAAGAATGGCAAACTGGCCACCTCGGAGAGAATGTGTCAGACCTAACGATTAATTGTCAAAGACCGATTCTCTTATACTTCTCATCTGAAGAACTGGGACTAGGTGGGACAGCAAGAAATGTTCAACCCAACCACGGAAAATACTAGCTGGCTGAAATCCCAGGAATGATGGAAGAATTGCAAATTCTCTAATATTCCAGGGCCCTGGATTTAGTCCAGGTTGGACTAAGTTTCCACAAAATTTCATTTCTTCAATTTTGCCAAAGTAGACCAAGGTTAAGATGGGAGTAGGTTACTCTGCACTTTAATAATTCCAGTAATTCCTTACACTAGGTTCAAAAAAGAAAATAGAGAATTATATTCTACAGTTAGAGTTGTGGGTTTACATGGCCCAAAATAAGCTTCATATCATACCTATGTGCTTATAAGTAATTAATAGACTTTTAAATGTTGGTTTGGTCTATTGGATGCCTTTCTTTTTAAGTGGAGGCAAAAGCATAAATACATACATACATATACACACACACACACACACACACGTGTGTGTGTGTGTGTGTTAGTCAAAAAAAATTTTTTAAACAGTGGTCATTTAAATATTGAACTTCCAGTGACTTTTGAATCTAATAAATTTGCTGACCTATGAAACTGTACACAATTTACAATGGAGAATATATTGAGTTCAAGGGCTTTAAGGCTGGTGTAGTAAGGACCTGGAGGACACATGGTTAGTATGTGTAAAAAAAAAAGTTTAAAAAAAATTTCCTGCTGCAGGTTTTAAGTGGTAATTGCTAGCTGTAGTACTGACTTGATTTGTAATATCGACCTAATTATTTTAACTGAATGGACATAAATTTTGTGAACAGAACTAAAATGCAAAATACTTGGGAGGCAAACTTCTAGTTTCTAAGAAAATGAAAATCTTTTCTGAGGAGATTTCTGCAGCAAAAATTTTTCTTTTGAGATATTAGAGGGAAAGAGAAAACCCCAACACCAGTATGCACAAGGATAAATTAATATGTATGCAAATGAATGATCCAGGAAAACAGGAAGGGAAAAAAGGGAGCAAAATGAATTTTAATGAAAATGTGCTTTAAGCATGCCAACAGACAACACGCCACTGAAGACAAACATTAAAAGCAAATCATAGCGTTATGATAAAACAATGGACACATGAATACATTTTCCCTTATTGCTTCTCTTAGCAATTAGTTGAGAGTGCTTAAGTGGCTGGGTGTATCTGAGGTATTTAAATCACGACTGTGAACATGACTACAACATAGGTTGACAACTAGTAACATGACAAGAAACACCCCACTGATTTTCAAAGTGCATGAAGCAACATTTTTTTCAAGTTCATTAACTTGAGTCTCTGTACCGTAAATCAAAGAATAAAATGGCTTATCTTCAAATACAAGTCAATTGTTGCATTTTTTTTCCCCTGGCAAGGTACAATTTTAAAGTATAAACAATAACAACAACAAAAAAGGCAAAAGATT
>JAJPUD010003285.1:87748-120032 GCA_023553655.1 Myrmecobius fasciatus | reverse complement strand
ATATATATATATATATATATATATATATATACACACATACATATATATCAATGACATGCATATTATGATTTGGAGCCAGAAAAGACATTTCAAGGTTTCCTATTTTCTTTAAATCTGAATCAACAGCTTAATATTGATAGTAATGTATTTTTAAGGCAAAGAGACCCAACAATGGTGTGGACGTTGCCCCCAGAACATATGGAGCTATGTATATATCTATAGGCCCATCAACAATCACCAGTAAATAGATATGTACATAGAGACACAGGAAAAAAACAAAAAACAAAAACAAAACAAGATGCTATATGACGTTATCCTGACAAAAGAAAAAAACATGCATCATGAAATGAAAAGACAAATCAGACTTTAACAAACTTGCAGTGATCATCTAGCAACTCATGTTTCTGATCCCACTAACATCTCCAACCCTGGGAATTAGTATGTTTCTCTCAACATGAGATAGGTAATTATATAAAGTCTCTTCTTTAATCTGGAGGAACAAGATTCTAGTATGTTTTCCTCCTAACTTGTGATCTAAAAAATGCCATTTTAAAATGCTCTCTGGAAAGGGAATAACTAAATGGTGACAAGAACACAGAATGAAATAAAGCATATGGATATGAAAAACTGCCAAATTTTGTTATACAAGAAAAGTTCTTATAAATATATGCTAATGGTGAGGAAAAGAAAAGCTTATTTCTAAAATCATTATAATGATCCCTTAATTTTAGGCTAACCAAGTTTAAAGTTCAATTTATCAGAAGGAACCAACATGGTTTTTAGTCCATCTGTTTGAGAATTTAAACACAGCGATGCCTCAAAGTGAATAACTGAAGGAGGCGGCTTGAAAACCAAGACAGGCATCCAAGAAAAATATAAGGCAAAAGTCTCTGAGTCACCAATGGCTGCACTCAGAGAGCAGGAGGCTGCCTTCCCTGGGGATGAGAGCTTACTCTGAGGAGGCACTCACTGCATCATTTGCTGCAGGAAGAAGCTGGATGTCTGAATCCAGAACTCAGCTGACTTAAATGAAAACACATTGCTCTCTTTAATAAAAAAAAAAAAGTTTTATCCATATTCTGGAATTGACCTGGCTGTGGAGTATAGTGGGTGGGGTAATCTTAAGCAGAACTTCTGAGACTGTCTACAATTTGAAAATAAAATCATTTTCTAATCACATCCAACTTTCTTGTTTATTTTCATCTTTATCCTTCCTGGAATGTTACATAACTAAGTTTTAGTTTTTTTTTTTATTTTAGTAGCCAAAATCACCTTCCCATACACAGCCATTGCTAAGTTTTTCTCCATCTAATACCTTCAAGCCTGGTTAATAGCTCATTTATAAAGTGGCCCATGTATAGCACAGTACTGCAACCTGTTAGTATAACTGGATGCGTCATACCTGTCAGATTCTAGTTTTCTTCTTCATTATGGTGTAATTTCATTAAATTTCAATTACTCATGAAAGGGATGTTTTAGCTGTAAAAATCTTAATAAAATAAAAAGCTTACAATAAATAACATAAAATAAATGTCTCTTTAAGGCAACTGAGCATCCATCAGTTAAAAGACTCAAATAAACATGGATTAAATGCAAACACATATATAACTGAGGCTATTAATTAAATAAAATTCAACAATGTGGATGAAATAGAAGCAAAAAGATCAAACCAGGAATACTTGGAAAGAGTGGAATTCTTTACAAAAGGTTCTGAGTTTCACAGTCCAGACCAGGGCTGGTCACTGGCTGTCCGTCTGCTATTAAAGTTTTTGTAGTTTTGGTACGTTTGAGAGCGGTAACTAACCCGTGGAGATCCCTGTTCAGCAGGCAAACCATTTTGGGAAACTTGTTCTCCTTTGGAAGCATCCCTGTTAAATGGAAAAAAAAAAGAAAAAAAAAAAAAAGATGTGGATGTAAAATAAGGAGCAGAGGAAAGAGAAAGGGGAAAGAAAAAAAGGAAAATAACGTTACTCTTAAATTTCTCTTCTTTAAAAACACAGATGATGTACTTAGAAATGACAAAATCCTGTGAATTCATGGGATTATTAAAGATTCAGAGCTAGAAGAGGCTCTAGATATTATCCAGTCTCAATATCAAACTTTGAGTTGTAAGTGACCTCAGAGGCCCCCTAATTGCAATCCCCACATTTTACAGAAGGGGCAATGGAAATCTAGAAAGGTGACTGAGGCAGGGCCAGAATCCACATTTTTACACTGATTCCCTCTTTTTCTGAATTTTAATATTTCAGATTAAAAGTTTTTACATTGTACTTTAAATTGGTCCTAAATAGAAGGCAAAAGAATATAATTCCTGACAATGTTACTCAATGGCTGATAGACTTTGGGTAGCCCTTCACTGGTTTAATCCATCTGTATGAAATGGCACAATAATTAATCCCTCACCTGGGCACTAAGAGGAGTTAGTGAGCAGCTCTCATCACAACATTCTCCCAATGGAATTAGGAAGGAATTTGTATTTTATGAGGACACCAGAGACTTTAAAACTATACTTCTCTAAAGACCTAAGAACATGCCTCCAAGTACCAATGACTAAAGTAGGGCTGGTCTGGCCTCATTTATTCCATCTAAAAAAAGTTTTACCAGTAGGCTCAGTGAGAAAAGTAAGAGCTGCTTTTCTCAGGGGAGCCAAGTACTTTGCTCACCATTGCTGTGATTCTGTTTCCTCTGAAACTTTTGTTCTGGGCTCTGGAGACGGAGGTTGCCTCTTTCTCTCTTCTTCCTCTTGCTGTCTGCGCACTTCCAGTAACTCCAACTAAAGAGCAAATGCAATTAATAAAATATATATACTTAATAAAAATGAATAATTCTTTAAAACTCTGGGATCTTCTATCTCTTAAAAAAAACAAAAACAAACAAACCAAAAAAAACCACAGTTCTGATGATCTTAGAAATTCCTGATATTCCAGTTCCCACCCGTCTTTTCTTATCAAAATGGGTACTCAGAGTGGAAGAGCAGCTTTGAAAAATCACCTGCCCCCCCAATGACATTTAATATAAAAGGAATTATAGGATAAAAAAAACACACAGAAAACAGAGTTCTGAAGGAAGAATAGACCTAGCCATGAACTGGTCAAGTTTACATGAATTTTTTGTGCATTCTGATACTTTAGTATATTTGCTAGTGGGGGAAAAACGGTAGATGCCCAAATCTACTTAAGAAGAAAGTATCACACTAAAACAGCCACTCACTTAATTAAGACCAAATAAAAGGAGCCATGGAGATATGATTTTTGCTTATTCTGCTTCACCAACATGTAAAGCTCAGTTGGGGGGCAGCTACATGGTGCAATGGATAGAGCACCAGCCCTGAAGTCAGGAAGATCTGGCCTCAGACACTTAACACTTTCTAGCTTTGTGACCCTGGGTAAGTCATTTAACTCCGATTGTCTCAGCAAAAAAAACAAAAACAAAAACAAAAAACTCAGGAACCAATGCAACATAGTGTTAATTTGAATCTTTCTAAGTCAATGTGACCTATAGGGATACTCATTTCTATTTAGTGTTTGATACCATTGAGCTACACTAAACTGCCCTTACAGATGCCAATTTTTAAGCAGTAATGTTGCCTGAAGAAAACAAAACAAAACAAACAAACCAAAAAAACCAAAATCAAAACCAAAACCAAAAAAAAATAAACCAGTGATACATTTTGACTTGTCTGAGGAGGAAGACATGTAAAATCATTCATATTAACCTGAAGCTATTAAGTGTAATGAATACAACCACAATGAGGGGACTAGTGGGTAAAACGGAGGCCAAAGTAGCACCTTCTTGCACTCTGCCGGACCACTTACTGTTGTCAACCTTTCTAATGCAGAGAATCTCTCATCCCATGTAGCTGCTGACTTTTCGAATGCCTCATGGCGCTTAATGAGTTTCTCCACCTCGTCCACGCTTTGGCCGATCTCCCGACTGGACAGGTAGGGCTCTTGTCCCAGCAGCCAAGCCTCAGCCACACTGGCATCCCTCGAGAACTGATGCACCTCCAAAACTGAGCAAAATTACCATGAGTTAGAGCTAGGAGCTTCTGGGGCCATTCCAGCACCCTAGGAATCTCCTGTTCACAGACCCACGCCCCAATCCCTTCTCTGCACAAGACATATCACTTCTCAGCATTACAATTATACCGACGGAAGCTGCTGAAAGTACAAGGCCCCCAACAGAGTTAGCAACCATTATATTTAGAGAGTGAGTTATGCTAATTTTCCTGGGACCCACATTGCTAATTAACATCCTCTTAATTTTATACAGGTTTGTGTAACAAGTTGATTTTTCCATGGTGGTGTAATGATCTCAGCCTGTCTGTCAAACATTTATCAATTTAGAAGCTTGAAAGGTTCTAACAGGATTAGGACATAAAAGGTATATTTTTCTGAAAAGATTTCTCAGAAGTTAAGAACTAACTGTGGTCTGAGGGATTCATGGAGGCTGGGCTTAATAGGGTAAGTGGAATCACCAGAACCTTTTCTAATAACTGGCCTCAGACACTTAACACTTCCTAGCTTTGTGACCCTGGGCAAGTCAGCAAAAAAAAAAAAAAAAAAAAAAAAGATAAACTACCCTTTTTCCTACTTTTTATTTTGATGCAAAAGCCTCTCATAGAATATATTCCCTACAGACCCCTCCTGACCACTAAATTGCTGATGCTATAAAGAAGTTAGAATCATGCACCCTTTGATGTGAAACCCAGTGCTCTTTCCACCCTGTTGTGCTTCTTAGCTTAAATCTCATTTGCTGCAAAATGGGGTGCTGTAATATCAATATACTTAGCTGCAAATCAGGCTTAGGGGTAGAGTTAGGAATGAGATGAAGGAAGAAAGTCCTTCAAAAGGCACTTTTATAGATGAAAGAGGAAGGGGGAGCAGAATTTTCTCACCCCCAATATCACTCCTTATAGTTATAGTCCTCCATCTTTGAATTTATGCCATTTAGGTCAGGGTGATCAGCTTAATGTGTCAAAAGGAGGAAATATAAATGAGCATTCATACCCTGCATAAGGCACTAAAGTATCACACACTCAGCACTTTAGAAATTATATTTTCATACACACACAAAAAAGCAATCTGAGGGAAAAAATATCCATAAAAAGATTGCATTCATTTAAAATGGCACATAAGAAAATATTCTTTACTTAAAAGTTCGAGAAAATAAATCCTTACTCAGTCTTAACCATTCCCATCGGTCTTCCCACTTGTCAATCATTTCTTTTCTCTTTTCAGTCAACTGCAATAACTTTTCCTTGATCTATATGAGGAAAAAGCCCCACAACAAACTTGTTATTAGGCAGCCCATAACATTATCAGCCACTATACTATTCCCCTCTCCACCCCAAGATTAAAAAATAAATAAGTTAACGAAGGTTACAAGATATTAGGCATAGTAATAAAAGGAACCATTTTTTAAAATTCTGTTATTTTCAGCTCCAAATTCTCTTCCTCCCACCAACCCCTTGAGAAAGCAAGAACAAAAAAAACAAACAAACAAACAAAAAAAAAAAAAAAAAAAAAAAACCACACCATTACAAACGTGTGTAGTTAATATTTCTTTCAAATTCTAGCATTAGTCATGTCCAAAAAGAAATACATCTGAAAAAAGAATTCTTTTAGTTGCATAGAAGTACTGAAAATCTTTACTCATCTTCTCTTATTTACTAGGGAATAGAGGGGCCACTACCCCTTCCACAAATCCAACAAATGCATAGGAGGAAAGAAAGGACAAAGGGAGAATGGAACACCAGCAGAAACCTTTAAAATGCAAATACTCTAGAAAAGGCATGTCAAAAGCTTATTTTAAAAACATAATTATAAGTCAATATCCTCTCAAGGATCCACTGACAGTCCTTGTTAGAAAGACTGAGAGATGGAATTCACTTTAGGGAAATAGGAAGTTTTGATGGCAAGTAACCGAATGATGAAATGATGAAAAGGCACTTCTACTATTTGGCTCTGATGATGTGCAAAGCATTGGGGATAGATTAAAAAAATAAGAATCCTTGGTCTCAAGGAACTCAAAATCTAAAGGAGAAGACAATTCTATAAGATATTACAGCTGCAAGACTGGTGGAAGGAGACCATGATTCTCAGGATACTGTGCAGAGCAAAGAGTCATGCATCTTTTATGTCATTTCCACCAATAAAAATTATATTAGCTCCTGATGCTGATGCCATTTGACAGTGCTGAAGGGCTTAGTGGCAAGAGCATTCTTTTTGGGGCCTTCAATATTTAGAGCGATAGCAGCTACAGAAACAGCTGTCAGGTCTCATCTCTATGGCTATTACTTCCCAGGATGATGGCAGCAAAGATAAGGCTGGAAAAAAGTGGTATGGGAAGAAACTGCTATTCTCAAAGTTCTTGGGATTATATGCTTATTGGTAAAAGCTAGTCAGCAGTGGATGTTGGTGGGGGCAAGAAAGCAAGAAGGTGATCTCTTATTCCAAAGCAACTGCTCCCCTCAATGACCACTGCAGGGGGTAGAGAAGAGGGGGGATGAGCTGGTAGCAAGAGTAATAATCCAGATGGTCACTATTATTTCCAAGGCTCAGGGTTTGGAGTTCTGAGCCATAGCTATGCAGGTCAGCTAAGATGGTGGTAGTTTAATTCACCTGGCACAAGCTGCCTCCTGTCTTTCAACTCAGGGTGTCTCAGCTACCTCATAGAAGTAGTATGGAAATCAGAATCTCTTCTCCTTCACAATTGTGCTTGGGATTACTACTTGTCAAGAGGTCAGTATCTTTACTGATAGGGATGATCTCCATTCCATATCTTAGTTGTCAGAAAGCAATATTTTGGACCATTTATGCATTCATTTCTATCTAAATTACCTGGATCAACTTTTAAGAGGCATGGGATATCACACAGTAAGAGAATTATAGTTTTAAAATGCTCTTCCTCAGAAAACAGCTTAGTGAGCATCTATTTTTTGATGTCCCCAATGGTATAGGACCACTTAGAGGTGAAAAGGAAGGTCAAATTGATGTAGTTTCCCTGCCCTCTCTAAGGTAATCTCTGAAGATATACTGGTATAATCTTATTAACAAATATCTTTATATTCAAGGATCAGAAATTTAGATTTGAAAAAGTCCTTAGAAAGGGAATCCAAAACCCTCATTTCCACTGATGAGGAAATTGATGGCCAAATAACTTAGATGACTTATCTGACATTAGAGTTTTTCTAGCATCTGGGCTTAAGTATTCAGATTCCAAATTCAGTACTTTCTCCACTACAATATGATCTTGCCCAAAATACTGATTAGGGATGAAGTAGTTTATTTAAAGCCTAAGGAATCAAGTAACTCAAGTTCTACTTTCAGCTTCAATGATGGTAGAGATCAGCAACAGTAATGTATCTTCCCAGATCTCTCCTGCCTCACATTTCTCTAGGGCTAAAGTGAAAATATTAAACATACCTCCTCTGATGCATAGTGTTTCCTTGCCAATAGAGATTTCCCAAGCTCAATGCAAGTAGTGAAGCTGTCATTGCGGGCATCAATTTCTGCTTTGATACCCTGATGGTTATTCATTAATAATTCAACTGATGATACATCCCTAAAATGTCAAACAGTAAATACATTAGTTCATACTTAAAGGTTAACCAGTTTTTAAAAGGCAAAATTTTTCACTGCCTAATTAACTTTTCCAGATTTAAGTCCCATCCTCCCATGTTATTGTCTAGATATACTGGATGCTCTGTGGTTCCTGACATATAATGCTCTATCTCCTATCTCCATGCCTTAGTACTAGCTATTTCACCATGTCTGCCATGTTCTTCCTTCTCAACTCTTCAGAATCTCTGGCTTCCTTCAAGACAGCTCAAAACTATCTCTTGGAGATCTTTCCCTTGAAGACTTCCTTATATCTACTTCATACATCTCAATCTATTTTGTAGGAATTAAGGATCAACCAAGTACAAGTCAATCCAGATCATTTTGACCATGTTTCTCAATCCAAACTACACTACAACTATACTGTATACTCAGTCAATAAACATTTAATATGTGGCTGGCACTCTGGTAAGCACTGGGGATACCAAAAAAGGCAAAAGACAATCTCTGCCCTTGAGACCAATAAAACATCTACATTGTCTACCACAGACTAGTTCAACCTTCATGTTCTCAGCATTGCAAAAGCCTAAAGTTATAGAACCAAGGAAAGGAGGAAAAGGATGCTAGAGAGAGACAGTTTTTTTCAAGTTTGTAGGTTTTAATTAGTATGGATCTTTACTATTAAAATTTTTGTGGACTAGTAAAATGTTTTCAAGGATTGCCTTTGCTCCATGCCTTGGTTGTCAGAAAGCACTGTTTTGGACCGTTTACGTATTCATTTTTATCTAACTTCTCTGGATTGGCTCTCAAAAATCATTGGATGGTTAAGAGCTGCCCATGTCACATAGTTGGAGAATTAGAGTTTCAAAATGCTCTCTTAGAAAACAGATTGGTGAGCATCTGTTCTTGATGTCCCCAAAGTCATAGGACCACTTAAATCAGGGCTAGAGGTGAAGAGTTGCAAGTTGATGTGGCTTTCCTGCCTTTTCTAAGTTAATCCTTGAGGATGTACTGATATATTCTTACCTCTTGTTGGAGGGCCCACGTCAATCAGAATATTTTCTAAGTTCCATAACTATACCCTTCTTTTAATAACATTTCTTGCCTCTATCTTCAGTGGTGGCCAGGAAGGGCCAAAGATAATGAATGATAGGTCCTGAGGTATGGATGGCAATGGAAATCAAAGCATCCTCTTGTATAACTGAACAACCTCTGTTCATTTCTACTCACAGCAAAGCCAAAGGGAAGTTACAGAAGAAACATGTATCAATAAGGGTAGATATTGGGGGGAGTAGAGTTAAGCAGGTAAACAATAGCACTACTGGCCAGCCCTAGAGAGAGAGCACAGGTAGAGTGAGTTAATACAGAGAGATAGAATTAGAATAACTTTGCTCCAGCAGTTTATTCTGCTACGAACTCCTCCCAATACCTGCCTTCTCCCACTCTGGTTACCCGGTCCTGTTACTGGCAGAAAGCAGTCCAGGTGGACATAAGTGATTGATTGATTGATTTTGTGTGTGTGTGTGTATGCATATACGCTCAATTAGCTTGGCTCAGAACCACTCCCTCCCCCTCCCCACTGTTAAGAAAATTGGGGGAGGTCCAGAAGAAATCAGATCCAAACTCCTCTACATAATTACCTTGGCTTTTCCTGAGCTTCAATCTGCCGAATTACATCTTCCATCCAAAGCATGAGGTCACGCACCATGCTGAAGAAACGGAACTTGTCTCCTGTATCAACCAGCCTCACTCTGCGTCCTTCGCAAGCATCCAAGAGAGCTTTCCAGGCTTCTAAGACCTCATTCTCCCTCTTCTGAATGTCATCGGCCTTGTCTCCAGCATAGGCTGCCTGCAGGCGGGCAGCATCCTCTTGGAGTTGCCTTACCTAGAATTTCACAAAGAAAATCAAGATTTCATTCAGGGCTCAGGTCACCATGACTCTCTTCTTCTTCCTTTCCCCTTAATTCATTAAAGATTAACATTTGAGTGTACACAAAGTACATAGCCTTGTGTACAGAGAAGGATACCAGAAATATAAATGGTCCCTATGCTTGAGGAACTTTGACATTTAGTTGGGAATATGATATCACTAAGAATCCACCTCCCCCCAAATAGTGGTTCTAGTTTAAAGAAGTTCCAGTTCCAGTCCTCAAGTGTTCCCCTTTAAAGAAGGCAGCTCAGAGTCCTATGGGAAAAGGTTTTTTTGGAAAAGCTAGGTCTTGAGATAAACTTCCTCAAAAATCTGAGGAAAGACATCTTGAAGGGAAGGAGTTATGGAGTGGGGATGCCTAAGACCCATTTAGCACAGAAACAGTAAAAGAAAGAAATAAAAAATATGAATGAAAAGGTAAGGATGGAGTCACAGTATAGAGAGTCCTCTATATGTCAAGATAGGGGGTCTAGACTTTTATCAGTTAAGTAATGAATATGGGATGACAAAAAGAATACCATTTCAGGTGTTTTTAATCTGGCCACAATGGTATGAGGAGAAAAATGAGGCAAAAAGACCAAGGAGAAAGGGAATGAGATTTTTAGGTGTGAGGTTATAAGAGTCTTGGCTAAGGTGAAAGTAAGGAATACAATGGACAGGAGAGATGAAAGCAAGAATATAAAGAAATGGCAGAATGACTGTGGTGAGGCATCTTTGATATTTAGGGATTTTCTAGCAATCTTTGTTAATTTTAAGGCTGAAATTTATCTCATTTTATGGGAATAGATACATTATTGAAATTTTGGCTATTATAATTATTATGGTATGAATTTCATTAAGCATGGTCTGTAAGTTAACAGTCAAATTCTTTTCAGGTATATACTTGGGTCACAGGAGACAACACAAATCTCCTTTAGGATAAATATTTTCTTGTGCAATTTTATATATTTCCATAATTTTTTATCATTTCTACAGAAAACCCTTACAATAATTAGCTACCTGGTTCAGGTATGATAACCCATTCACCCTAAACTTTTAACCAACTTGCTGTGCACTGTTATTATAGAAGAGAAAAGAGCATCAGATCTACAAAGCAACAATATGTAAATGGATGAGGACCATATTGATGACACTGACTTCTATAACTAATTCTATGACAGTTAATTTCTACATAGTATATTATGTATAATGGGAGATAATATTTTCTCTTCTTCCTGTTAAGCTATAAGCTTTTAATTAATATATATTTAATACATCATGCAAGTACAGGGGGAGGGGAAGGTTTGTCTGTTAATAACTAGTAACTTATTATTTTACATTTCAGATTTTGCCATCCTGAAAGCTTTTGGGAATTTCTATTAAAAACCAGAAAGCATCCATGATTTCTAGTGAAAGTTTTTCAAAAGAATAATAATAATAAAGACCTTCAGGATTTGAGGCTATTTTAGTCTTAAAGACAGTCTTTGAATATACCCAATTTTCCTAGAGCCTTTCCAAGTTTATTTTAGAGAAAATTTATGAAATGTTAATTTATGTGCTAGGTGTTATGAGGCTACAAAGAAGAATGAGCAATGTTTGTGTCTTCAAAAAAGGGGAGAAAAGACACAAAGACAAAACTATAATATAAGGTGTAAAGGAAATAAGGGGGAAAGTAACAAGCAGGACACATACCCAAGAAGTAGTCACCTCAAAGCCTGTTCCCTTGGCTTTACTACAATTATTCCCTGAACTGGTCTGGATAAAAATCATAGCTATTGATTTGAATGTTATTTTTCTTGGTTCCTCTCCCCTCATCTGGTAGATAACGTTTCTTAGCAAAGATAATGTGATATGGACAGTTTCATGAAAAGGGCTTCTGCTGTTATCCCTCACAAAAGAAAGGTAATACTTGATTTGCCCTTACAAACATGAACAAAACCTCAGTGAATCAATTTCAACAATTCATAAAAAAACAACCATATGTCTTTCTTAGCATAAGGAGATTTGGAGGACAGTTCCCCTCCAAATATAAAACAAAATATGTTGATATTAGAAGCAAAGCTAATTGAGTAGAACCACCAAATCTCAAATTCTTATTTACATATGATCATTACTCCATTTAAAAAAAAAATAAGAAGAAGAAATTTTAAAAGTTCAGGGAAAAAAAAGACCCATTAAGAGTTGTAGCACCCACCTGAGTGCCTAGAGCCTGGATGTCATGTTCAAACGTTGTATGCATTCTCTGTAATGTCTCTACTGTGTTCTGGTCTCTTCCAAGTTCCTCAGGCAGCTTCTTGTGTTTGTCCTGTATACGTCCGAAGATCTCCTTGGCATCGTGGTAAAATTTGTGCAGTTCGTAAGAAGCAGCAAGAATCTGTGTTCTTGTGTCAATGAGCTCAAGGAGGTCAGCCCAGGCCTCATTGAGACCATCTTTCCATTCAGCAATCGTGGCAGCATCAGAATGTCCGGAGTTGATGAGGTCATCTGCCATGTGATTAACTGTGTCCACACGTTCCTGCCCGATGTTTCCAGTATCTCGTGCAAATTCCCGGAATCGCTCTTGTAACATCTGAAATGTTAGTAAGTACATAGAAAAGTCAATGGTGTCATTGTTATCAATTTCATTTTTGTATAGCAGGAAATGAATGAATAAAGCAAATAAATCAAAAAGGGAGGTACACATAACGAATATTAAAAGTAATCTATTTACATTCTACCAAAAGACTATTATTCATCCTTACCCTATCAATCAGTAAGAGGCAATATATTTATCAGCTCATTTGACTGACTAATGGTGAAGGTGACTAATACTGCACAGTGGGATAAGAAATAGAATTGAGATTAGATTCCACTCTTATTTATTTCCACCCATTAGATTCTAGGAAAACAAGTCACTTTCTACAGACATTACGGAGTAGCGTAAACAACCAACTTACTGTGACATGTTCATAATCCTGGCCTAGCTCGTGGGACCCTGCCACCACTTCCCTTTCAGCGATCCACTGCTCCAAATCATCCACCTCTCGGTTAAGCTGGAAAAGCCGGTGTCTCTCATCTAGTTTGCCTCTTCTCTCTTCAGCAAGGTCCTTCAGACCTGCATACAGCTTATCTACTTTGGACTGTCGCATACTAATACGTTCACTGGAAGACAAAAGGAAATAGAAGGGAGACATACATTATTTGCAGGAGGAAATAAAATAGAGAAAGAGAATGCAGCATAAACTAATTTGATGAGAAGAAGGAAAGCAGGGAAAAAAGGGAAGTATTCTCAAATTATATTCTAACCCCAAGCAGTAAAAATAACATTAAATATGATCTAATCTGGTGAGAAGGAAAGCAGGGGAAAAAAAAAACACAAAACGAAGTAGCCCCAAATTATATTTTAACCCCAAGCAATAAAAATAACATTAAATAATAAACAACAACAGTAAAAATATAAACAGCTCAAAAGTCATTCAGGCAGAAGATCATACTATGTCTCTAGACTGAGGGATGGGAAAAGATAAAGCACACTATACTTGTGCTCTTTGAAGTCAGGATTTTCCTTCAACACTGAGAGCTGATGAAAAATCAGTGATAAGAAAGTTTTTCCATTCTAAAGCCTCTTATGACTAAAGAAACATAAAATAATTTGAGAGCAACATATTTTATTTCCTCCTCTATAATGTGTCCTGTTCATTCATTTAACAGTTTCCCCCCACATCTTAATTTGATGCGTCAAAAAATTGAGATTATAGGTGATTGCTATAATTGGCACTACTTCAAGTGGTACCCTTCTTCATATGACTCCTAATTTTCCTTCCCTGGAATCTTGGGGATTCTGAAACCTTCAGAATGGAAGATCCTAGAGCAGAGAGACTATCATTTGCTGCTTATTGTATCCTCAACACTTATTATAGTACCTGGCACATACTTTTAGTATGGCATAAAAGCTCAATTATTACTTACATTTCCATTGATTTAATCTGTAATTAATAATAGTATAGAAGGTGTCAGTTTCACATTTGATCCAATTTCAGTTTTTTGCTATGTATTATTTTTTAATTATACAGATGACAAAAATTTTCCATATACTCTTTCACAAGACATTTTCTCTTTCCTCTAATTTATTGTATCATTAATATCTGTACTAAAATATCTTTAGTTCCATGTGTTGCTTTGGTGACTTATCTTACCATTTTAAAATTTCAATTTAGCTTTTAATTATATACGTATAACCTGTATTGAATTGTTTGCCTTTTTAATCAGGAAGAATAGGGAGAGAAGAAGAGAATTTGGAACTTTTAAAAATGAATTTTAAAAATGAATATTAAAAATTATTTTTACATATAACTGGGAAAAATAAAATACTAAATATAATACCTGGCACAAAAGTGCTTAATAAATTAATTTATTAATTATAAAAAAAGCTAGATACACAGACAGTAGACAAGGATAAGAAATGTTTGGTTCTTCCATATTTCCCTGAGCATTATAGTCTCAGCACTGTTAGATACTCTTTGCCACAAAGACTGGAAGAAGAAGCAAACTTTTGGAAAATTAAGATGCAATCTATTGTCTGTTAGAGAATGACAATTACATGGAAAGTTGAAAGTTACTATTTAAGGAAAATATTGGAATGCGACCTACCACCACCCATCCTACAATTCTTTCTATTTCCATGGAACTTGAAGTTTGTGATAAAAGAAGGGGCTAAGTGTACAATTAAATAGGTCACTGTAGGCCTCTCTGGGATGTTAATAACTTGGTGAAAAGCCCATTCCCAAGTAAATGTGATCATAATCATCATGGATCACACACATTTCAGCAGTGCTTTGAAGATTTGCAAAGCATTTTATGTATATGATCTCATTTGGTCCTCCTAACAACACAGTGGTACAAGAATCACCCCTATGTTACAGATGTAGAAACTGAGGTTTACAGAAGTGATTTGCTGAGTCTTACCACTACTGAATAGTGGAACTAGGATTTAAAACCAGTCCAGTACTCCTTCTAGAACACCATGCTTTCTCCCTATTTATGTGAATTCCTAGTATATTCCTAAACAAGTCAGAATATTCTTTCTTCTTTAAGACACATACATTCTTAAGATGGCCAGAGGGTCTGGGGCAGCAGATAAATAACTAACTATTCCAATTACAAGAGCAGATAATACTTGTTTAGAAGGGTGAAATTCAAACACCCTACTTCAAGCTAACCCTCTGACATTCAAACTTAATTGTTCTATTTTGCTTTTTTCTTGAGTTATTGGGGAAAAAAAAAAAAAAATCAACCAACCCAGAGCAAACTATTACTACAGAAACCCAGCTACAAAATGGCATTTACCTCTCTGGATGATTGTCAGCTACAAGAGCCCGGCTGGTCTTGGAGAGCTGATGCACTGTTTCAGCATAATCTTCTACTGCTTGTTCCAAAATCTGGTGCTTCTTCAGCATGGAAACTGCACTCTGTTCATCCTGTAAAAAGAAGGAAGAAGCATTCACAATCATGCACCCCCCACCATCTGTAAGGTTATCACCAAGAGGGATTAGCATCCTGCACTGTGTAAAAAGTGCTTAACATATTGCCAGGTATATAACAGGCACCAAATAAATGCTTATTTCCTTCCCCTTCTCTATATTCTATAAGAGAAAGGGAAGGGGATAGCTAATAGGGGATAGATAAATGCTAATGATGGCATTTATGATCGAAAAAACAGAAGTAGTTAAAGAGAACTGAGAGAGAGCTTTCCTCGGGGATTGCCTTCAATTTATCCTACATGTACTTCTTTACACATAGTTGTTTGCATGTCTCTCCCATTAAACCAAGCTCCTTAAAAGAAGGGACTGTTCCCTGCCTTTCTTTCTATTCTCAATGTTTAGTGCTTGGCACATAGTAGGTGGTTAATAAATACTAGCCGATTAAGTGAGAAATGAGCATCTCAACACACAAAGATTAAAAATCATTAGCTAGGTGGCGCAGTGGATAGAGCACAATTCCTGAGGTCAGGAGGACCCGAATTCAAATTTGATCTCAGACACTTACCAATTCCTAGCTGTGTGACCCTGGGCAAGTCACTTAACCCCAATTACTTAAAAACAAACAAACAAAATCCTGTATGTGGATAAGATGGCAATTATCTTAGAAATTAGAAGGGGAGGAAACAATGCTTTGGCAAAATTCTACTAAAAAAAAAAAAGGCAATTTTGACTAAGCAGATCTGGTTTGTCATAGAACAAAATTCTTTTTTTTTTAGTAAGCAGAGATGTCAATCAACCACACACACACACACACACACACACACACACACACACACACACACACAAACAGTGGACTAAGGCACGCTGGTGTCAGAAACCTCAAGGTTGAGATCAGTATCACAGAAATCCATTTCAATAAAAAAATATTAAGTGCTTACTGTATGCAGTACTAAACACTAAGAATACAAATATGCAAAGAATACAGCCTTTTCACTTGGGGATCTTAAAATCTAACAAGCTACAAGAGTAGCATTTTATAGATAAGCAAAGGGAAGTAGGTTTGAGATGAAGACTTCTTAAGGGCCAGCAGCACTTTCATCTCCAAACCAACAATGCCCCTTCCCAGGTCCAATTTTTTTCACCTTGGCTTTCTCTTCTGACATCATATAGAGTTCCTGTTCACTCATCCAGGCCTCAGCCTCTGCAGCATCGAAGTAATACTGCTGGGCTTTATGGGATTCTTCCAGCCTTCGGTGGCGTTTCTCCGTCTCTTCAATGAGAAGGCTCCATAGCTGCTTTAAGTCTGTTAGCCTCTGCCTAATTGCTTCGGCATTAAGGCTACTACTGTCGGTGAGAATGTTTTGGCTCCTCTCAAAAATGTCATCGATGCGAGGCTGGTGTCCCTGGATTTCCTTCTGTAGGGTCTGTGTGGGAGAGGAGAACATGCATCAGGGGCTCGCTAAATCGCAAACGCATGGCAATTATTCCAAACACTTCAGGGGAAAAGGAACCATAGTCCTTCAAAGCCTCCTTCCGTGTATGTGCTGCCTTGTAATTTAAAATAATTATTTAACAAATAAGGCTGGACTGAATAGAACCAGTTACCTGATTTTTCTTTATTAACAGCTGCACTGTCTGGAGATTATGGCCATGATCCGTGGAAGTTGCTATGGGCATTCTCTCACCAACCCACAACTAGAAAGAATTGCAAACAGCAGTCAGACATAGAATCTTAGGACTTTTCCCAGAAGAGATGGCAAGTCAATCTAGGAATTTATATTGACTTAGAAACCCATCAGGGAAAGCTGTCTATCTTACATTCTTTGGGAAAGAAGAAAAACATTGAATTCATTTGGGGTCTAAATAATTTCCTGAACTGTTTCCTGAGGATATAAAAATCCCACTGGATCTTCATCAATTATGGGAGCTCTGTACTCTAGGAAGCAACCTATATAAATAACACTTAATTAGGATATACTAGAAGAAACCACTAAAGGTTCAAGTTCAACCAAATACTAAGGACAAATAACATCTCAATAAAATGACACTTCAGGGTCAAGATGATCTCTACTTACAATCTCATCCTCCACATCCCTGTTAAACTGATGGATCTCTTTGGAGGCCAGTAGATTACTCTTCCTCTCATTCAGGGGTTCTAGCAATTCCATAAATTTCGTTTGCACAATAAGACGTTTACTATCAACCTCGTCTGTGCTCTTCCCTTCCTGACTTAAAGCTTGGGCCTGGCTCTGGAGCTCCTCAATCTCCTTCTTCCGCACATCCATTTGATTCTCAAGTATCTGATGAAAAAAACAGCAAAAAAAAAAAAAAAAAACCTTCAATTCATGTAAAACAGAGGCAGATGGCTGTTATTTATAAAGCCAAGAAATATAAGAGCAAAGGAGGAAATTATGAATTTATGTCATGGCTATTGCAACATCTGGTTTTGATGATTGCCTATCAAATGACCAATTAGTGCATCGCTGTACCAGCTGATAGTTTTAGCTCTACTTTGCATTTTAAACTAGGGTTTAGAAATTGGGCAACAATTTCAAATTTTCATGTTGGCTAGTATCTACTTAGTTCAGGGAAATGGAACAGGAACAGTATAGGGGTTAGCCACATATATAAGATTAATTTCACTTTATTCATAAAGCAGTGGTCAACTCCAGAAACTAATTTCACTTGAAATGTATTCTTTCTTTTAATGCAAGGAAACTAAGTTCTACTATCTATTATTCACCAATTCTATGATCAGAAAAACAAATTATGGCTATTATATCCTTGCTCCTAGGGAGGAAATGGCTAATGATATCTTATCAGAAGACAATCAATAGTCAAACATTTGGGCTAACAAACTAAACTAGTAAAAACTGAAACTAGTATTATCCCTTTCCTCCCCTTAAAGGTTTATTCTGATGTTTACCCATAGTTACCTTATTTAAATAAAATTTTAGCTGGTAAACCTTTCAGAAAATGGATTTGTATTTACCCAAAGGAAGGTAAACATGAGTTTAGAGCATATATGGTAACAAAATAAATGACACATGTACCCACAAAGAATGGTGCAAGAACAAAATTGGTCCTACTCATGCAATACATTCACTGAGCTAACACATGGATATCTTGAAAACTGAGGAGCACAGCATGGAAGAACCATCCTCCCATTCTTCCCTGGGAGGATGTCCAAGTTTTGGGGATATGACTGAGATTTGCCCATGAAAAATATCTCTCTCTCACAGCATCACATATCCTCAGAGAATCTAATACACATTAAGGACAAGATCATCACACTGCATAGTACACGTGGTCCTCTGACTTTGGAATAAACCATTTCATGAACAGTGAGAGCTCTGTACAAAATGCTTTTTGAAAAACTGAAGACAGTCCAAGAAGCAGTCATAGGATTTATAGCTGCAAGGGTCCTTCAAGAACATTCGGTCCAATGTGAGGCCCACAGAGGTTCACTGATTTGCCTTATGTCACATGAGAAACACGCCTCTAGTTCTGTTCCCTTCTTGCCACATATGACTTGACAAATCCTCCAACTTCTCTGGCCTTGATTGCCTCAAGTATGAAAATAAGGGGAGGGGGAAAGGATGCTGGATTAAATGATTAGGGTTCCTATCATACTGAAGGTCCCTTTGGGCTTAAAATTCTATGATTTATTCTGGGAATCTGTGGTCATCTTGGAGACTTCTGGTAATAGGAATGGCCAGAAACAGGCAGACTAAAAAAAAAAAAAAAATACTTGCAGAGTTTACTATTCATTTGATTAGGTGCTCTGGTAACTGAGCCTTAATGTGTTCCTTAATGAATTCGTCTGAAGTCTAAACAAGAGTAATTCTACTTGCCCTTGTTTCAACCATGTGTTCAGGACTTATTAGATTTTTTCTTTTAATATTTATGTAGGTTTCTCATAGATAAGTATCATTTTAAAAGAATCTGCATGACAAAGTATGAAAAGATTATTAATTTCTTTCATCTTAAATATTTCCCAATATGATATAGAAATAAATGTTTTAGTTTTACCTCTTTTAGGCACTTCTTAGTTCTACTTCTTGCTTTAATTGAGGGATAGCTGTGTGGTGGTGAAGTGGTTAGAACACTGGCCTTGGACTTGGGAAGACTTTTGCTAAGTTCAAATTCCACTCAAACACTTAACTAGCTGTGTGACACTGAGCAAATCATCTGAGCCTCTCTGACTCAGTCCCTTACCTGTAAAATGAGCTGGAGAAGGAAATGGCAAACTACTCCAGTATTTTTACTAAGAAAACCTCCAAAAGGGATCATGAAGAGTCAGACACAATTTAAAATGACTCAACAAAAAGTGCAACTACTTTTCAACTTAATCATGTAGCCTTCAGGGCTGGAGCTATACAGTAGTCTATACAAAAAGTGGGTTGAATTACATGATCTCTGAGGGCTTTTGCTAACCCCAAAATTTTGTTATTAGAAGAACACATTTACTTGGTGGCCAAATGGGGACAGAAGTACTACTAATCTATCAACCAGGATTCCTGTTGGGGGGTGGGAAGAGGAATAATGAATCATCAGCATAACAAAGCAGAATGGAAACTTCTCCTACAAAGTCCTGGAACACTATATATATATATATATTTTTAAATCTTTCCAGGCTATTTTGGAAATGTCTTGTGTTGTTGCCACAGCAGGTATCTTATTGTCTGGCTATGAACCTTGAGCTAAAGCTTAAGATAATAAATGAAGGCAAGTGTAGGAAGTAAAGAATTCCCAGCTGGTAAAGTGGTCTTGTGCAAAGCATGGCAAAAAAAAAAAAAAAAAAAAAAAAGGTAAGATGAATCTACTGGGCCAAAATTAAATGGAACATCTAAGAGCTAGAATGATTCAGATCCTTTAGGTGTGATATATTTTAAGATATTTCTGGAGTCTGCTTGGCTGACATAATCCACAAACTATAATCACATTCTTTAACTGGAAACAATTAGCCACTAAGATAAACAACTGATCAGAAGGGTAAACTTTGATGTAAATGATGAAAATCTCTGGCAACTATGTAACTCATCCAATGCATGGGTTTAATTTAAAAAAAAAAAATCATTTTTTTCAGGGCAGTAACTCCCAAAGAACAATTGAGGATTGTCATCTATACTGCTAGAGGTACAAGGTACCCACACTAACAAAATGATGAATCCTTGAGATACCAAGCAACTAAAACAGAGGTATCCGTCTGTAACCATATCCAGTCACAGACTATCCAGGGATAGTGATCTGTGGGTACCCACACCAACACAATGACAAATTCTTGAAATAATGAGATTAAATCATCAAGAAATCAAAATGGGGATGTCTCTTGGGTCCATGCCTTTTGGACCCATTGTGAAACAGAACGCTCTGTAGTTTACCTGCTGCTTTTTGAGCAGAATGTTGACGCTGGTGAGATCTTTGCCATAGTCATCTGATTGAATCTGGCTCTCGAGGCCATTCAGCCATTTGTCCAAATCAGCACAGCTCTGGGTGAAAAGTTCAGCCTTGTTGGCGTCAAAGAGCCGCTGGGCCTTGGTCTGGGTAGTGGATTCGAGGACTTCCCACATTTTATGTAAACCTGTGAGTTTCTCCTTCACTACGGCTTCTGTCTCTGGTTTCTCTGCAATGAGCTGCATACCTGCCTAATAAGCACATGTCACAAAATATACAAATTAGTCCATTGCTATATGCAGTTTGTTTTATGATATAAATGTCCCCAGAAGAACTCATTTTACGTGATCCTGGCTACAACATTTCCAAATAATCAGGGAAGGCAGAGAAAGTAATGTTAAAATTGGCTATAGAGAAGCCACGACCAAGGAGAATTTAATCTATTTCAAGAATATTCCATCAATCACTAAGCTTAGGTGGATAAAACACAATGACTATTCATAAACCATGTGGATTTCATGAAATTAAACAAAGGGCATCATATATTATTCAATTAGGACAATAATAAATTCATACTTCAGGTTTAGGTTTTGCTGATTAAAACACTGGATTAAAAAAACCAAGAGAAGAATCTATGACAAAAAAAGAGGGGGCAGAATAGAGGTTGGGGCTTGGCACCACATGCTTAATTTTAATTTTGTGCATGGAATTTAATATTTTTTCCTTACTCTCAAGATAAAGGATGAATTATTTCAATGTCTACTACACTTCCTTGCACATAAAGGGCATACAGTAAATCTTTGTTGAAGAAATAAATGATGGATGTGAGGGGGTGGAAGAAAAATGTACAGCATATTAAAGAAAATGTTTGGGGAAAAAAAAAAAAAGTAATACACACCCAAAAATGGGATTTGTGAAATGGTGAGCATCACCATTGATAAGAAAAAAAAAATCTACTGAAAACTCAGTCCAGAAACTGAATAAAATTTGATGGGAACACATGTCATGCTGTCAAGGAGCTCATAATATAGTCCAGTTTCATACAATTTGATTCAGTCAACATCTACTGAATACCTACAGTGTACATGGTGTTGTCTTGGTGGTTGAGGATATGAAGACAAAAGAAAAGAAGAACCTTCAAGATAACATTCACGTCTGTGGGTGTTATGGGAGATGAGAGAAATCTTCTCAGAAAATTAAAGTGAAAGCATTATAGGACAGGAAAAAGCACCAACAACTGGGAGTTATAGAAAGAGAAAGAATCAGGAAATGCTTCTAATAGTAGGTGATACCTGAGCTGAGTCTTAAAAGAAGTTAGGTGTTCTAGGAAGAGAAATGAAAGGTTTTGAGACATGGCTGGGAAAAGGCCCAGAAATCAGGTGAATGCAACGTCTACAGAATCACTAATTAAGATCAGTCTGGCTCAAATAAGAGTATTGTAGAGGGCTTTAAGTAAGGGGTTGAAGAGTTTTATTGAAGAGGCAGCAGGGAATCAATGAAGATTTTTTAATAAGAGGGATCAGACTTCTTACAGTAGGAATATTAATTTGTCAAGTGGAGGAAGGGAGGGGAAAGGAAAGCTTAGAAGCAGAAAGACAAATTAAAGAACTATTAGAATTTGTCTATGTATGAGGTGATGAGGGTCTGAATTAATACAGCAGCCATGTTGAATAAGGATGCAGATAATGGGAAATATTCTGGAGGACCATGGAGAGGAAAAAAGAGACTTGGAAGGAGTGATCAGATGGGCATAGGACAAGAGCCAGGAGAAAGCAATATATCATAGGGACCAAGGGAGACGAAAATATTCAGAAAGATAAAGTGATCCCCAGGATCTAGCAAAGTGCCTGGTACATAGTAAGCTCTTAATAAATATTTGCTGGTCAGTAGTATAAAAACCTTCAAAGACAGTAATAGATAAAGACTGAGAAGGAGCCACTGGATTTAGCAGTTAAATGTAGATGGAACAAATATAGACAAAATTTGATCAAACACTTCAAATATTTAAAAAATAAACAGATTTTGGGAGGACTCCGTCCCTTTCCTTTTTCTAGAGATTTTTCCTCCCAAAGCTCGATTAATAATCAGGGAAGGCAGAGAAAATAATGTTAAAATTGGCTGGTAGAGAAGCCTTGACCACGGAGAATTTAAGGAAAGCAAGACATCAACTGGAAAGAGAAGATGTAAACTTTGCTTTTGAAAAGTTAGTGCTGCTTTGAACATTACACATGAGTGGCTGAATGTGAACTGTCTCTGCAGAATTCTTTAAGCCAATACACAAAAATAAGTATGCCTAAGAACAGTGCCCAGGACAAAGAATAATCCTTCAAGAGCCATCCAGATGAAGTCTGAGGCCTCCATGAAAAAACAAGGCAGCATGTTAGCTATCTGTCTAATGGCAGCAAAGAGCAGGTTATTGAAATCACTTTTTGGGTAAAAGAAAAAAAAACAAAAACAAAAAAAACCAAAAAACTAGCCACCACAAAGTCACCTGTGAATAATTCGTTTACATGCCGTTTCTATCTTCACAGAAAACCACTATCCACTACTAACGATTATAAAAAATGTATGGCTGTGCATTTGTCTGGGTATGACTCAAACAAAAACTGTGCTGAGTAAAAAGGAATCCAAACTCACAGAATATATTTCCTCCTCAGAGCCACACCTTAGAAGGGCAGGGCAGGGTATGGCATGGAACGGTTACCATATATTCTCACTTACCTTTTCAATTTTGTCAAGCCATTCTTTGTTGGATGCAAGTTCTGCCATAAAAGCTTGGTGCTTGAGCCATTTGCTGTGCAGATTTCTGGCTTCATCATAAGACATATCTTGGGCTGTGAGCATCTTTTCATTGATCCAAAGGGAAAGCTGGAAGGAGAAGGAATTGGAAACTGAGGTAAAACTAATAAATCTTTTCAACTGTAAGGAATAAAGTACCCACCTCTATGTGTAAGTATTACAATGAACACTTGATTGATCAGCTGTCTTTTAATTAATTACAGGATTATAAAATCTCCAAACTGGAAGAAACCTCAGCTGCCTTCCAATCCAACCATATATTACAGATACAAGGATTGCCAGTACAAATTTCCAACAAGTAATTATCCAGTCCATTATAACTCCAAAAGCAGCCCACTGTATTTTAGCATAATTCTGTCAGGGAACATTATATCGATATAAGCCAAAAGTCTAACATCTCTGAACCTTCTATCCATTGCTCTTTATTCTATTTTCTGTGCCCATGAGATAAGAATGTGTGTATATTTTTTTAGAATACATAGGCCTTCTATATGCACATAGAAATATAAATCCCTCTCCCATATGAGTGTCTGAATCATGTACATGGACATCTAAGGTGCCACAGTGGATACAGTGCTAGGTCTGGAATCAGGAAGATTCATCTTCCTGAGTTCAACTCTGGCCTTTGACACTAGTTGTGTCCTGAGCAAAAACAAACAAACAAAAACAGGAACATGCCCTAAGTTTCCAAAGATTATCCCTAGTTTTTTCTACCAATCTTAAGTATGGAACAAAGTAGAGACCCCTCACCTTCCCAGGTGGTTACCTTCTAATTTACAAAGGTCTTTCCTAAAATGAAGCATACAGAACTGAACACAATATTCCAGATTAGGACTTATTTTTGCATTAACCTGTCCATTTTTCACATGTTTGTATCTCTGAAGTAGCTATACCATATTTTTTGTTTTTTTGGTGAACCAAAAAATAAAAATAAATAAATAAATAAAAGTCCTATAGTGACCAGTAACACAGATTAGTAGAAATTGCACTGAATTTGGAGTCAGAAAATCTAGCTAATTTTGGCTTTTCCAAATTTATGCATAAGTAGGTATTATATATGTACATATATGTGTGTGTATTTATGCATATATAAATGTTAGCTCATGGCACAAAATCAGAAGTCATCTAGTAGAAAAATAGGTTAGTATAGAATTATTAATAACTTTGAATCTACAGTAGTGTTGTACTCAGTTCTGGTTACTATATATTAGAAAGGATACTGATTAAATGGAGGGCAACCAACCAGGAAGTTAAATGGCTTCAATTTACAATTAAGGAAACCAAAACTCAGAAAGCTTAAGTGATTTGGTGATGGGGAGTGACAGGGGCAGTATTTGAATCCAAGTCCTTAAACTCCAAATTCACCTCACTTATATCTACATCACCCTGCCTCCCATGTAATTCTGGGCCTCAGTTTACTCAAATGTAAAACAAGGAACTTGGATGATAAAATTTAGAATATCACTTTCAGAACTAAATTTACAATCCCTGCTTCTCCCTATGGTATTACTATTCTTTTTCATATTTTAACTTTGCTGGCATTTCTTCTTTTTCTGTCTATATGTTATTCTCATCCCATATTTTTTTGATCTGTGTTTTTCTAATTGGTACCCACCAAAACCATCATGGTTTAAAGAGTTCATCCGACATGTCTGCTTCAATATGCAAAAGTCTTTAAGCTTGCAACAGTGAGAAGTGAGTTGTCTTTGGTCCAGGAGACAGATGATATTCAGCCAAGCAGTAGGCTCCAAACCAGCCCCTAGTACACCTTTCATTCTGGCCACTCAGAATTAATTTGTGCCCATATTTCTCTTTTGTGGCAAATTTCTAATTCCTATTCCATACAAATCCTGCAATCATATCAGCTTTCCTCTAACGATCCCTTCGGAAGATATTTAAAGGGAAATTGGGAGTTACTGAAACCAAAACATTTAAAGCTATAAAGAAGTAAACAATGTAAAAGATGGCTTCCTTTCTACCCTAGTAATCTTGACATAAGGAAAACTAACTTTTGTGACTCAGCTTCTTCTTGATCTTATCTTGAAAGTTTTCAACACATCACATACAAATAATAGGAAATCCATAAGTATCTGGAGCCGATTAGCCCTGTGTTTTGACGTTCTGAAATCCATTGCCCTAAATGTTCACTTGACTAAAAGATCTGATATTTGTGCACACAAAATCAAGGAAGATGATGTGTGAGATTCAGTGTATCTCTGGCTGTGTAGAAGGGACCCCAATACCTTTACTCTTCCTTACTTTACTTTTTTAAATTTCTGACAATCCTAGTTCACCAAACCAGAAAGAAGTTTCACTGATCTATTTAAGAGAAACTATGATTTTCTTCAAAAAAGTAAAACCTTTTGCAAACAGACAAAATTCCAATTTTCAAACAAACTTTTTTCCAGTTGTTTGAACAGCAGCAATCACAAAAACAAACTATGAACACTTATTTATGCTAAGGGGAAAGGTTAAAAACAAAAAGGAAAAGCCAAATTACAAAACCTCTCCCTGATTCCTTCTAATCTCAAGACTTAAAAAAACAAAAAACAAAACAAAAAAAAAAACACTCCAATGAACAATAAAGGACATTTATTATTAAAGCTGCCTGGGACATTCACATATTTCCTCTATTCATAGCCACCTACCCAAGAAGAATAAAACGGAGGCCCAAAACCCCCTAACAAAAAACAGAGGCTTATAAACAAATCTCTGCTGAGCACATCATCCTACAGATAAAAACATCGGGAGGTCCAGTGCCTGAAATGGAACTATGGAACTTGCTAGATCATCAGCTCTCCATCAACATTCCTGAACCAGGAATTATTTGTGGACATTTTAAAAGGTCATTTAAGAATATAATTATTCTCTAAAGAAAAGCATTGCACAGCTTGAAAGATAGGGAAGGGGGCCGTACAGAAAGTGAGTCTATTCTGATCATTGTATTACAAGTAAGAGAAAGGCTCAGGAATCACCAGTTGTTCAAAATCACAGGTAGGAGGGATAAGACCAAGAATAAGAAGGAATAAAAAGTTATTTTTACTTCCTGGACAAAGCATAACCTAATATTAAAGCTGCACCCACTGAAAGAGCTAGAGAAATGATTCTGTTTTGATCCATAAGCAGCTGTTCACTTGGTCTCCACTGCTATTCATAAAGACTCCAGCTTCAATAAGGGAGTGGTATGAAAATAAAGGATTTAGGAAATAAGAATATTCTATTTTATTACCACAAATCCAAAAAGGAATGGAGCATGACAAAGTTCAGTTTCCCAAACCTTATAAACCAGGATTACAGATGAACTGTGGATGTTCTAAGAATCTACACAGGATAGAAGTAGTGGGGTTTTCTGACTTAGGTTGTTTCTTCAAACTCCCCTGTTGGCTGAAGAGAAAAAAAGCTTATTTGGGGGATGCTGCCTTGTGAAATTATAGCCAGTAAGTTGTTAACTTCACCCTGGGATGTTTGAACCAAAGAGTTTTTGGAGTCCCAGAAAAACCTTATGTAGTGCCATAATTCTGATGACAAGAAAATAGTATCTTGAAGATTCAATCTCCATGGCTCTAATTGCAAATACCAAGGGCCCAATTCACAGTATAAAGAATTGACTTTAAGTAAGGAAAGAAAGGGAAAGACCAATAGGGGAGTAATGGTCAGCAGTTACAGGTAGGTCAAATATTTTGTAAATCATCCTCACAGCACAGAAAAACCCAGGTAAAACCTTGTTCTATTCTTTGAAGGTGAAACTAACATAGGAGGCTGAACCTTCTAGATATTCTTAATGAAACTGGTAGCTACCCACATTGGATAGTAGACTCCTTGTAATCGAAGGTAGTAATTTAGAATAAATAGAAAAAGTTAAATTCTGCATCCTAAAATTGGGACTAACCACTTCCTGTGACTATACTGAGTTAGTCAATCATTTTATATATTTCATTTCCCCACACATTTTTACTTTTAAGTAGGAAAGGAAAATTTGAGGTTTTCTAGAAGGAAAAACATTCACAGAACTCAAACTGTCCAAAAGAGGAATGGAGCTACTTTAGGAAGTAGTAAGCTCTTCCGTGGTGATCATCCCCCCTTTTTTTGGTCTCTGAGCAAAGACTAGATGATCATTTATTAGCTATGTGGTAAGGGAGATTTCTGTTCAAGAACTGAATGGACTGTCCTTTTTTAAACAAGATTTTATGATAGTTATAAACTTTTCTAAGGAGAAAGTAGGGAAATTACCAAGACTAAGCATCTCAAGTAAGTATGCAGTAAATTCTTCTACCTAATATATTGCCATTTATAGGTTCATAGACTTAGAGCTGGGAGCTAGACTATGGAGGGCACCTAGTACAATCTCATTCATTTTACAGATGAAAATATTGAATTTCAAGAAAATTAAGAGATTTGCCTATCCAAGTCATTGGATTACTAAAAATGTGGCACACCTGGGAACGGAGTGAAGATCCTGACCCCAAATCCAGGATTCTTTCCATTTCACAAATTTTTTTTTTTTCAGAAAATTATGGAATTTCAGACCCACAGAGCACTTTACTAATACACTATCTCATTTGATCCTTGAAATACCTTATAAATATAACAGATTAGAAAAGTCATAATCCTTTCCTTCATAGAGTATAATCTAGAAGCAACAATGGAAAATACTGTGAAAACCTTAAGATGACAATTAATTGCTAATTGAAGTGTTATTTTACTGGCAGCTATTATAATTTTTTATTATTATAAGTGGTAGTAGTGGGAATGAAACAAAAACTTAGTAATTAATATATATTCAGCTACCATTCAAAAAGATATTAAGCTATCTTGGCCATTTAGAATTTTATGAGACAACAGGACACAATTTTTAAAATAATGCCTATTTCAGAAAATCCAGGGTGTATGGTTGGGACAGACAAAAAGAATTCATATTTATGGTGATGCTCACTTCTTGAGCTTAATTTAGTCTGGGATCCTGATGATACCCAGCAAGATGGCCTTCAGGTTCAACAGAAAGTTTAAAGGCATTTATAACAAAATGGCCTATCAGTTATTAATATGAGAAAGTAAAAATATAGCCTAGAAAACAAACCATAAGATTCCTTCCCACTTCACTCAGGCACAACACAAATTCTATACAGCTAAATTTAGAGTCTGTTCCTCCCCTGCACGTCCAAGCCTGAGTCACTGTCACAGATAATTAGTACTCTGAAATGAGCATGCCATTCAGCCATTAGAACCGAAATATCTATTGGTAGTGATGACAATTCTTTCTTCCACTTATTTGGCTACAGTTCAATCTCACAGAGTCTCACAGTATTGGTTCTGTAGGCAAAAAATCCTTAGTTGTGTGGTCTGGGGCTTTACTCGTCCAAGACTTAGCTGCTAGAGTACTCGGCAACAGGACTGAGGCTTAATAGGCATAAAGATCCACTTCTGTCACAGATGATGGTGAGAGAAAGCAATCAAATCCCTATTTCTCTTAGCATGCAGTCATATAGTGTATATGTTAGGCGCCTGTGAAGAGCTGAGGAGGACCTTCACACTGCTCTCTGTACGTTGACCTAATATTGCTTATCTCCACTCTCAATTTCTGAGGATGTAATAAAGCCAAGGTCCCAGATCCATATTCATCTTTCTAAATACCAAGAGTGATATACTTCTAATGAACGAGTTAGGTTTGAGCAGCTGTTCTCCAACTCCCTAGTTCATTCAGCTAAATTCAATTTTAAAAATGTGTTTATGTATATGTCAGTTAAGTATGAAATAGGATAATCATCAAATTAATACCATATGTTTAAATCTAGCCTTCTGAAATCTAGATGTCCGACTTCAAATTATTATTTTTAACAGATTTTTCAATGGGGGCTTCAATGATCTACCTTGAGATTCCCATAAAATCAAGAATTTGACTCTTTTTATTTTTACTCACCTGTAAAATAGCCTCATTTCTTTCTTTCTAGGGCAGCTGAGTACGTATTGATTTAATGAGCCTAAATGTAATAGATATTATATTGCCTTAAAAGTATTATTGTATGATAATAATCTTGGGAGATGTCATCAAGCCTCTCAACTTTACAATGCAGGGGACTATTTTTTTTTTCTTCTTAAAGTGATTGAGTCCTGAGGTAATGGTATAACAAAGCATACCTCTTGACAATCTTGCAGGAATTTCTGAAGATCCCTGTTGTCCTTAAGTCTCATCAGAAGCTCACTGGCTGCCTCACGATTCTTTCTGTGTCTGTGGAAAAAAAGAGAAAAACAAAGCATTGTGAAAAAAAAAACAAAAAACAAAAAAACAAAAAACTTATGTGTACCAATTCATATCGACTTTCTATTACTATTATTCTGGTTATCCAGTGATGAAATCAGTTATAGAAAAAGTTATAGAATATATTCATTTATAATTTTTAAAGCATGATTTATGGCAGAAAGAAGCATGTTAAGCATTAATAATTAAGTGACAAATTTCTCCTTCCCCTCAAAAACAATGAAAATCTGATGAAGAGTGGTGTGTCTTTTCAATGAAAAGGTGTAGATGAAGAGTGATTCAAATACTAGTTCAAAGTCACATAACAAATCCATTGAAAGAGCTGATTTCTAATCTTGAATTCTCTCCACCAAATGAGTCATTCAAAAGCACTGAGTGAGCATGAACTATGCAACAGGGCTTTGCTGGGGACAATGCCCTTAAGACACTTGTAATCAAATGGTGCTAGACAGGACAGACACACATGAACATACATATTTCTTCTAAAAAGACATAAATCCCTTGAAAGAAAAGAAGGACTGGATTTTATTTTTGCATTTCTCCCACTAACGTATAATGGTGCTACTAATAAGATTCTACTGAAGCTTAATAAATTCTTGATCGTTTAAAAAAAGATACCTAAAATAGCTATGAAGAATAACACAAGAAAGTACAAATTAGTGTCATTTTCAAGTACAACATCTCTTTTGAGAAGGACAAAACCCAAATTTGGAATGTTAGAACCGATCCATCTTTTTTTCCCCCAAGACAATTTAGTTCAAGTCCTCAACTTACAGAGAAAATTAATACTCAGTAAGGATGGTGGAACCTAAACCACAATCCCCAAGACTCAGAAAGAGGTGTGCTTAGCTATCAGCTTATACCACATTTTCCATAATTTCCTCATCTATAAAATGGGGATAACAGTGCTCCTAAGGTTGTTGTAAGGATAAAATGACACATATGTAAAGTGCTTTGCAAGCCTTAAAGTGCTAGTTGTTTCAAGGCTCACAGTAGCACTCTAAATATGTGTATCTGAATTCTGCTCATACAACCATTTTAGACCATGGAGGTCACTGCATTCACTGGAAAAAAGCATTTAACCTTTCTGTGCCTTGAGGTTTTTCCACCTGAAATTGGATGCTGTGAAAAAGATTGATTTTCAGGGCTTTCAAATCAATTAGGAAAGCTAACCTACAGTGTACTGGAGAAATAGAAAATAGTTTCAAGAATGCAGCCTGCAAAATAAAATTGACGTAGGAGTAGTAAAATTTAGGGGGAATGAACTACACTAAAAAAGAGACTTGGGTTTTCAACCTGATTCCAACTGTGTACTACTGTGGATGCCAGGACAAGTCACTGAACTCATTTTTTCTAGATATCCAATGATAATAACATGACTTACATCATTTCCAACTTTTACAAAAAGGCCTTACAAGAATACATAAGAAATCTGTTTCTTTTCCATTCTCTACAATGCAGAGCTTGAAAAAATGCAATAAAAACCTGACTGCCACCCAAGTACTCAGATAAAGAATAATAAATAATAAATAATAAATCCAGTGGCATTCGGCATCACGTGGATACTGAATTAACACTAAATGAATGATTACTTTTAAGGAAGGAGAATCACAGAATTCATAAACTGCTCTGTAGCTTAGAGAACACCTAGTATGTCTTCCTGGCTGATCCTTTTCACTTTTGAGGTGAAACAATTATGAATTATCCAAAGTTGAAACAACAAGCTAATGGGTGAATCAGGAATAAATTTTAGGTTTTTTATCTCCTCTTCCAATGTTCCTTCTACTATATTCATTGCACCTAGTAGTAATGATGCTTTTACTTCATTCTGGGGTGACTGAAAGAAAGCAGGTCAGCAGTAGCAAAAGTACATCAGAGAAATAAGGTCAAATGTGCATTATAAATGGAAAAGATGGAGGAGCATATGACTCAGTCCCCTAGAGGATAAAGGATAACATCTAACTTTTCAAAAGCTCACAAGATTTCCATATCCTTAAGAGGAGAGGTCTCAATGTGCTCATATTCCTTTGGGAAAACACTAGCTAAAGGAAATGTATCCTTCCCACACCCACCCCAATTTCACCAGGAAGAGGCTGAGAAGAACCAGGAAGGCATAAATGGGAGAACTGGGAAATAGAAGGAAAAATATGTTCTCTGAAAATACAAAAAAGACTGATTATGGTAGTGAAAGAGAAACCCAAAAGAGAAAGATTATCCTGCAGCCAAATAGATGCAAAGGTAGAAGTCACCTTCTTTTAACTTGTATATTCTTGGGGTATAGGTATCATATGATAAGGGACAGGACATTTAATGAAAGGAATAAATAACAAAGTTATAATAAAAGGAGAGTTTTTTAAAAAAGGATTTGGGATTAGGAAATATTTTGAGGGCTGAATGATTTGGCTAGAAACCTTTAGTTTTGGTGAGCCAGAAGGGTCAAAATAAGTTCCAGAGTACAAGAAGGGAGCTGCTGCTTAAAGTTTCTTAAGAATGAATAGCTTCCTTCCTATCAGTCCAGTCAAGCTTACCAGAACAGAACAGCAAAGGAGTTAATAGGGAGCCCCTGGAATTTAGAACAGTGAGGGGAAAAGGTAGAGGAAGCATATACAGGCAGATTGACATTTTAGCAAAACCACTTTGGCAGCTTTGTGACAGATGGATTGGAGAGGGAAGAAATATAAGGCAGAGAGACCAAATAACTCTCCAAATAGACCAACAATTCATATGAGAGGTGATAAGGGCCTGGCCTGTAAAAAAAGGTGGGGGTTATGATTGGAAAGATGTTGTAATGGCAAAATGACAAGATTTGACAATGGATTGGATATGTGGGGTGAGAATAAAGAGTTAAGATTGATGTATAGTATAGTATAGTATAGTATAGTATAGTATAGTATAGTATAGT
>JAJPUD010003285.1:24135-83154 GCA_023553655.1 Myrmecobius fasciatus | reverse complement strand
AGAAGGGGAAGGGAGAGAGACAGAGACAAGGGGAGAAAGAGACAGAGACAGAAAGAATATGTGTGTTGAAGGGGAGGGGGAGAGAAAATGTGGCTCTTGCTGCAGAAATTTCACAGCAGGGGATCCTCAGTCAAACCTGGTTCTCAGGCCCCCTTCCCCATGGTATGAATGCCTTGAATGCTAATTGTCGCAGGGTCATGGACTCTTACCTGATCACAATCCAGCATACTGGCTCTTACAACATCTGATTAAAGATCAGCCAAGTTTTGTTTCTGAAGCTTTTGAGTTTCTATTAGTCTTTATAACAGCCTTATTCTGAAAATCCTAGGTTGCTAAACTATCACTGTTACTGATTTACTACAGAACTTCAAATGAGACATTCCTAAGTGCCTATACTTAATTCCATTTAGATAAATCCATATCTCTGCTTTTTTAGCCCCGAGTCAATGGGATGGTCAGAATCTGAAAATGTGAGATTTGCAGAAAATGCCAAAAATGCTGTACCTATCATCGATTGAGTCCACCTTCTCCTGGATCTTGTCTGAATTGATGTTCCCATCACTGACCAGTCTCCGACCTGTCTCTACAACTGCATTGATCTTTTCCTCATTGGCATCCATTGTGGTCATGAAATCTTCTTGCTTTTTAATTGCTGCTTCTGCAGCTTCCAAGGTGGTAGGCATTTCGGTATGGGCCAAAACATACTCCTTAAAAAAAATAACCAAGACAAAAACTGTAACAAGAAACTGTATTCAATGTATTCTGTACACAAAAATAATTTCTACCACTTCTCAGACATGGGATCATCCCTCTCAGGATGTCAAGACTGTGAGTACAAAATTCTGTGAAACGACTGATTCCTGACACTTGAAAGGCAATTTATTTAATTAGTAAATGAAACTAAAACCAGAATGAGACTAATTTGTTTTCATCAGCAATTAAGTTCATCATTAGAGTATAAGCTCCTTTAGGACAAAGATGATCTTTTGCCTCTGGCACATTGTAGGTATCTAAAAAATGTTTATTGATTGATTTGCATCTATAATGGGTGTACTGATTGAAAAAGGTAACACAAGGTTTGAGGAATGGTACTTATAAATGTATCTTCATCCGTTTCAGTCAGACACTAGGAATTATGCCCTCTTCCAATCATTGATTCTGAGTTGGAAAGCATCACAGGAACAGTCTAGACTAACACAGCCTAGACTGACAAGTGGTCATTCAACTTTTGCTAAGAACTTCATATCTTTCACTGTGGTACACGAGAAAAAAAGCTCTAGAAAAAGAGGATCTAGATTCAAATCCTACCTCTCATGGGAGTCCTTGGGCAACTCACAAGTATGTAGACATAATGGAAAGAATGGGTTAGACTTCTACCTTTAAGACATTGGTTAAGTCTCTTAAATTTTCTGGACCTCAATGATTTCAACAGTAAAATTGGGGTGTTGGACTACATGGCCTCTGAAGTCCTTCCCAGCTATAACTACATCTAACTTCTGAGGCAATCCATTCCGTTTCAGTCTAGTTCTAATTGTCAAAGAATTTCCCCACAGAAAAAAAAGCACCTTCTTTTACCAGACTTCCTGCCATATTATCTCCTAAGGGAAAAGAATAAGTCTCCTGACATTTCTAACTACACTCAGCAATTCCACTCCCTCTCCAAGATCCCAACTAAGGATGCTGCATGATCTCTGAGTTCTCTGGGAATCCCCTCTCCCAACTAACAAGAGTGGGAGTAGCCAGCCAATCAATACAAATTTTACTGTATTGGGTTCCCCTTGGACAAGATTCCTTGTTCTGGTATACAGGCCAGAAAAACATATTTGGATTCTTTCCAAAGCCCATTAGCACTCTGTTTAAAAAACAAACAAACAAACAAACAAACAAACAAAAAAAAACAAACAAAAACCAGGACAAAATTCCAGACACTTGATAGGGTTCTTGATTTAGAATTGGAAAGGACCTTGAAGACTGAGAAACAATAATTATAGCAGCTAACATTTATACAGGTTTGCAAAGAGCTTTACTTACATCCTATTGATCCTCACAAAAAAACAAAAAAAACAAAAAAACCCAAACCCAAACCCAAAACCAAAACCCAAAAACACCACTTCAAAGTGCATGTGATGTTTTGAGATAACCAGTTGAGAATGACTTTGCTATTCTCAGTAGTACTACCATCCACAACTACTCTGAAGGACTTATGATGAAAAATCTTATCCATATACAGAAGGAAAAATGATTGTGTCTGAATAGAGATTGAAGCATTCTTTCTCTCTTTTTTAACTTAATTTTTTTTGAGGGTTTTTATTTTCATTAGAGTAGGAGATTTATTTTCACAACTTGACTTTTATGTAGTTTTGTATAACTTCACAAATAGTTTCTTAATTGTGGGTAGGGATAAAAGAAGACCTTTAAACTGTAAAAACTTTAAAACAAATGTAATTTTAAAATGTGCTTTGAATGTAATTGGGGGAAAATACTCAATAAATAAAAAGTCTATTTAAAAATGTAGACGTTCATTTTGTAGACAAGGAAATTGAAGCTCATGAGAGGTTAAAGTGTCTTGCCCATGATCAAACAGCAAGTGTCAAGGTGTGTCCAAGAGCAAGAAGGAGTGGGGCCCAGGCCCTCTGTTTGGACATACCTGGTTCTTGGGGTAACAGGTACCTAGACAAATCTTAGATATATGTAGAAGCTACCTCTAACTTGGTCCCTGAAAGGGATTTTGAATCAAAGGGCCAAGCAAAAGTTTGAGAGTTCAACTGTAGTCTAGGAAAGAAAGGTTTGGCCCCAGATTTACCTGGTTATTAAGAAATGCTTCTGCTTGCTTTGTATCCCTAAGGAATAGCTGATATGCATGGGACTGAGACAGGAGGTTTTGCCTGTTTTCCCACATTTTGTGGAGCTCGTTCCAGCCGGTGTCCAAAGCCTGCAGACGCTGTCGAAGGAACATGTACTGAGCATCCGTCTGGCCCTGGGTCACCATCTCGCCCATGTCCCTCATCTTCTGGTAGTCTTCCTCATAGTTGTCAATTTCATTCTTGATGTTCTCATGCTGCGTGAGGAGCTTCTCGGCTTCTGCCAGGGTGTTCGGCATGTCTTCTGAGGCGATCGCCGTTTGGGTCCTGGACAGCCATGACTGGAAGTCATCCAAGTCCCGCAGAAACTGCTGCAGCTTGCTGGCTTCTCCCAAAGAAGCCTCTCGGTTCTTCAGGGTGGTCTTCATCTCCTCCCATACGTCGCTGATCTCAGCCAATCTGGACAAGATGGCCTGGGCTTGATCCGGATGCTCAGATTCTAGTTTCTCTGCCTCTTTCTGCAGATCACTCAGCTTCGCCTCAATAGCTACTAAGTCTCGCTCCATGCCAGTCAGCTTTCTCTGCAGAGCCATGACTCCTGCTAGGTCATTGCCTAGATCCTGAGTGGATTCAATCACTTTGGTCTTTTCCCTTATCCAGGATTTGGTTTCATTGCACTCAAGATGGTAGTTCTGGATACTTAAGGCTGATAGGAGGGCATCTTTCTTCCTGTCTACCAGTTCTCTGAACTGGCTCCACCTTATAAGTGAAAAAGAAAAAAATTAAAATGGCACTAAATTGTTGATATTTGAAAAAAATGAAAGAATTAAAATGATACTGAATTGCTGATATTTGGATACTAAATCCAAAGGCTAAAGTAAAAGCTGGGATTTTCCCCTTCTAATGGAGAAACACCTGGTAAACTAGACTACTGGCTCTCCTTCTCCCCACCCTAAAAGAAAAACAATGAGGTCATTTAATATGTGAATGGTTGATATTATGGAAACAGAATACAGCTGGACGTCACATAAACTGACAACTACACAAAGAAAAGCACCTCTTAAGAGTTAATGCCTGGACAGCTATGGAACACGTGTCTTTGAATACAGTCCGTGACATTCCTTGTTCATGACACATTAAATACTTGTGTGAAAGACAGCTAAGGAACCAAAGATTGACACTGGCCCTTAGAACTGAGTCTTTTCTGTATTTTTGCTCCAATGTCACTACTCAATAGGAAAGTAAGATATGGATAAAAGTCTGGTTTTACCACAAGAATTATTATAGACCCAAAATCTGAAAGACATCAATATCCTGTCTGAGATAATAATTGAAGATGGGAGGTGAAATTCTAACTGTCCTCCTCCCACACTTTTATTCCCATAATGGAGCACTGGTAAGAGATAAGAGAAGGTAAAAGAGAGAAAGGGAGGGAGCAAGAGAGAGAAAGAGAGAGAGGAGAGAAAGAGAAAGAGAGACAGACAGACATATATACATATAGAAGGAGAGAGAGAGGGTGGGAAAGAGAGAAAGACAGACACAAAGACATATTATATATAGAGAGAAAGGCATGCATACATACATATATACATATATGTATATGTATATATATAGAGAGAGAGCAATATACATATTATATATATATATATATAAAAATATAGAGAGTGAGACAGAAAGACAGAGATACAGAGAGAAATACATATATACATAGAGACACACGCATATAGAAAAATAGAGACACAGATATATACACACACACACACACACACACATACACACACACAGGGACATAGACAGACAGACAGATATATAGAGACAAAGGAAATGGATATAGATTGCCCTCACCCCTCCACATGATCATCCCTTATATGCATGCATAAGATAGAACACCTGGTGGGGCCCCCTTTTCCTCATGTACTGAGGCCATTCCAACATGGAAGACCTGCCTTGACTTCACACCAACCTTGTGTTGAGTTTGTCCTGTTGGGCTTTAATGTCCTTCTCACTTGGATGGCCACTGTGCATCAGCTGTCGTGCAATCTGGTTCACCACTGCAACCCGGGACGCCTGGTTGTTCATTTCAGGCTCCAAGCTTTCAAATCTAAAAAAAGAGATTTTCCCAGACCCTGTTCTGAGAAACCAGCCCCATGGCCCTGGCCCCAGCCCCCCCAGCTCCCCAGGCCCTACCTGTGCTGAATCACCTCCAGGTCCTCCAGCTTCTCGGGGATCTGCATGTTGTTCAGCCACTGCTCCTTTTCATCGATCCACAGCTCGCAGGCATCAGCCTCGCTGAACATCTTGTAGAGGGCCAGGGTGTCCTGGAGGGCCTGCTTCCTGAGCCGCGTGAGCTCCGCCACCTCCTTATAGCGCTCTTCAATGCCGGACAATCGGCCCCGCACATCGGGAGACTCGGCGTGCTCCTGAGGCAGGGCACTGGCCTGCTCATGCAGACTGTCAATGGTTGGTCGGTAGTTGGCGATCTCTTCAGCTACGTCCTTGTGCTTCTTGACCAAGGACTGTGTGGAGTACTCATCGTGGCCCACGTCGCTGCTGGAGACAATCTTGAGGATATCCAGCATCCAAGCATCAATATCATCAGCATCTGCTTGGAACTGATGGAGGAGAGAGGCTTCCTCCAGGCGCTTCTTCCGAATGGCTGAAAGCTGCTCCAGGTTGGCCCACTGCTCCCGGATGTAAAGGATTCTCTCTCGGATTTTCTCCGAGCCAAAGTGCTCTTCGGCAATCATGTCTTCCCCTTCCTTGATGGCCTGCTCGAAGTGGCCGCTGCGTCCGCTCATCTCATCCTCAAATGCCTTGTGCTTGCTGAGCAGGCGGACCACGCTGGTCAGGTCCTTCCCGTAGTCATCAGAGGAGAGGATCTTCTCTTTTTCCCTTATCCAACCTTCCTCTTCTGCCATTTCCCAGAAGAACTTCCACAGGCGGCGAGATTCCTCGAGCCGAGCTCGCCGTTCTGCTGCCAACTGGCAGAGCTCTTGGTAACAAAACTCCATATGGGCTACTCTGTCTCGGATGACTTGTGGATCGCAAGGTTTATAACCTGTTGGAGATATGGGAAGAAAAGATTATTATAAGAGCCTAACTCGTCTTGTTTTCAGTATCTCCTCTCTGCAATTTGTCCTCCAAAAAGTTTCCAAAAAAATCTTTTTAGGGCAGACCTGAAGATACCATTCTCATCCTCAAAAACCTTCAGGGGCTCCCAAAGGCCTCTAGAATAAAATACAAATTCACTATTCAGGAATTATTCAGCTTAGGTTTTGGAGGCTAAAGGCAACATCTTTGTTCTCACTACTTGAGACTTGCTGGCAGGACCTTAATGTAACTAGAGTTAGGTGACAGAATTCTTAAAAAATACCTCCAAATCACTCAAGAACTAAGAGAGCACATGAGTCAATTCTGTTTCTAAGAGATGCCATACAACTACTCTTCTTAGAAAACACTAAGTATAATCGGTCCCACATGGGACCGATTGGATGAAGGAAAAATGGTTTTCTTAGCAGCCAGACAAGGTTGCAGGGACACGGCCAAATCAAGTATGGCTTTAATGAAATTTCATTGTTGAACATGAAAACATATTTAACACCACATTGGATTTGGAGATTTGGCAAGAAAAGGGGATAAGCAAAGATGAAGGAGGAGAAAGAAGAAGAAAAGAATATTCCCTTTTTTTTCCATTCTATCTCATGAATTCAAGATAGATGGTAAACATTTCACACTAGTTTCTCTAGATTGCATCTTGCTTGCCTAACTCCATTCACAGTACTTGATAAATTCGAAGACCAGCATTAGAGAGACCCAAATTCATGCACTACTTATGACAGCTTAATAGTGTCAAAAGTCAAGAGAACCCCCCCCCCCCTCGCCCCTTTCCCTCCCATCAGAGAGAGATCAATGCACTTCTGATGGCTGGAAGATACCAACATCTTCAATACTCAAAATATTCTCCCTTACCTTCACCATCTGTAGCAAACTTCTGAGCAGAGGCATTCACACCCCTCACCCTTTCTGCCTGGATACCAATGTCAGCTTCAACTAAAGCATGTTTTTGCAATAAGTCTTCCACACCTAACAAATGTTTGCCATAGTCTTGAGACAAGAGTAGCACCTATGCAAGAAAGATGGTGAAAAGATATTAAGTCACATGCTTGTTTGAAAAAGCAACAACAAATACAGACTCAATTACTTAAAGTAAGAGAAGGAAGCAGAGAATCTGAGAATGAAGGGTTCATATGAAAGCACCAAACTCGGCATCCTTACCTACTGGACCTTTAGATGAGCTAAGAAGGGTAAGAGCAAAGCTACTCTCTTCTAATAACCCATTCATTTCTCAATTCTTGACACAGACTGGTTTCTAACTCGACTATTGATCAGAAACTCCTTCCTCTAAGGCTACTGGCCATCTTCTCATTGCTAAATGTGACAGCCCCTTTTTTTTCTTCTTTTTTCAGGTTCCAACATTTTTGGAGCATTTAACATCTCAAAACGATTATGTACAAAATAATATTCATTAGCTTTCCCTGAAAACCCAATCTTCACCCAAAACCTCTCTGTTTCTGTCTCTCTCTTTTTAAGGAAAGAACTATCCTAAGAGTCATTCCCTACTTTTTTGCTATCCCTCCCTTCTCCCACATGCTATCATTTTGTGGCTTTTCTGTTTACAACATCTCTAACTTAAATTATTATAATAGCCTAATTGGTCTTGTTTTCAGACCTCTCTGCAATTTCTCCTCCAAAAAGTTTCCAAAAAAATCTTTTTAGGCAAACCTGAAGATGCCATTCTCATCTCAAAAACCTTCAGGGGCTCCCAAAGGCTTCTAGAATAAAATACAAACTCATTATTCAGGAAAAGTCAATTCAGGTCAGTTCCAACTGATTTTTACAAGCTTATGTCTACTGCTAGCATAACAACACTTTCTCAAATTATCTTGTATTTTGTTTATTTGAGTTCATGTAATATTTGTCTAGAAAAAAGCAAAATTTCTTTAGGGTATGAGTGGTTTGGTGTTGCCTTTACATCCTCCATGCTGGACACGGTGCTATGCATATAGAAAGCCCTTAACAATCAATACTTGTTGAATTTTCCACCCCTACATATCCCTCAAAGAGTGGGGTTTTCCATTCCTCCAGGCTTAGTCCCTGATGAAGCAATCAAAAGGCAAAAATAAAGGAGATGCCACTGAAAGGATAAACCAAAGATCCCCTTTGGGAATTAATAAATCAAATTAACACTAAAAGATGCTTGGATGCCACAGATAATTGGAAAAACTGATATCTTAAGTTTTAAAAATTCCAAAATGTAAACTAAATCTCAAAAAGCACAAGCAAAAACACTTCACCTCAACCAAGAACAATCCTAGTTACCTATGAATAAAAAAGCAAAAGAAAACGAACTGGCAAAATAATTTGTTGGAGACTTCATTTGTTTTTGACAAGTCTCTCTCAGTAGTCTTAGATAGATGTTCCCCTTTGTTAAAGACTTATGGATCTATCCTTTCAAATATTTCAAGACAAATGTATAGCTGTTATTTGTAAAATGAATCTTTTCACTAAGTAGAGATCAGTATGAAATGACATGTCATATCATTATGAAAATATCTACTTTGGATATAATACCCAGTAGGTGTTAGGCAACTTTTAAAATTCATGGTTGAGGACAGATGACTCTTCTATGCTCATTCCCTGATTCTTCAATAAGTCAGTGCCAAGAACAGCATCTTACATGTTATTTATTTTGATTATCTGTGATTTTATCAGTATGTGTTCTCCCTTTACCAAAGGTAATTGCAACCCACTTCTGCTTTAGCAGACAAATGGCTGTGACAAAATTCTTCTCTAAACTTGGCTACACTGGTCCTTAGACAACAAATATAGAGCACTTCCAGATAAATATGTTGATGTCATTGATTCTTGGTAGGACTCTGTTAAGAATAGGTTTCCTATTGGCAAAATCACTGAAAATCCAAAGTTGAATTTATTTGCAATAGAGACCTTTGAATATACCAGGTAAACAACTATTTGTCAAATTGACTGAAATGGAGTCAACAAAATTAAAACTAAATTTCTAGGACTCTATATTATGAAATCTTCGTTCAAGTAAAACTTAACACTCAATGTTTACATTTCTACTTGTTATGAGTATCCTACTAAGATATGCTACAACTATTTGAGAATATTTAAAATCTAGAACAATGGCAATTTAGACAAGTTTATCCTATTTGGGATAGGTCTTAATAACTAAGTGCAAGGCCTCTTGAGAAAGAGGTGATGAAAAAAGGACATGATGAAACTGAACCAGGACCAATGTCTTTAAAATGTCCTTCACCTGTCCATGAGGTTAACTTCCTTTTATTAAGAATTCTGCCCAGATATGCAGAATGTTTTAAAGACCTATACAGAATGTTCTGAAGACCTATGTTCTAAAGCATGAACAGTAATGGAAACAGGGCTATTACTGGAGAGAAGAGTAAGAGCTGTATAAATTATCATTTCTTCCAACAAGACACAATCCCAAATATTTGTAATAATCTGCACTTAATCCATTTATTCTATGGAAGATAATCTAGAAAACAGGCAAGAAGTTAAACTTGGAAGGCTTTCTGAAAAATCTCTCTTTGAATTATTTATGAACACCACGCTATGATCAAAACTCCAGTTATACATACCACCATCTACATACATACTTGAATCTTTTCATTCCCCACTTTATTCACTTCTCATGGGAGATCATTTGCAAACTACACATGTCTCCTCACTGTTTCACTGTGTTCTCTCATTCAAACTAATGCAAATAGAGAAAGGAGTGGTTCAAAGGTAAGGATATGTACAATTACAATGTGCAGAGGAGGCTCCAGTTTTCCTAGCAGCAAAACCTAGTTGGTTATAGTAGAGTGTCTGTAAATGCAGGAAATTCTTTACCTTCATTTCATCCATCCAGTCCATAATGTAAAGCATTTCCTGGAATATCTTCTGAAGTCCCAAGTTCATCTCAAGACGCTGCCTTCGTGCTCTGAGTAGCTCCAGCAGGTACTCCCATAAGCGGATGACATTGTCCTTCCTTGCTGTGATACGCTTGATGTCATGGTAATTCTCAGCTTCCAGCTCTTTGGCTACAGCCACCACAGCCTGGACACGTTCCTCATAGGCAGCAATGTCTGTTTCAATAGCCTCATGTTTTTTAGTGGCAGCTTCCACAGCCGGAAGGTCAAACCCAAAGTTGTCCTACAAGAGAGCATGAGAGTTTTGGGAAAAGAACCTCATTTCCTAGGCTATCTTCCCATATGATTCTAGCCTTGCTCCAGAATCCATGGACCCTTCCCTCAAATTATCTTGCTTTTGTAGAGTGAAGGGAAGATCATGTGTGTCACTAATTTATCAGGATTTTGGAAACATTAATCTCCAGTCCTAAAACCGTAATGATTTATGCTGGGCAAGTCTAAAAATCAAGTAGCTTTTTGCCAAGCTTAAATATCATTACATGAAACCTTTCTGGACAAGGGTTATTACTTGTCTCTACATTTAAATTACCTTATATTAATTCAAAGGTGCCCATGTTTTATTTACTTTATTTTTGAATTTATACAGGTGTCCAGTGAATATAAATTGCCCTGGGCAGCCTGTGGGAAGGGGGAATTCTTTTTGTATTTACTTACAAATGTAGAATTATATAAACATACCCACTAACTCTAAACAAAGATGTCTGTGTTGCTACCAAACAAATGAAAATTTGATAAAATGGAAAAGACACTGAATTAAGTACAGAAAACATCCTCCTAAAAGATGACTCCATGGGGTTAATCTGTCTCTTAGCTTCTATGAAAATAAGGCCTATGTTGATGAATTCCAATCCTTTATCAGAGTAGACAAAATAAGATATTTGTAAAGTGTTTAGTGTAGATGCTTAATAAGTGTATGTTCTCTCTTCTCCCTTCCTTTTCTCTAAGCAAAAATTGCTGGCTTATTTGTCCAAAGCACATAAACTGGGTATTTCCTCATGGCCATGGCAGGTAATCATTCCAGCCCCACAAACAGGGCTTGAGAACTAACCTGAGACACCAGACGTTGATTCTCACTGAGCCATGTCTCCCTCATAGCTGCCTTTCGATCAAATCTCCGAGCAAGTTGTTCCAGTTTCTCTTGTCTTATGAGCTCATTCCGCAGTGCCAGTTCTCTTTCATGTTCAGCTTTTTCCAGTCGTTCCCAGGCCTAAGGATTTGGAAGAAAACAACAATACTTTCCTGAAATGGTCTAATGAAGCAAACCTCCTTGGCTTTCAGCCAACAAAGATTAGAGATCAGAGAATGTAAAGTTAGATGGGACCTTTAAGATCATCTAGATTGTCATGGAAGAGGAAAATGAGATTTTATATTTCTGGTAAAATCCTAGAATAGGGGAACTTCCCTTTCCCCCCCAAAAAAAATTCCTAACAATAAAAAGCCAACAATAGTAAAGAGCATTCAAATTTGTAGTGGTGGGTCAACTCTTGGTAAATCTCCCTCTCCCCTCAGTTTCAGAGAAGGTAAATACTCATTATTAGTTTTTTTTTTTAATACTTATTATTAGTGAGAATCAAATAAACTACATAAGTACAAAATATTAGAACTAAATTGAGACCTTTTTAAACTTTCATTCAAAGGAGAAATGAATGTCATATTGGGAAGCTCTAGTTATATTATATAAAAACTACAAGCTACCATCTCGACTTTGCCCGAAACTCCTAAATAAAAATTTTTTAAAACAGTCCAAAATATAGGGCTGCTGGTTTCTCCCATAAAAAGCAACCCCCCCCCAAAAAAAACCAAAAACCAAAACCAAAACAAAACAAACAAACAAACAAGAACAACAACAACAACAAAAAAAAAACGGTGTGGTACCGTTGATAGCTGCAGCAGGGGTCAGGAAGACATGTTTAAACTGTAGCCTCTGACAAATACTGGTTGTCTGTCTCTGGGCAAGTCACTTACCTCACCAGTGTTCTGGACAACTAAGACTAAATTAAAAAGGAAATTCTTAGCTATGCTGGTAAAGGAAGAGTCTCCTTACAGGTTATTTCCTATACCAATAAAACTGCAGATATGGTTTTTTAAAAAAAAGAAAAATTTAAAGAGATTCCTCATATATGGTTTTTTTGTTGTTTTTTTTTCCCCCATAAGTCTAACTAGTTGGTTCCATTAAAAAAATGTTCTCATAAAATAAACTTCTTATTAAAAAAAAAAATCACAAAATTCCACTCAAAAAGAATCTTATCTGCAACGACCTTTCCAGATTCTTTAAATTACAATAGGAAATACTGCCCAATGTGAAATAAACTACCATGGTTGGTGCACAAGTGAAAAAATTGTGTAATTCAGCATTTGCTCTAACAAAGGCAGGTTGGAGATTTAAAAACGTTCAAATCATTTGCTCAAGATTCATCACAATCCACAAAAGAATTAATTGATCTATCTGCCCAGGAAGTATAAATTAGTAATCTAAAGGAATACAGACATGGTGAAGAGAAACACAGACTTTTATGAAATGGTCACCTCTGAGTTTCACCTTAAAGTGAAGCATATATTACATATCAGTGTAATACATGTCAGATGTCCAGATCCACTATACAGCATTATTGCTCATGTTTGGAGCAGATGAGGACAAGTGGTAGGAATAACTTTACCTTATTAATATCTGAGATGAGCTTCCCCTCCCGAGGCATATATACTTTTTGATTATTGGCCCTCATTTTACTTTGGATGGTGAAAAGAAGTACTTCCAAATTTCCTTTTTCTGTGAACCTAAGAGGCACAAAAGAGATACAATCAGCATTATTTATCATACTCTTCACATCACTTTTCATGAAGAGAGCTAATCATGAGGTTAGGGAGAAAATGAACGAGAGGGCAAGACAGGGAGAGCACATACAGGAAGGTCAACTATTGGGCTCTATATGGACTAGTGCCAGGTGCCTTGTCCAGAGCAAGTTTTTTTAAATGACTGGTAGGTTGGATCTCAGCAAAATGGCAGAAATTATCACTCAGATGTGTGGCTATTTGTAATGGTCTCTTATTATCTTAAACAAGATTTAGAGATATTTCTTAGAAAATAGGCTTCCTTTACAGAGAAAATGGCTGAATGCTTTTAACAAAGATGGATTTCAAATGACTAGCTCATCTATTTTTTTCCAGGGACTTTCACAATCAGAAACGGGTTGTGATCCAGCTAGGAAATTCAGAATTAACTGGATGTTTTTGTTGTTTGTTTTGTGTCTGAGAAAGAGAGAGAGAGAGAGAGAGAGAGAGAGAGAGAGAGAGAGAGAGAGAGAAGAAGAGGAGGAGGAGAAAAGAAAAGAAAGGAAAGAGGGAGGGTACCAAGTGGTTTTGGGGATGTTGTAATCTCAAGATATGATTAGCCAAGCATATCATTACACCATAGGGTTTCCATGTACCAGTGGCATGCTTCAATTAGAAAAAAAAATGGTGAGATTATAGCCTAAATCAGACTATAAATTCCTGAAGGACAGCAATTAGTAGTCCTATAATAGCAGTTATTCTACCCATCCTGGACTCCTGAAGCCTTATTCTTCCAAGTAAGATTTCATGTCTGAAGTTTATCCAAATCTCCATGAAAGGCTCTTTCCTGTCTCATACAGTAATAAAGATTATGAGACCCTACTAAGGCTCTTTCATCCCCCCTAAGCCTTCGGGTGCCAGGGAAAGGCTGGTCAGAGTATACCATAAGTTCAGAAAGCTGAGACCTAAGAGTGACCATGCAAAGAAAGGCTGAGTATGGTTTCTTCTATCTGCTGGGGAAGCTGTTGGGCTCCTGAATTACTCTTTCTTTTTATTTCCTGAGATTCCTATAATTTACTAACACCCTTCCGGCTCTTGTGAGGGGCTAAGAAAGACTCACAATTACTTTCTGAGATATATAATCAGGTGAGAAGGGATGAGACAGGTGACAAAAGATAGCTGACATGGAAATGAAACCATAATCAGGTAAGTCAGGAAAATGGACAACACTTTGTGGCAGTCTTCTTCCCTCCATATGTGCACTAAGTAGTAAATTCATGTCAGCAGCCTGGCCCTTAAGCATTCCTTGTTATGTCTTACTTGGGGGGTTTCTCCACGGTGCGGTAAGTATTGAATGCCTGTAGCTGCTGTTGGACTCCCACGAGGGAGTTGGCAAATTTTCGATTGTTCAAGATAATGATGGTTTGTTCAATCCACTCCAAGAGGTCTGAGGCTAGTGATTCATATTTCTCAATCATTTTCTCCGTTTCAATGGCATTGTCAAGCACCTAACAAGAATCAGGAACATTGAGAAATGAGATAACCTTTATAAGATTAAAACATTAAACATATCTTCATATACATATCCTATGCTACAAGAATAGTCACTTTATTTTTCTGGTGTTGTGGGCTAAAAAGACTGGAACTCTCAAATCTGAGCAATGGATTCAATTCATTCTTTAATATCTGGAATCATAAGCCAGGGCCTTAAGACGTATATAGATGCTTCTTAATTTCTAATCCCAAAGATCCAAGTCAGATTTTAAAAAGGGCAGTTATCTAGTTCCATGCTCTTCTGTGATTTCTCATGCATTTTCTGAGTTTTAAGAACTTTTTAAGTGAAACACCCCAGAATGAGGATCAAATAACATATACCTCCAGTGAATGAGGTACTATTATTATCTGAGTTTTATGGATAGGGAAGCAAGGAGAAGTTAAATGCCTTTGCCCAGGATCACTTAAGTCTCTGAGGCAGTATTCAAATTCAAGTCTTGCTGCTCCAAGTTGTGTGTTCAGGATAATGTCATTTGGTCCCCTTTAGAAAGGGGACACAAACTATAACTGGAATCAGAAGACAGCACTTTTTTGAGTAGGGAAATAAAAAGCCAGGAAAAAAATTATATTTTGTTAAGCTTGCTGGCTCTAACCTATTGTTAACAAAACTAACCCTTCAATTGTATGGCCCTCTTTCAGGTGTGCAGGAATTCTTATGAGCCTCAAATCAATTCCTAAATGTGATGTATGTTCTTTGGGAGGAGGGACAGGGGAGTAACTTATTGTTTAGGCTTCATGCCCAGGATGACCCATGTTTCCAAAGACTTACAGCCTCAAATTTTCTTGCTATCCTTGCTGTTTTTCATAAAACCTTTTACTGGCACAGTAACTGGCTGGGAAGAGAAATGTGTAGCCAGCCCAGAAATAATATATATTGAGAAATGGATATAATTTCACAGCAACTTATAAAATCTTAGTGAACTCACCTTCCCAATGCGTTTTCCTTCAACAGCTAAGGCCTTCATCTTTGAAAAGTAGTGGTAATATGTCACCACATAAGTAATAATGGATTTCTCATCAGGGTGGTCAACACTGATATCTGAGACCAAGAGAAGATTGATTTCAATGTTTTTTTTAAATGCTTGTCACCCCCCAAAACAAGAATCACTTGAACCAAGAGAAAGAATTTGAGTTTATTCAACAAACTCAATCAAGTATATTCAAAGGCATCAATCTAGGTACTATTAATTAAGAATATTGAAGATACAGTGATAATATTGTACTTCTGATCATTCATACAAACTTAAAATGTGCAGGATACACACACACACACACACACACACACACACACACACACACACACAAATGACATAGGGTCTTATCTCTTAGCAAGGTCTGTAATCTAGTTGGAAAGAAAAAAATGTAATTAAAAAAAAACTAGATAAGAATTAAAGATAATATATAAGCCAAATGTGAGAATATACAACATAAAAGAAGACAAAATTAAAAGCTGGTGGAATTCATAGCAAGGAAAAGACTTTTTGCAAATGATAGTCTTGCAAGTGAGGCAAGTTAATATCCTATGGGAGTTTTTGTTGTACTTATCACAATCTCAAAAACAAAACAAAACAAAAAAAACACAAAAAAACCCTAAAACAAACAAAAAAAAAAAAAAGAGGAATTTCATAGGTCTAAAAACATGAAAGAATATATGGTAAGAACTGAAATTAATAGATTCGAAGGGAATAAGATGAAACAAATACAAAAAACAAAAATAAATGCCTACTAAAGCTGAACATGAAGTTTAGTGAAGATCTGATCTGTGCCTTCATCATGTTCAAAGGCCACCATACAATGAGGGATCTAGCATAATTAGATGAAAAAGAAAAAAAAAAAAAAAGAGTGGGGGTGGGGGAGAAGAAAGTTGTGATGAACAACAGGGTAGCTTGGGAGAGCTTTTATTAGAAACTCATGTCCATACACAATTATATCTGTAACTTCCAGTGCTTAGGACAATGACTGGAACAGAGTAGATGCTTAATAAATGTTTACTGAATTGGAAATTATTGAATTTATAATACTTTTTTTTTTTCCTTTACAACCACTTTGTGATGCAGACCAAAAAAGTAATATTCCCATTTTGAAAAAAAAAAAAAAAACAAACAAACAAAACTGAGTCATAGGATTAAAAGATTTGTTCACAAACAACAGAAGTGGGGACCGAACCCCAATCTTGCTTGCTCCCACTCAGTTGCATTTCTTTATAAAATTGTGCTATCACAGATGAGTCTTACAGATGGGGGGAGGGAGGGAAGGATAGTTTGAGAAGGGCCAGAAAAATGGCAGTTTTGAAAGTAGAATTTGACTAAATTTAAGTAATATTTATGTAGTGCCTACTGTGTGCAAGCCACTCTGCTAAGTGCTGGGATAGAAAGGAAAAAGAAAAAACCAAACCAAACCAAACCAAACCAAACCAAACCAAACCCTAAATAATCCTTCTGTTCAAGGAATTTACACAATTTCAAGCTAAGTTAAGGATGAGCTTTATAATTTAAAGTTGATAATACTCTGCTGATGTCTTCAAAAACAGTAAATCATCTGCTTTAATGCACTTCTGAATTTAGAGTTAAGGTAAGGGGCTAGAACCCTCTACTGATGCAAATTGATACCTTTTCTACAAAGCATAGTGTTGTTTACATAAATTTTGAATGACTTAACCAAGATCACAAAGCAAAAAGATTTTCCCAGTACTTCTCTTATCTATTGTACCACAATAATCTCCATTAGAGCAGCAGCTCCAGATTTATTGCTCTAAACTGGCTTTTTAATTCCATTCACAAATTTTTGTTTGTCCTTGTCAATGTCACTTTTTCAATGATATAATATATACCTTATATAGATCATCAATCCTAGTGGTGACAAACTCAAATAGAAACAGAGGCCACTAATATGTACATAAGGATTTCTGTGAACCTCATTTTGACTTAGTTTTAAAATGTGATATTATCCATGTTTTATTGTATTTTTCTTAAAATGTGAAAAGTTTCCCAATTACATTTAAACTAGTTTAGGTTGTACTCAACAATGCTACAGGCCATATGTTTGAAACCTCTAATCTAGCCTCATATTCTCATTTTACAGATGGAGAAACAGAGTAGTAATAAGTTGACATTTAAGAAACAAATCTCGAATTCAGGTATCCAAACTCATTACCCAGTGTTCTGTTCATAATATTACCTTGCTTCCACTCTTCATGCAAATAGCCATAACAAAAAATAATTATTTAAATACAAATTAATGATAAAATACTTTACTATTATTAGAGGAAAAATTTTAATACCAAAGTGCAAATAGTTAAAAATAGGGAGTTAAGTTTACTGCCACCCATGAAATTCTAGTTTGTATTTATGTTGGAAAATCATGTAATGGGTTAATTCAGAGATAATTTTATCTCAGTTTCCTGTACTGAATATATGAGGGAATTTGATATATTGGAAAATAGCAAGAAGCTTGCCCGGCAGTCTCATGACCTCTACCTGCCCTCTGGTAGCTAAACTTCCTGCTCTAAAGTTTTAAGAACTTTAAACTTTTTTTTCCCTTCTTTTTCTGTTCCCTTCTACTCCCCCAATCCCTCAATTCTACTTTTATCCCCAGCTGTACTGTAACACACTTAGGAAGTTCTAATACCACAAAACAAATCATCTATTCTAATGTGGTTTTTAATTTGGAAAAAAAGTTCTTATTACAGGCTGTACTAAAATGAAGTCTGATGTTAGCAGGAAATACAACATAGGGGAAACACACTACAGGGGTCAGCTCAGATCTCCGTTCACTAGCATGAATTTACAAAATAAACATTCTACTGCTCTAAGGGCCACAAAGAAGAGATCTATCTCTGAAGTCAACTCTAGAATACTATTACTATTCAGAAAACATGTTCCCTCTCCCTCAACCAGGGTTACAGAGGAAAATAGACATTTTATATTATCATAAGAAATCCTAGTCATAAATATTGGGCCTAATCACACAAGAGTCTTAAAGATAAGAAAAATGGGCAGTAGAAGGGGAGAAGCCATTGAAGTTGTAAATGTTACTTTTTTTCCCCCTTAGGATTCGATTCAACAAACATTTATTAAGCAACTGCTATGTGTGTATAGGGCTGAGCTAGATGCTGGAGAAACAAAGATATAAACAAAATAGTTCCTGAACTAAAAAGGTTATGGAACATAGATCATGTATACTGGTAAATAATGCAAAATATATACAAAACTGGAGAGAATGATGATAATTGGGGAAAGGGGAGGAATTAAGAAAAGTCTCATGTAGGAAGTGGCAGCTTACCTCAGCTAGGTATTTTACAAAGTAGAGAGAAGGGAATGAATTGTAGATTAGAGTTTTAGAAATGGAAGATACCTTAGGGACCATTTTAGTCCAATTTCCATCACCCATTCCTATTTTACTAATGAGGATAGTGAGATATACAGATAATGAGTGACCTGTGTCCAAGGTCACAGCTAGGACATGTCAGAGCCAGGACCTGACTCCAAAACTAGTCCTTTTCCCATTATATTATAATTCCTAATACTGATTCTCACTGTAATAAGCATAAAGACCAACATTAAAACACTTGATGTTTCTATTAGCAAAAGCTGCTTCTGAATGCTTAGCCCATTTACTAAAGGGGTGTGAAGTGGAAAGGACCACCACCCAAAAGTTTTAGAAGCCAACCGAGGTCTAGGGTGGCAACAATTCACTGACAATTTGATATTTCACACCCTTATTACCTCGTTAACCCACTGCAATAATCTCCTACTTATTTTCCTTGCCTCTAGTCTATCTCATTATTCTTACCTTCTTAATTTATTTTACACAACTGCTCAATAAGTCTTCCTAAATCATCACTCACACCATTATCCTACTCAAAACCCTTCAATAATTCTCTATGTCTATCAAATAAAGGTCAAAATTTTAAAGTTGACTTTCAAGATCTTCCCACAATCTGCTACCAACTGACTTTCCCAACATTCTTTCCCATCTTGCCTTATTTATGAGGCTCCAACTAAAGTTAACTTTTTAAACTAAAGTTAACTTTTTAAAAACGATAACATACTTCCCCACTTGTGCCCCCTTGCACAAATTATTCCAATATACATGGGATGGATTAAATCCCTGCCCCTAAACTTTCATTTGTAATCCTACTCATCCTTCAAGGACCAGCTCAAATGCTACTTTTTCCAGAAGTCTTCTGAGTGACTTCCATTTGGAAGGAGTACTTTATTCCTTTAGATTCCACAACACTTTATTCCTTCTCATCAACATTTCATCTATGCAGCATTGCATACTATTTGTATTAGAATGGTTTGCATATATCTCTCTACTCCCTTACTTTACCAATATATAACTGCATGAAGACAGGGGCTGTCATTTTTTATCTTTATATAATACCTGATACCACATGGTGTCTTGCACAGCACAGTAGATGCCAACAAGCATTTGATGAACAACAGAACCCTTACCCTCTGGATCCAGGAGCTTGGTGAGACCCAGATGCTGCTCTGCCAGGTTAAAAGCATTCTGAAGATTGTAGTGTGCATTGGATTTCTTCAGTTTGTCAAAATCAATCAGGTCAGGCCTATGTAGACAAATAAAAAGCCCCCATAATTCCCCCCAAAATGTAATTTACAGTCTGAAAATAGAGTGGTCAGAACTATAAAGCACAGTACAAGAAAAGCTAACTAAGAAGCCCACCATATTGTTCTCCAGGACATTTTGAAACTGAGGGAAATACTAAAAAAAAACCAAAAACAAAAAATAAAAAACCTATAGTCTCAGCAACATCCAAAACACAGTTTATGGTCTTGATCTCAAATTTCCAAATGTATTCATGCAAAGTCTAGCACTCGGTGCTGTTTAAACTAAAAGGATTGGGTACCATATCCCCACATGGGATGTGAGTATCTCCTTTACAACTGAATTTATAATCCTGTAGATTTGAAAGTCAAAAACTTTGTCACTCTGCCACAAAGGAATGACCTCAGCATGTTTTTTAAGGACGTACCGATGTTTGTGTATAAGTGCATTGAAAGCCATGCCATCTCTCCAGCTAGTGGTAAAGTTGTGAATGTTGACGTTGGGATATCTGCAAAGGCCAAAGCAAAAGAGGAAAGAGAACAAGTTAAATGCTTCATACATAATATAACTGTTTTTAAATGCAGTAAAAATCAGTCTACCAATGTTAAAAAGGAATTTCAAATCAGAGCCAAGTATTTCAAGGATCTCTTGGAAATGCAATTCAAATAAGGCAGAGAGTTCTCTGGGATACCTGGATTGTCCAGTTTTTAATTCAATCTAACACTGAGTTAAAATGGAATGTTTGAATTTTTAATCCCAAGTTTCTTTTAAAAAAGAAAAAAAAATCCAGTGGTCTTTCCTTTACAACCATGCTTTCCTGATACACTGAACCCTACCTATGCTGGGATCTGGAATTTTTACGGAGGAAGGAAGGAATAAAGTTAGTATAGGGAGTTTGGAATTCCAAAATCACACCCATAGAAAAGGAAAAAATGAGAAAATGCCATCTACATTCAATTGATTACTAAGTCCTGTGACTATTGCTCTTCAAATATACTTTCCACATAGACACTCTTTTCCATTGCTACTCCAACTACTTAAATTCATTCAGATAAGCATCTTTTTCTTGTCTGAATCATCACTGTGACAGCCCTGCAACCATTCATTCTATCATTTGTTCTCTTTCAAATTTCTGCTTCACACCCTCCCACACAAATATTCTTTTCAATGAATTACTTCAATCTCTTCACTCTTCAGTCCAATAACATTTCAGTGGTCCCATTTTGCCCACAAAAAGAAGCCTGATTAGTAGAAATAATGAATCTTCCTGAAGTGGTCATATTATTTGAATTTACACTGCCCATTTATATTAGGATGCAATCAATAACCACCATGAAAATTTAAATACATACTTTTATGAGATTATTCCTTCTAATCAAGACCCTGCTGTAAATTTAAACCCCACCCCCCAATTCTGACATCCAAGCCTTCTAGAATTTGGTTCCAATCCACTTTCAAAGTCTTATCCCTTCTACTCCCTTTCCTAGATGTTTTAGCCAAAAAAGGCCTCTTCACTACCCTCCATCCTCCATTTTCATTCTTTCCTCTTAAATTTATGAGATTTTAAGATCTTTGAGGAAAGGAACTGACTGTCTTTGCTTCTTTTTGAACCCCAAGATTGAGCACTGGGCCTGGGACATAGCAGATAGTCAATAAATGTTTATTGATTGATTTTATCTAAATATCTGCCTCTAACTGTTAAAGGCCTTCTCTTTCATCAAACTGATCTCAGGTGCTAATTCCTCTAGAAAGTATTTTTCTCTATGCTAGATAGCTAAAAGTGTGTTCACTTCCCACTCCTCTGTCCCAAGTGCTATTTTCTACACTGCATTCCTATCAATGAGATCAGAAGCTCCTTGAGAACAATCTCACAAATCTTTGTGACCATAAGCACCTTCATACAATGCCTTCTACATGAGAGATACTTAATAAACATGTTTAATTAAGTGTGGCCCAGAGTCAACACAATTACTGGTATCCATTGTATCCCAGTGAAAATGTTTGCACAGAGAGGTCACCAAGACCCAAATATTCACATTTTATTTTAATACAAAGGAGCCAAGTCTCCTTTGTTATTGTTGCCACATTGTCTTTTCATCCTGGGTTAATACTGATTATTTTGATGGTTAAACAAACATCTATGGAGAACCTACCTCTCCGAAATCCTTTCATATATTGGAAACTTTTCTGTAAACTAGCCAAGAGTCTATTCAATACTAATTTTTTATAATGACTGTAATCCTATACTTATGCTTGATTATAGGTTTGTCACCCTTATTGGATTAAAAACTCTTTAAGGGTCTAGAGCACTTAGCACAGTGCTCATGAGTGCCCAGAGGTACTCAATAAATACTTGTGGACTAATTAACTAAATTAAAGCCAAGTCTATATTTACAACTCATTATTACTGATCCTAAAAACATCTGGAGAGAATAAACTCCACATAGAAAGGTTTATCATCAATGATAGCCTACTAATTTCAATTAACAGAGAATATATAGTTTTCTGAATTAAAATTTTAACATGTTATTTCTTTGATAGGAGTTAGAGTATTTCAAATGCCTTCAATGAGTGAAAGCCGACTAAAACATAATTAGGGTTACAGACATAAAACTCTGCTTCCTCTTCTTGGTAGAGGTCCATTGAGAAGACACTCGCTGGCCATGGTACAAATGTTTTGAAAGAAATTCCAGCCCTGGAAAGAGACAGTTCCCCAGAATCTCTCCATTCACACTCACCCAGCTGTTTTCATCTGGCACCACAACAGCAATGCATCTTTGGCAGATTTTTTCTCTTTGTTATCTTCAGTCTCCACACTGATATCTTGAATCTAAGATTTGCAAAGAAAATTAGTAGGATTAATGGGTCACTGATGAAGTGAAGAATATTTCTTAGAAATATACACAACAAATACCCAAAGCACAGCAGAACAGGAGGCGGATGGGTTTGTCTAAATGGATGCATAGAACTGCTTCCTTTAGGAGCAGGCTTCTGAGGTTAGGAAAATGGACCAGAATTTTACTTTTATAATTAGTTTGTAGATGTAACCAAAGATAGGGACTTAGATACACACAAGCCTTTCTTTATACCCAGGATCTACTTGATTCTTCTTGATTATTCTGCTGGTGAGACACCAGTGAAGGGAACACTATGAAAATTGGTGAATTAATGTGGAAAGGAGGAAACAACTCATACTTCCTCTTCATAAATGGTTTTATAAACTCTGGAGAAATAGCAAGCTAAGTTTTTTTATAATAAAATGGTGCTTTTCATGCTGTCATAAGAGTATAATTCTTTTAGAAAAGCTATCAATTAGATGGGATATCATATGTGTTATTTAATAAATATGCTTTCTTGCTCTGTATTCCCCCATCTCCCACCAGCTGATTTTCTATTCACCCTTTAAAAAATCCAAAACAAATAACATTTCCTAATTTCATCCACATCAGTAATAACTTTTGTTCTCCTAGGAGTCGTACATATACTTTGCAATTTGCATTAAATAAGGATTATCTGTATTATAGTATATATCAAAAGTCTTCTATTATAGGAATATTATGGGAACAGCAATGCTTCCAGCTCAGTACATCCTGATAACCTAATCCTATGAAGGTACAGCCTCATACCTGCTCCTGCAGGGGCTAGACACATAAGTACTGAAGACTCAGAGCATAAAGTTCTTTGCTCCAGGGCCAAAATCTTTGGCACTATCAAATGGTTCAACATCAGAGGCTATGTTTTTATCAATGAGCATGCCATTAAAGAAAAGGTATCATCATCTATATCATCCTAAGGAACATGGGGCCCTTTCATATGACTTTCAGCTGAAACTTTTATATGCTATCTTCTTCATTTGATTTTGAGCTCCTTAAGAGCGGAGGTATTCTTACTTTTCTATTTCTAGCCCCCAAACAGTCTTTTGCATATAGGAAGAGCTTAATAAATGCTTTATTTGTTTGTTTATGCCTACTAGCCTAGAAACTCTAGGAAGGCAGAAGGCTTTTCCTGCCTAGTGCCTGGGCACACTGGCTCACAGAGTGAGCACTTGAACATTAATTATAAAAGAACAACAAATAACTATGTACTGAGCTGGTACTGGTACTAAGATACCAAGATGTAACAGAAAGAATATTAACTTGGATAGTCAGGAGACCTGTAATAAGTTACATCTGTAAAACACTTTAAAGTAAAGCTTTACATTTATTAGTTTGATTCTTGAAACAATCCTATGAGGTACATGCTATTATTTTTATTTCATACATGAAGCTAATGGAGGGCAAATGATTTTCTTCAGTCACATAGCTGAAAAAGGCTGAAACAGAATTAAAAACTAGCCTTCCTGATTTCAAGTCAACCACTGCCTTCAAGGATAACCGTGAACATGTATCCACCTCCCTGGGTATCCATTCTTTATTTGTAGACTTAGGTTGTTGAAGAAGATGCCAAGATCACTTCCAGCCATGAAATTTTATGATTCTAAGTATTCCAAGTAGCCCTGGTTTCTGTCAACCTCCATCTCCTACACATTTCCAATCCTATTAAAGCTATCACCAAAAGATTCTTTATATAAATACTGAATTGGGCTGGACAGAGAAACAGAGAAATACCACATGGGACCAAATATTGACCTTACCATCCCCCCAAATGAATATTTGATAGGCAAAAAAAAAAAAAAAAAAAAAAGCAGATCTACAAAATGTATATAATATTAGCTATGGGCCACACAGATTTTAGATAAATCATATTTTCTTAGGGAAAGCCTACTTCCAAATCAATAAGGCAAGATCATTGGTGTTTAATTTCCAACTTGTAATTGGGAAAAACCTAGCTAAGATGAAAGATCATTTCCTTCCCACATTGCCCTTCCTGAGATGAGTTAACAAATATCTTTTTAATGATGGTGTGAAGATGCCAGTCTGAGCTTGCAAAATCATTACCTCAAGTACAAAAAGTGAATTAAGAAAGAACGATTTGAACTAAAAAGTTGTTCAGAATAACTATAAATGACAGTCTGAAATTACATGCAAGACTACCTATAGGTTTTCTAAAATCTTTGTGAAGAAAGATATGTTTGTTATGACTCAGCTCATCTGGAAATAAAATCTGCTCATCCAAAATAAGGACATGCACTAGTTTTTTTTATGAAGCAAACTCAAGGATGCTGGTGATAATTTTTCATCTCTTTCCCTGGATTACCCTCCTTCACTCAAGGAGTAAATAAGATGTTGTTTAAAGATTAAGTTTATTAGATATAAGAGATTAGACAATATGTTAACAGAAAAAAGAAAGGAGGCTGGGGCAAACTGGGATTTGACTAAATACTCCAGTTTCATCAATGTAGATCATAATCCATCTATGCCTGTCCATGTGATTTTCTTTTGTGCGAATCCTCTCCTATGAAAAAGACTGATGACAGTAAGACAAATTTTAACCAAAATAAATTATGATTGTTGGGAAAATCATTCTATTTCATTTACTGGGTCCTCTGCTGAGATGGTCTAAATTTCAAATTGCCTTCAGTTCTTTGAGAAGACTGAAATTTAAAATACAACACAACAAAACAAAGAAATTTTTTTTTTTTCTCAAGGATCTACAGGTTTCCCAAGTTGCTCTGGACAGACACTTTGTGAATATGACATCCCTCTTCTCATTCTGAAAAGGACCTATAGAGAAAGGAATTGCCAGGTCCACACCACTCCCCTTCTCAGGTAACTTATTCCACTATTTCACTCCCACCTCCGATGTTCAGTGAGGATTGTGGGTTGCAAATTGAACCTCATTAATCATCTGAGGAATGGTCATGAAACAGGTCACAGTGGACACAAAGGAATGGAGAACAGCAGCAAAGCAGCAATAAGGGGAGGATCTGAGAGGTGACCATCATCAGGCAAAAGGGCAGAGCCCCTTAAGAACACAAGACAAAATAGGAACATAAAGAAATGTCCCAGAAAAGGAAGATAACATGAAAAATTCAGGAGAGACATTTCAGACAACCAAATGGAAGAAGAGGGGAAACAACAGAATGAAACCATGAAAAAGGGAGTACCACTCAGCTTAAAATCTCTTGATACTTTAATGAAGCATTAATACTATAATAATAATAATAATAATAATGAAATCACTAACAATATCAAGTATTAATAAAAATTTTCTTACTATCCTCAATAACCCCATAAATTTTCCATTGTAAGGAAGGCAATAAACATTTATTAAGTACCTACTATATACCAAGCACTGTGCTAAGAACTTTACATATATTATCTCATGTGATCCTTATAACAATCCTGGGAGTTAAATGAGGGAATTAAACCTCATTTTTCAGTTGAGGAAAACTTAATAGAAATTGGGTGACTTGTTTGGCAGGTTAACATATGAAGAATAAATAAACAACCAACTTCAATTCAAAAGAATATAAGATGCTGGTAAACTAAGTGGTGTAACTATATGGCAATGAGATTGGCTTGTGAAATTAGCCCTATTGCTTAACAGTCAAAACAGCTAATTAAGTCACTTCTTCACTTAAAGCTGAGGTTATCAAGAAAATTAATATGAAGAATGAATCTTCCAATGACAAAGGCTGGGTCCTATTCTCTTTCTACCCCATATACAGTCATGTTTTAAAAGGTCTACATGGGTACCTAAATATGTTTATATTTTGTTTTTGTTTTTTTCTTGGACCAAAGGGAAAATATATTATGTTTTTTTTACCTATGGAATACAAAGGGTGTCTAGTGTCTATCCTTGATAACAGTCCTTTTTTTTTCCTTTCAGTCCTCAAAAAGACTGTTGTTGGGGAATTTCCCAGTCTAGGAAATACCAATTTGATAATGTCCTAGAGGTCAGGACCAGTGTCACTGACATAATGAAACAGAGGTCATCAATGCATTATGTAATTTAAGAATGCTACTAGAGAAGACTGAAACATGTTGAACATCAACAACCCAGTTATTTTCCTCAATGAAATAAGAGGAGAAATGCAGCAGGTATTCACTTCACAAACAGCTCCTATCAAGAGAAACTATTACCCCAATGTCTCAGGTGCAGAACCAATGCTGGCCCGAGGCATCCTCTGCCAGTGACTGAGACAACGTGGCAGAGGTTAATGACCTCAAGAGTTAGAATCAGAAAACTTTTAACAGTAGTGTGTTTTTTAACCTCCCTCCCTCACAAGTTCTTTGTATGGGAAAGGAAGATTTAGGACTAGATGACCTTCATTATTCTTTCCATCTGACATGCTGTGGGCTACTGCCAAATCAGGGCAATCTCTACCAAACCTAGGCAGAGACCCCATAAGGACTTGTATTTGATCACTAATTACAACCCTAACCTGAGGGAAGACAAGGAAGGAGAAAGCAAACTCTGCTCTCTTTCAAAAACAGTTACACTATCTGGCTACAAATCTGTGAGTTTTCTGTACAATCTTATCAGAAGGGCAAAACATTATCAGCACACCTATCAGTCACAAAGCACAGCTATCTAAAAGCTGCGTACTAGCAGCCACAGGTTGGGTTGGTATATTGTAGGACAGGCATTTCTGGCAGGGCAGAAAAATGACATGGAGCTAATAAAAGAGAACCAGCAAAAGGATTCTACAGCCATGTTTCTATACTGCCCAGCCACTGACTGCCTATGTTCTATGATATTCCCATTGTCCCAGGAAATAACATTATCATAGTCTAACAACCTTGAAATTTAGAAACGTAAAAACAACATGCAGAAATGTCCTATTGCCACATTTATTACCTGGAACCTCAAGATGATGGTCCAGATAAGACCAAGAGTCAGACGATGATTCCCATCCACAATGTCATGGGATCCCATGTTTTCAAGATGAACTCTCTGCTCTTTCAGAAACTGAAGGGCTTTATCCACATTCTCCAGACAATGGATGCGCATTCTTCCTTTTGTTGGCTTGGGCTATATCCACACAAAAACAGAGGGGAAAAAAAAAAAGTCACGCAGAGGGTCAGAGAAGTACTCTTATAATTCGAGCAATTTGTATTCCAGCACTAAATATGAATACATATCAAATATCAATTATTATGGGTCTAGGTAATACAACAGGATCTCCCAAAAGTCTTAGTGTACTTTGAAGCTTTAATGGCTGAAAAATGCACTAAGACTTTTGAAACACTTTGTATTTATCATTAAATGTGACTTAAAACAGATTATCAGGCAATTTTACTTCGGAGGAGATATATTTTCTGTGCAATGGCAAATGCAACTTATTGGGAAGCGCTTCTGTAAACAAACAAAATGTATCAATATGTCTTAAAAGTAGAAAAAGCAATAAAAATATTCACCACCTTGTAAAATAAAAAATAATAGCAACTAAGTCTTTGCATGTACTAATATATCACATATATCACTTCAGAGAATTAAAAAAAAAACAAACTGTAATGTCTCTTATAAAAGGAGTTCTATACCTCGGGGTTACCAAAAAAGTCTAATACTTCTCTTACTGCTTATTCTCCATTATTTTTCAGAGAGAGATGATTGATTAATACCTTAAATATTTTTTTGATAAATTATAAACTTTAATATAAGTTGCAGATCTACTGAACTGACATTTCCTAAAGTCTGTCTAAAAATAGGAAAGGAGTACAGAACACAAGGAAGAAAACTGTCAAGATTGTGACGGAAAGAGTTCTCTCCTCTTTCTCCCCTTAAAGCTTGATCATATGAGTCAAAGGCAGCTCTCAGAATTTTTTGAATGAGTATATTTTCTAACAATAGAACATAGGAAGAACTGTATCAACTGATAAAGAGCAAAGTAAGTAGGCCCAAGTAAGCAATGTGCCCGATGATTACAATAATATAAAATGAAAACAATATTAAAATACTGCAAAACTTCGATCTCATCTATAAAATGAGTTGAAGGAGGAAATGGCAAACCACACCAATATCTTTGCCAAGAACAATAAAATTCAGGTTAATTGAAATGACCAATGTTGGAATAGATGAAGTAAATCCCATGCCTACTGTTGGAGGTATGAAAGGTGGTATACATCAGCCAGTAACACAACACACAATTTTAAGTGTTTATACTGTGTTAAGTACAATACTACACATATGGAATATAAAGATAAGCAAAAACAGACCCTGCTCTCAAGGAACTCACATTCTAATGGAGGAGACAACATATAAATAATTTTGAACATTGAAGTCATATACAAGGTAAATGGAGGGTTATCTCACAGTGAGTACTTGGGAGAGGGGTAAGTGAGAAAGTTCTCCTTCAGAAAGTGGGATTGGATCCAGGGCTTGAACTAAAACCATGGAAGTCAGGAGGAGGTAAGGAAGAAAGCATATTCTAGGTATGAGGAAGCTGTAGACTCAGTGAGAAGAGAAAGCATGTCCTGAGTAAGCCACAGTCAAGTGGGCTACTTTAGTTGAATTACAGAAGGAAAGGACAGATAGGAAGGGACTAGGTTGTGAAAAGCTTTGAATGTTAAACAGCAATGTGTATATTTTAACCTATACTATGTTGTTTAACGTTGCCTTTGTTCCAAGAAGAGGATGTAATGGGGAATATACTGGAGAAATAACTAATATAAAAAAACCAAAAAACCACGACTAAAACTAAATCATACATCTGACTTTGAAGGCTTCTACAACTGGGCTTTATTTAATTTATTCATCAAGTGCACACACTCTGTCTCTCCCCCTTAGCTACACAGGCCTCATTGTACCACAAACATGCCATGTTCATTCCCACCTCTGGGATTTCATTCCTCTTATTCCCTTCCCCCATATCTCCTAGAATACTCTCTGCCCACTCAAAAACCAAACACACACTTACCACCTAGCTCATATTCCACCTCCATGATTAGCTTCCCTTGATCATTCTCTCACCCTCCTTCTGCCTGTCTTCTTTAAATCCTCAGTCATATTTTACCTCTGGCTTCAGTTCTTTTCATCCTACTACTGCTCTATGGATTAATGATTTTTAACCACCTAAACTGTGAGCTTCTTCAGGGTAAATCTATACCTCCAACCACCTAATACGGTACTCAGAAGGCTCACTGAGTAAATGCTCAACAAAAATATATAAATGCAAAAAACAAAACAAAACAAAAACCATGGATTTACTAGCTATTTGACTTTTGGAGCAAGTCATTTCCCCATTCTGGGCCCCAGTGTTCTCATCTGTAAAATAAAGGTTAGATTAGAGAATCTCTAAAGTTCTTTCCAGCAGTAAATCAATCTATGACCCTATGAAATATATTCTGAATGATTTCTTAATTGCTAATCTTCATTCCTTTTGAGCTCTCTGCAGTCTTTAACATCGCTGACCATTTTCTCGTCCTGTGGATATTTACCCCTCCCTAGATTTTTATGACATTGTTCTCTCCTCGTTCTCATAGATTTGAGCTGTCGTTTCCTTTCCCTCAAAGATGTAATAATAATAATAATAATTATCATATTATGCTTTAAAATTTGAAAAGCATTTTACTTATTATCCTATTTGATCCTCACAACAATCCTATAAGGTAGATGTTATAATTACCAATATTTTACAAAGAAGAAAAGAATGCAGGTTAAGGAAGGGACAACAACTATTAAATGGCTAATGGAAGGTTCATACTTAGATCTTCTTGATTTCAACTATCTATCCATTGTCAGAAAACCAGATCTGTCCAATGGAAGCATAATCATCTAACAGTGGGATTCATCTCTTTAAGTTCTTTATAGTTTTATACTTTTTATTTTATAATTAAGATCCTCTGAAATGAAAGAAGGAAAAGGACCCACATGTGTAAAAAGGTTTGTGGCAGCCTTTTTGTAGTAACAAGGAATTGGGAATTGAGTGGATGCCCATCAGTTGGAGAATGGCTGAATAAGTTAAGGTATATGAATGTTATGGAATATCATTTATATAAGAAATGAGTAAACTGATTTCAGAAAAGCCTGGAAAGACTTACATGAATTTATGCTAAGTGAAGTGAGCAGAAGCAAGAGAACAGTGTATACAATAACAAGATTATGTGATGATCAACTATGATGGATTTGGCTCTATTCATCACTGTGGTGATTCAAGGCAATTCTAATCCACTTGTGAAGGAAAGTGTCATCTGAATCCAGAGAGAGAACTATGGAGTCCTGAGCATAGTATTTTCACCTTTTTTTGTTGTTGCTTGTTTGTTTTCTTGTGTTTTTCCTCCCTTTTGATCTGACTTTTCTTATACGACATGACAAATATGGAAATACGTTTAGAAGAATTGCACATGTTTAACCTACATCAGATTTCTTGCTGTTGGGGATGGGGGAGAAGGGAGAGAGAAAAGGAAGAAAAATTCGGAACACAAGATTTTGCAAAGATGAATGTTGAAAACTATTTCTGCCTGTATTAGAAAAATAAAACATTAAAATATATTTTTTCAAAAATAAAAAATAAAATAAATAAAATCCTCAGTGAATTGGAAGGACATAAATTAGCCATTTAAAAATTGATGGCATTTGGGAATTGTATTATTTTCTCGACTTTAATCCAATGTATTTGTTATTAAAAAGCTTGAAGAATTTCAATACAGACTGTAACATATAGAAATGAATGTAAAACATAAATTATGATACTGTGGCAATCAACAAGAGATTTAGCTTCAAAATCTGGCAAACTGGTTCTTGGCTGTATGAACTTGGACAAGTTACTTAATCTCTTACTGTCTTCTAGCAAATTGAAGACTACAGAATTTATAGAATTGTTACTCACCTCCATGGGCAGAGGGAGTTTCCTCACTAGTTTTAGTTTCCTTTTACCTATAACATCACAGATTGACACCCAAATCCTCCTCTGAAAAAAGTCACCTGTTTAAAATCTGTAATACTGAAAACCCTTTCAAAGAAACAAAAACAAAAAAAAAAAAAACCCTACCTAAACATGAGATGAATTTAATTAATTTGACAGCCAGCAAAGGGGACACATAATTGTCTGAACTGCCTAGCTCAGCTGCCAGTCTTCATTGGGCATCACAGCAAATAAGAGAGAGAGAGAGAGAGACTCGGAGATATGTGATCTAAAGATGAAACACTAACCTTCAAAGGGTGCACTCAGTTTCTTCAAAGTATCAATAATGTATTTACTTGTTTCATAAAATCAAGTGTTTTAGGCATCCCAGTTCATGCAATAATGTTATTTCTAAATTTCAGTAGAATTCCTTATATTCAATTCTACAAAAGCAAAAAGCAATATTGATGATGTTCAGCTGCATGACAATGTATAGAAACTTCTAAGGCACTGAATTTTTAACTTAGAACAAGTGGTACAGCTGAAACACTATAAATGATAGTGAGAAGTTGTCACAACTTATTCAATGACAATGATGCTATAGTTTTCCTTTCTTCTATTTGTACAGAGTCAAAATGAAGTGGGGGACTCTACTAAAAGACTCTCACAATAGAGGATATGGGGGTTTAGGGATTATAGTTGGGGGAGGCTTCATTGAACAGGGAAATGTAAGTTACCACATCTTTCTAGGGGTCAGAGGCTTCAAAGCTGGGGTGGCTCCATCAGTTGGAAAACACAAAAGGGTAAGAAGTCATGGAACAGGGCAGAAACACTAAGAAACAGGAGCAAGGAGCAACAGAGTAGTGAGACTTTTGACAGGGATATAGTTGTTCATATTTATAAGGACCTTTTGTTAGCTGATCTTTCTAAGTCAAGGGCTTCCTGAATGGCTAAATACCATTTCTGCTAAAACATTTAACAGAATCTATCGAAATTATACTCCTTTGACTCAAAGAATATAAAAAGTCAATACTAAAGTAATTCAGGGGAAGAGGGGGAGAATGTTATAATAAAATCTTTGTATAAGACAATGTCTGGATGAGAACCATTAGTCTCAGTACTAGAAGGGACAATACAGAGCATATAATTTGATTCCCTCATTTTCAAACGACTGAGCCTAAGCTTGGGAGAATAAATGACAGTTGGAAGGCAAATATAGGGCTGGACCCAGCCCCTTCCCCTACAAATCTAGTGTACTCTGTTAATCATTCTTCAACTAATGATGATGATGATGATAGCAGCTAGATGTGTGTGTGTGTGTGTGTGTGTGTGTGTATTTATATCCCTTTAAGGTTTACAAAGCATTTTACACATACTGAGACTTATTTGTACTTGATCCTCACAACAATTCTGGGAGATAGGTACTATTATCATCTCCATTTTATAGATGAGTCATTAAAACTCTCTCAGTCTGTTTCCTCATCTATAAAATGGAGATGATAATAGTACCCACAAAACTAATACATTTCTGAGGCAGGGACTGATGAACTGAGATCTCTGCAGTTCCAAGTCGACACTGCCATCTGACTGCTTCTCTAATCAATTTTCTTCATAAAACATGATACCCACAACTGAATCAGTAAGTCCAGAAATTGTCTGACTAGGGCACAGTAGAATAACTTATACTTCCTCATTCTTGAAAGTTATAACCTTAGTCCAAGACTGAATTAGCTTTGTTTGCCATTGACTCATATTGGGCCCACAAGACCAACATAACCCCTAAATAGGGTTTTCACATGGATTTGTCCAGTTGGTTGAATCCATCTTATTATTGTCTAGGCTACCCTCTTCATCTTTTACACATGAAGAACATGAGATACTTTATCAAACCTTTCACTGCTTCTACAGTTACTATAATATAATCAAGTAATATTTTCAAAAAAAGCAAATAAAGTTCATTTGGTGTGAGTGGTCTGCTCATAATGAAGCGATACTAGTTCTTTTTGTGACTGTCCCTAAATTTTCTGGACATTCACTGAACATCTAAACCATATAATAATGTTGACAAAAGCCAGTTCTCAAAGAAGAATAAAGAAAATAAATTTCCCTTCTTTCTTTGTGTAAGTGGAAGATTATAAGTGTGGAATATTGTATACATTACGAGACAAAATAATTGTTTTATTAACTTTACTAAACTTTTATTTCTCTTTTAAAATCTATTCTCTATGACTTTTTAAATATCACAGATAACAGTTCATCAATCAAGTCTAATCCCTTTTTCAGAACCTGAAGGTGGAACTCCATCAAGGACAACTTTGCATTCTTAAGGGCAATGTGGTGCTGTGGCCAATTAAGGTTCTGTTCTTTCTAGTTTTAACAAAAGGAAACAAAAGTAAAAGAAGAATTGTTTTCAGATATCCTACTGCTTCAAGCAAGCAGGAGTCTTATTCTTTCTTTGATCTTACTCTTTTACATATCTTAAAAAGCTCAACTCTTTAAAGAATTATCATTAGCTCTTTCCAAACTGGGATTGGTTAGCCTCAGCTTTACTCTAACTTATTTTTGCATTTGTCCTATTATCTATCTTGGCTTCCATCTCTGCAAATTATCTTTTTAAAATTTAAGGTGGCAGTTGATTGGTTTCATCAGATAACTTCTAATTTTTATTTTCTCAGATCAGAATTTTGATCAATATTTTGAATTTCCTTCCTGCAAGTTCTCTAATATACCTGGCTGACTTCTCAGGGAGACTTTTAATTATCCTCTTTCTGAGATTTTTGAAATTTGGTCTTCTCATATCTTGAGCACAATCATTCTATGCTCAGCTTTCCTTTTTTTCTTCATGATAAACTCTGTGCTTGTGATAAATTCTGTTCATTAAGGCATAAATTCAAATAGGTATATGTAAAAAAAAAAAAAAAAAAAGTAATGGCTCTGTAAGAGATCATCCACACTACACTAACTAGTTCTTGCCATTGGCTAGAATGAAAAAGACAAGAAAACTTCATCTTGCTAGTACTCTCCAATTTTTCAATGATGAAATTATGATTGAAATCAAGTGCAATTTTCCCATATATAGAAGAGGAACAACCTGTAGTAATAGGAGTTAATCAATATAGATTAAAAATATAAATAGTATAACTAATACTATTTATTAATAGTATAACTAATCTACAACTAACCCACAAAAAAAAAGATAAGGCTTATAAGTAAAACTCCTTATTGAAATCAATATGGTTTATAATCAATTCAGGTAATTAAAACAAAATATATAAATTGAATAAACCATTTTATCAGTACAGGTATCATGAGATAATTCTAAGCAGTCTCAACTTTGCTCTGAATTTTATGTTGAAGTCTTGTGACAACCAAAATTTTTAGTTATGTTTGATATGGTGTCAAAACGTGGTGAAAAACAAAAATAAACTTTTCTTTAGCCATCAATGAATCTAGGTTTTTGGTGAGAATTGATCAAACTAAGATCTAAAAATAGTTTTTTATACTGTCTTCAGCAGCTAGATAGTGCAGTGGGTAGAGTGTTAGGAAGTCTATTAAGATTCATCTTCCTCAGTTCAAAATCCAACCTTAGCCATGGATTAATTATGTGTCACTCAATCCTGTTTGCCTCAGTTTCCTCATTTGTCAAATGACCTAGAGAAGGAAATGGCAAACCACTACAGATGTTCAGTAAGAGAACCTCAAGTGGGATCACAGAGTCATACATCATTGAAATCACTGACCAACAACAGTTTTGCAGCACAAAGGCCACAAAAGTTGTCCCCAACCACACAACTCCCTGCCCTTATTTCCTTTCTTTCCTCAAAAGTTGGCAAATGAGGGTTTCACAATCATGTGAAAATTATGCTTATATAGTATTTGATGCTATGAAAACAGGTTGTAAGCATAGAGACAGCAACAACTCATATATGGCCTCAGAGATATACCAAGATATATAAGGTGTGCTTTATGAATAGCTCCCATTCACAGAGCACTTTACATTTCAAAGTATTTTACAAATATCATCGTATTTGACTCTCACAACAACCCTGGCAGGTAGGTACTAGTATTATACCTAATTTACATTAAAAGGAAACTGAGATTAAAAAGTGAGGGTGAAGGCAACAACAAGATTATATGATGTTCAATTCTTTTTTTTTTTAATAATTATTAAAACTTTTTATTTGCAAAACATATGTATGGGTAATTCTTCAACATTAACCCTTACAAAGCTTTCTGTTACAAATCCCCCCCCCCCGCTACTCCCCACCCCTCCCCTAGATGGTAGGATATCCACTACATGTTAATTATGTTAAAATACTTGACAAATTGAATATATGTATACATATTTCCACACATCATTTTTGTGCAAGAAAAATTGTATCTAAAGAAAGGAAAATCAGAGAAAGGAAATCCAATGCAAGCAAACATCAATAGAGAGCATGAAAACATTATGTTGTGGTCCACATTTCGCATCCCTCTCTCTGGGTGTATATGGCTTTCTTCACTGAACAATTGGAACTGGTTTGAAAAATCACATTGTTGAAGAGAGCCATGTCCATCAAATCACATTGTTGAAGAGAGCCATGTCTATTCTGATGGACATGGCTCTCTTCAACAATGTGATTTTTCAAACCAGTTCCAATTGTTCAGTGATGAAGAAAACCATATACACCCAGGGAGAGGACTATGGGATCTGAGTGTGGACCACAACATAGCATTTTCACACTCTCTGTTGATGTTTGCTTGCATTGTTTTCTTTCTCCTTCTTGATCCGATTTTTCTTGTGCAGCATGATAACTGTATAAATATGTATGTACGTATATATATTTAACATGTATTAGACTACCTGCCATCTAGGGGAGGAAGTGAGGGGAAGAAGAGAAAAATTTAGAACAAAGTTTTTACAAGGGTCAATGTTGAAAATTTACCCATGCATACATATGTTTTGTAAATAAAAAGCTTTAATAAAATTTAAAAAAAAAATGAGTGTGATTTTGTCTAGCTAAGAAATGTCTGAGGCTGGGTATGAGCCTGGGTCTCGCTGGCACTCTTATTCCCTCACTGCACCATCTAGCTACCTTTATCTCAGGAGATACAAGCTGCACTTTGACATTCAGCCATTTCAGTCACACCTAACTTCTCATGACACCCCCCTTTTTTGGGGGGGGAATTGAGGGGACTTCTTGGAATGGATACCGGAGTGCTTTGCCATTTCCTCCTCCAGCTCATTTTTACAGATGAGCAAATAAAGTGAAATGACTTGTCCAGGGTCACAAAGTGTCTGAGGTCATATTTCAACTCAGTCTAGTGCTCTAGTTGCCTTCAATAATAATACTATATTAGCTGATTAGCAAAGTTCTTCTATCATCACAAGAATCCTAAGTTAGATATCTGTTTAGCTGTTTTTCAGTCATATCTGACTCTATGACCCCATTTGGGGCTTCTTGGCAAAGATACTGGACAGCCTTGCCCTTTCCTTCTCTACCTCATTTTACAGATAAGGAAACTGAGGCACACAGGAATAAGTGACTTAGCCAGAGTCACACAGCTCAAAAAAATAAAAAGTCTTCCTCTAGCTGACCTACTCTTAGATTCCAGATAGTAAGACTTAATTGGCAGCAGCAGACTGGCTAACTTATATAGAGCCCTTTCTTCTGTATAATAAAAGGAAGTAGTAATACTATTCTATCTCCTTTTAGCTTATTTTCTCCATGGGATGGGTTCTAGAGGCTAGGATAAGAAAATGGCCAATGGCAACAATTCCTGTCCTATTAAATTTAATATCAAGAAGGAGTTCTCCAGTATTGGATGGCCTCCAGATGGAGGTCTTACCAGAAACCAGAAATAAAAGCCTCAGAGACTGAGAAGAAATGGATGGGCTATCAATAGAATTAAAGTGTCTCAGTTCTAATAAAGAACCCTCTGAAATATATGCATTTTTATGTATGCATATTTGCATTATGTAAATGTATGCAAAGTTACATTATCTAAAATTATAATAATGTAAAAACTCAATGGAAATACACAGTTTAAATTGGAATAATACAACCTTTACCACAAGATGCCTTATTTGCATTAATCAAGACTTAGCTGTAGTCGCTTATTGCTTTCTTTTGGCCAAGTAAAATTGCTCTCCTTCCCTAAAGTCTCATTTGATAAATGTTGATTTAGTATCAATTTGAGTGACCTCTTATAGCCAAAAGATAATCCATGGCTGTCAAGTAACCTACCTGAATACAGAATTATCCATTACCTTCAGATTTATATATATATATATGTATATATATATATACACATATATATATAAAACATATATACACACATATACATATATAATATATATATATACACACACTCACACACACACATATAAACTTGATTTTTGAATATTCCCTTACATAAGCACAGAGAATGAATGGGTATGTAGAAAATATGTAGAAAATTCTCTTTTTCCAGTACACTCAATCATAAGTTGGGGGGAGAGGCTATTTCCTGTCAGCAAACAGGAAAAAAGTCTCCTTGAAAAGACAGAAGGTAATTAAGTATTACAGATCTACTCCAGTTAGTTCTTTGCAGTATGTCAGGATAACATGTCCCGGGGGCATAAAAACCATCTCCCATGAATTGAGGAAGTTTAATAAATCAGAACAAACATACCTCACACTAAGTAGTCTTTTCATAAAAACAAAATACTTGCTTGGTTGGTTTACTTATTTGCATTTTTAAATACCCAGCAAAGTGCTATATTTCAAAAAGTAATGAATATGGAGTCAGGAGACCTCAATTCTGAGTGACCATTGATGAGATACAATTTCTATGGATTTCAGTTTCTTCATTTGTAAAATACAAGAGGATAGACTAGATCTGAATACTGAAATCACAAGATTTTGAAGGCTAAAAGGAACCTTATGAGATAATTAACTTTGTTATATTAACAGATGTAGTAACTTTAAGCACCACATGGTAACTTGCCCAAGATCACACATTTAAGTAGTAACTCAAACTTTGTGAGTCTAAAATTCTCAATGAACTTGGTTGGTATAAAAGGACTTAGTTTCAAATACCAGTTCTATTATTACTGTCCATGTAATCTTGGACCCCTATGGGCTTCAGTTTCTTCATTTGTAAAATAAGGCCAGATGATTCAAAAAGTCACATCCAGCTCTAAAATGATAATATTATGAAAATTATGATATGAGAGCAGAGAAAATTAATTGTTGAGGAGATAAACAGCTTTTTCTAATAACTGATTAAGTTATATTTTTTAAAAAAATGAGGAAACATCATTTTTTAAAGCTCAAGACACAAAAACAAGATATTTCTTAAAAGAAAAAAAATGCTTTTTGTCAGGGACTCCTTCCCTTTTCTTGTGACACATAAAAGATGGTGGCATACTAACAGTTTTTTTTCATTTTTACCCTCACCAGTATTAATATCTCTAAGATCAATAAACAAATATATGAGCAAACCTACCCAAACAGAATCCACTGCAATGGCACTGAATTGACACCATAATTATAAAGGGCACTAAAATGTTTATACTTCCATTTTGAAAAAGTTTGGCTTAAACTACCAAATGGCTTTACAATTCAAAAATTTTACAATATTATGGCAAAAAAGGATTTTGTTCTTTTTGTGGGGTTATGAACTTTGTTCATCAAAGTTTTCTTGTTTTAAATATCCTCCAACAACAGTAGCATATATGCAAAAATAATGGGGGAAAAACCCACCCAATTTATAGCATTGCTATCGTTGTAGCCCAAATCCATTGAAATTTAACACAATGACAGCAGAGGGGAAAAAATGAGAGGCAGACAAATAAGCAAACTTTGAAGATGATGTGCCTGGGGAAGAAGGTAAGAGTGCTTTGGCGTTGGATACAATAGATTCCACACATGTGTGCTTTTTCCAATATGGAAACATGTAAATTATGATCCTTGTTTTGTATATATCTTAAAACCTTATACATCTGGCCTCATGTTGTAGAAAACCTAATTGAATTAGCAAAAGAACTATGCTTCAAAGAAAAACAAAATAATTTAAATTAGGTTGATATCATATGGTAGAAGTCTATAGGAAAGCTACTTCAATATTATCATTGTTTCTATGTATATCTAATACTGTTCTTAATATCTTTTCACTGGCTCTCCTTGGGAGCCTCTATATGGTTTTTAGAGCCTCAATCTAGTATAGTCTTTTACATAATATGAGCATGATAAAAGTTTCTGGACTCAACTGTTCAACTCAAAAGCATTTCCTGAGTTCTGATGATATATATGGAGCTGGGCAATGGGAGAAAAATAGAGAATAAAGTGTTCAGATATTGAAGGAAAAGGACAAGTTCACAAATAACCTCTTCTCTTCTAAGTATCTATTATCTGAAGTTCATTCATGAGTGGGTGAGTGAATGGATAAGGAAACTAAAGCTGAAGAGAGCTAAGAGACTTGTCACACAGCCAGTACTTTTCTGAAGTCATTGCGTCGTCCAGCACTCTATTTACTGTACCATCTAGCTGCCTAGAAAGATTAAATGATGTGCCCAAGTCACAGAGCTACTTAAGAGGACAAAATTAGAACCCAAGCTAGCTTTGGGGTTGATATCCCTAAAGAGTTTCTTGATTGCTTATCAGGAATCAGGGGAAATAAATTAACAGAAAAATGAAAAATAATTTCAAATTAACAAAATCACAATGGGGTTTTTAAATATGCTGTGTGTAAAAATGCAGGCTAATATTAAAATTTGCCTATCTCTGGAAACACCATCCCATAATGATTCAAATATGCAGACACTGAAGAAAATGGTGGAAAATTCCATGTGAAAAGAATTATCTTAGAATGTAAATATTCTCATCTGTAGAAGTTTTTTAAAAAGCTATTTTTATTTTAGTAAATGCCATTCTCACAAGAGGAAGGAAATGCTGAATGCTAGGCAAAGAATAGGAGAGACATATAGCCAGGCTAATGATTGGTACCTAATGGAAATAAAATATTTAGCATTTTTTGAAATGAATCCCTACCCTACTATTCCTAGAATTTAGGTTAAGTAACCTCCCTCAGACCTCACTTTACTCATTTATAAAATGATAGAATTGGAATTAACCCATAACTCAATCTGGGATTTCATAGTTAACCTCTAAAACTGTTCTTGATACTGTTAAGCTTCTCTTATAAAATATAACAGAGCATTTTTCTTCCTTGACTTGGAATATGTTAATATTTCTGGAGACATACATATCAATCTTTTCTGGAGGAATATTTGGAAATGCTGCCTAGGTTATTTTCAATATTTGGTCTAATAATGTCACAGTGAAGAAAGTTCTATGTTCCAGAAACTATGCTAAGTATGGGTATTCAATACTGAAAATTTAACAATTGGTTCACCAGTTCAAAATAGCTACATCACACCCTTATATATATATATATATTCATCTTATGGATTGTGTCCTTCTCTGTCTCAAGACTCCAGCTTGACTTAACAGCATGAGAAATATGAGGCTAGCAAATAAGAACTCATCACATATCCACTTTTGGTGCTTTCCAGAAGAGCTTAGGAAAATGATTACCTGCTGATTTCCTGATCTACTAAATGATCATAATGAGGAGTTGTTTGTAACATCCAAACATGGCAGAAAGAAAATAAATATGTCCAATCTGTTCTATTTGGCCACCTACTTGATGAGAAGGGAGCAAACAAAAGAAGTCCCTCTCTGAATATGTGGACTAGGAAGAAATTTTAGTCTATTTTTCCCATCTTTTAATGGGAGCCAAGGTCAAACAGGAAAAAATTTGAGGGTAATACTTGAATAAATAACACACTAAGTATGGCTGTAGAAGTAAGAAATTGTAAAAAAGAAAATTCAAGATTCTCAGCTTGATCCCTATCCAGATATGTGACCTTAGCCAAATCATTTACTCTCCCCTAGGCCTTTGTTTCCTTGTCTATAATATAAATAAATATAAAATATTTATTTTATATTTATACATATATATATATATTAAAAATAAAATATAAATAAATATAAAGTTGTGCTACATGATCACCAAAGTCCATATGGGTCTAAGATTCTGAGTTGATGCTTTCTCAGACACGCAGCTAGTGCTTAATAAGTGAGGTCTAAGAATAGACATTTAAAAATATTTAATAAAATAAAAACAAAATGGATACTGGTTGATTGGGGGCTGCCTAAACAAATTGTGGTACATGAATATAATGTGATATGACTTGATTTTAAGAAAAACAAAAATTCAGAGAAATAAGAGATTTATATGACCTGAAGCAAACTGAAGTAATCTGAATCAGGAAAACATACATAATGACTGCAACAATGTTTAAAAAAAAAAAAAAAAACCCAAAATGTGAAACTGAACACTATAATAATAATAACAATAATAATAATGATAATGTCTGTTAGTAAAGGAGATTAAGAAAAAAAAAATTTTTTTTTTTTTTTTTTTTGAAGAAAACGATGTTGAACAATGAGGTGGGAAGTCAGAAAGGTTTAGAAAAAAATGAGATAAAGCAGAGGTGGCTTTCTCAAGATACCTTGCTGAAAAGGGAAAGAGAAATCTAGGACAATAGCTAGCAGGCATGGGTAGAATTATATGTGAGTTATTTTTAAGGGTGTGATTCTATTCAGACTGAACAAGCCAGTAGATAGGGAGAGATGGTAGATTAGAATGGGAATCTGGATAAGAGAGAGAGTAACCTGCTGGAGAAGATGGGATAAGGTCATGAGTGTATGGAGAGACACTTCTACATAGCCATCTCTTCATGGGGGATGGGTGAGGAGGAAGATAGGAGGGTTATACTAGAAGAGCCGACTATGTGGATCAATGCAACACATACAGACGGTGAATTTTGTTTTTAAGTAAAAAACAATTTCATCCTTCTATCCTTATATTCTTTGTCTTATGAATAAAAAAAAGCACTATCATCAAATGATAGTTTGGTCCTTTGGACGTATTTTTTAATCCTTTCATTCAAGTCCTCCTAGCATTATTTATTTTGTTGTTTCATCTTTTCAGATGTGTACAACCCTTCACAACCCCATTTGGAGTTCTCTTGGCAGAGATAGTGGAGTAGTTTGCCACTTCTTTCTCCAAATCATTTACAGATGGGGAAACTGAGGCAAACAGGGTTAAGTGACTTGCCCAGGGTCACATAGCTAGTAAATGTCTAAAGCCAGATTTGAACTCAGGAAGATAAGTCTTCTACTTATCTATTGCACCATCTAGTTACAGACCATGCATTCCAGAGGGCAGAGAAGGGACAAGGTGGAAAGAATAAGAAGTTATATATGGTGCCTACAGAACAGTAGGAGTATATAAATTTGGAGTGGAACGTTTGGGAGGCAAAATTGAGGAGGATGAGAGTGAGGAAAGAGACAATTGGAGAGGAGAAAAAGGTTTTTAACTGAGTGTGGGGGGGAGGATCAGAAGCACTAAAATGACAAAAGTGCAAGGAGGTGGGAGTATTTAGGGCTAAGTTTGGGCATAGTATCAGCCATCCATTGAGGAAGGCTGGTGATTAAACTGTCAATTCTATCCAAAAATAGTCTTCAGCACTTAAAAAATGTCAGACATCTATACCATTTATCCTAAGGTGTTCATTTCTTCCAATGTTTTATTTTTTAAAATAATACATTATAAAATAATCTAATACACAAACATTCTATTCTCTGCCTGGCCAGTCTCTTCTGTTTTCTCCTAATACACCTTGCTCATTGTTCCCTTAATCTTTTACTCATGGCTAGACTGTTCACTCTATGCTTTAGTGCCTGTCCAAATACTCTCTCCTTTCAAGGCCCAGCTTAAGTCTTACCTATTATTACTGTGAAATAAATTCATTTCACAATAGTCTATCAAGTAGGCTCTTACATAACACTACCTTTGAACTCTCAGATGTAAGAGCAAGAGGGATTTGTCCATCTAAAAAATAAGGGAACAAAAACCTTGTGTAACCCCCCTTCACTCCTTTTGTCCATTTGTAATTCAGGTACTGGTTTCCAAGTGATTCACCACTACTTCTTCCCAAACTTTCTTCTATAAACCACTGTTTTCCAAACCCACCTAAATTTCCCTCCTTCAATCCTTCCCCTCAGCTGAAATGTGCCCCTTCCAAAATTTATACTTATTTTAAGTTCTAACCTATTTGTCTTACTATTAGTCCTACCTCCTGTAGAAAGCCTTATTTCACTAAAGGTTTTGTTTAAGGTACTCTCCTTTAGAACCCCAAGAGGGCTTGGATGTCCTAAGACTTGCTTGGACTATTATTTAATAAATTCCAACTTCAGGAATTAATATATTTCCCCCCAGAAACAAAGTTAATTATTGATTAGAACTAGCAGACTAACCCAAAAAATCCATTTCATATATGTAATATACCTGAAGGATTATAACAATACCTACTACTCAAAGTTGTTGTGAGGATAAAATGAGATCATATTTATAATGTATAATATAACAAATCATGATAATAAGGGACATTGGACAGAGCCACCTGTATATAAAGACCAAGTCTAATCCCATAAGGTTGACCTCTTAACTAGACTGTGAACTCCTTAAAGGGAAGAAAATTATCTTCTACGTTAAATTCTCTCCCAATGTCTAGCAAACAGAGTGCTTGTGTGTGTGTAGATACTCAATATTTTTGACAGGTTTTATTATCTTTTTATCTCAATTTGGCCTATTTCAGCTTTTTAAGCAGATTATGAGCTTCTCAAGGTCAGAGATTTTTCTTTATTTGTAGAGCCTATCACTATAGAAGGCTCTTAATAAATGCTTACTAACCTGGTTGAATGAAACAATAGCAAAGTTTCTGATTTTTGTTTTGAAAACATCTTTTGTGTTGGAAGTAGTATCTTCCCTCCTGCCCCCAAGACTCCTTCAAGTAAATTAGATTAAATTCTCCTTAAAATATATAAAAACCCTCTTTAGAATGTGATTCGCCCAAACCAAGGGGATATACTAAAGGCTAAAATTGCTGTTTACTTGTACCCGAGTACAAAAGAGCCACAAAGCTAGGAAGCTTGGCTGCAAATTCCGTTATCAACAGAAATGAACACAACCCAAAATAAATAGCACGTGCAGGACTGAAAAGGATGCTATATATTATATATATATTCAATGTGAAAAGGGCAGCACTTAGGAAGGGGAGCCTAGATTGGTCTCCAAGCTTCTGATAATGTTAACAGCAATAACAATAATAACAGCACCAACATTTTTGTGCACAGGGCTTTCAGGTTGGCAAAGAACTTCCAAACAGCATCTCATTTTATCCTCCCAATAATACTAGAAGGCAGGTACTATTATTATCCCCATTTTACAGATGATGAAACTGAGGCAAAAAGATTTAAGTGACCTGCCTAAGGGTCAAATTATTACTAAGCGTTAGAGGTTATAGTTGAATTCATATCTTCCTGACTCTAGCACTGTGGTCACCATACCCCCTAAGTATTTTTAAAGATGGTGTTGACTATCAAGAAGGAAAAAGTTGTGTGAATATGTTCTATATCCTTAAGAACTGAAATTTCAAGATAATGGTTAGAGACCATCTTTTAAGCTGACTAGCTCTATAATCACAGGGCTTTCCGGGTAGGTAGTTTAATTTAGTTAGATTTCTTCAAGTCTACTATGGCAGGGGTTTGTGAACTTTAAATATTTTTTATAACTAATTTTTTAAATAATTAATTTCTTCTTGCAATTTTATGTATATGATTTCACACATTTAAGAACATTATTCTGAGATGGGGTTCAAAGGCTTCACCAGATGGTCAAGAGGTGTCCATTGTATAATAAAGGTAGGCAGAAACATGTACAAAAGATTTCCTCAGAAATCATTTTGGGGGATTTAAAGTGATTTTTCCTCTCAATGGAAAAGGACTAAAGAAGAATAAAAAATGCTTTTGTATTGTTAATGATCAACCAAATACCTTGGAGGAGGGAAGGAGGAGAAATTCCCCATCAAGCTCAGAGGAAATCATATTTGTGTATGAATAGTAAAAGAAAGGTTTGGTTTGGAACTTTTTTAGATATAACAATTCAAGTGAACAAGCAGTAGGTTCTCAATTCTCTGATTCTATGAGGACAAAGTCAGCCAATAGAAGAAACCCAATAGTGAGAGAAGAGCAATGTAGGCAAGTTTCTGAAATTTCAGAATAGTCAGAAAAAACTGTGTGCAAGTTGTTGAAGCCTTTAGACTTTACCTGCTACATTAAAGATGAGCTCCAATAATGAGTGTTCATATTTAACTTGAATGTTATCAGACCAAAATGGGGAGGGGTTGCAGACAGGTGGACAGGGATTACATGACTGAACAAAAGGCACACAGTAATCACAGAAGTTTACTCATCAGTAAAATGCCCTGCTCAGAATTCAAATTGAACAAGCATTTCTCAAGCACCAATGGGGCAGGCAAACTAGATACTGGAAAGGGAAGGATGGGGAAGAAGATAAAATATAATAGACCATGGCCTCAAGGAGATGGTTCCAAAGTCCCTGCCAGTTCTACAACTCCATGATTTGAGGTTAAATTAAAAAACGTATCTGATGCAAAATAATAGGCAAAGAAAGAACTCATTATAAATCTGAATCCACATTAGTCTATTATCTGCTGCTTCAGATAACTGATACCGATAATCTAATGATTTCTGCTTCCCTCTATAACATGTCATGGGTTACATTCATTCTCATTTGAACAGATTAGATGGAATAATTGCCTCCTTTCAAGGTTGGGGAAGTAGAAATCTAGGCTCTTCAAAACAAGTTCCTCACTCAGCAGGTCTATTCCTTTCAAGGAGGTTTCCTGGTAGCCTTCCACAGTACAAGGAAACAGTAATGACACCTAGCTAAGCAAAATTATCAGTTAACTTCAAAAAGAACAGGCAAAAAAAGGACTCAATGAGCTAAGCTGCTTCACTATTCTGTGTTCTGAGTCCTTATCTTTGAAAAGGGAATTAAGGAGGACCAAAACAAATTACTACTAAAAAAGAATCATGTTGATTGGGAGTTTTGCAAAATGCTTTGTCACTGAGGAACAATCTGATATATTTATTCAAGCCAAGAGTCAAATCAAATGACCTACAGGTCCTTTCCAGTCCCATCTTTGATTGAGGCCCAAAATTTTACTCTTCATGGTCACGGAAGAGAAGGAAGATTGAAAACTCCAGTGATTTTTATCCTAATTTATAAGGTACAGATTATTCAGTTTTCAGTTTTTAAGGCCAGAAACAGTATAAATTCAGTGCCTCTCTCAATTCCTATGTGCAAAAAAAGAATCAGAGCTTTATACGCTGGAATATAAGTTTAATTGATTCTTTCTCAGTGACTTTTGTGATGTGTCACTTCCTTAACACTAGTTTCTAAAAAAATGATAAAAATAAACATAATGGTAAAGCATTAAGAAGCAAGTAAAGGGTCTAGTTAAAAATAATAATTACCATTTTAAAATTGTGCATCACAACACATCTAATCAGCTTTCAGAAGAGAGGCTCATTTTAGAATACAATCCAAGGAATTCCTACACTCGCCTTCTCCCTCTCCTTCCTACTACCACAATGGGGGGGAGGGGGAGGAAAGCACACTAAAACTGGGCAGATTTTAGGGAGGAAGCCACCTTTTAGTTAGCTGTTATTTGGTTTGACCCACAAACCAACAAAGGAAATAAGGAACTTAGACCATACACCCAGGGAACAAACAGTAGATATACAACATTCATTCTGAATGTGCCCCCTTATTGTCTTTTTTCCAGGGCACAGCTCGTGAAGAGACAGGCAGGAAAACAAGACAGGAAGGGAGGAAAATCTGACTCCAAGTTTTTACCCAGGGCAATCTGTGATAAACCTCCTGGAAAGCACGCCAGATGTCCCCCACTGAATCAAATAGGTAATGGCTGAAAGAGGCAATTTTCTCTCCAGGTTGCTAATAATAGTGACAGGGTATAATCTCAGCCTTTTGCCTTCGGTCAAAGGTGTGTGAGATGGTCTGGGCCAGACAGACTGCTACTGTCAAGTTACGGGGAGGAGATCAACGTTCAGAGAAGGCTTTCTGGCAATGCTGTCAACCACCACCATATTTTCCTGGTGATGTCACTACAGATGTAGGGTTCCCTCTCCCCAGGCGTCAGCTTGGCCACTGTCCATGCCCATGAATAAACCTGGTTGGAAGACCGCATCAATTTTTCAAATCGTGCTGAGACAAAACCTGTTGGATCAGTTTAGAGTAACTGGTTAAAGCTTCTTGTGTTTAAGGTACATAGACAAAAGTCACAGCAGAACCAGCAGAAAAAGAGCCCAGAAAACGGAGACTGTTTTGGCTGCAGGACTGACATGACCTGTAAGTAAGGGAAATTCCACAAAAAGCATTGTTCCTAACAAGACAGTAAAACACACCTATTCCTGAACTTTAGAATAAAAGCTTCAAAACCAAGAAATGAGCTGGAAGAAAATGAAAAACCATACTCTTCTAGAGGAAAAATAAATGGCAGCATAAAAAATATTGCTTTAAAGAAATCAATAAAAATTCCACTTTTAGACTAGGTTCAGGCTTTGTAAAATAAATCCCATTCAATGCAGAGCTCGTAGCAACCATGACAATTTATATATACAATGATAATTCACAGTTTACAAAGTTTCTTTGTCTTCCAACTTCACTCTGACCCATTAAGTAGATAGAGGAATTGTCCTAATTTTACAAATAAAGAAACTGAGAGATTGCTAAAGGTCAGATAGCCAGAAGCACTAGAATCAATCAAAAAAGCATTTATAAATACCAGTGATAAGATACTGTTCTAGAGATACCTGGACAAAGAAGGACATTACCTACTTGGGATAGTTTAATATTTGAATATAGAAAACAAATACAGATGGAAGTTGCAGGAATAGAAAATAGATTTGTATTGTCAAGAGTTTGAGGAACTTCTGGGAGAGGAAAGTCCCTCCCTATCATTGAAAGCTGGCTGGATTAAAGAACTTGACATGAATCTCACGGCCAGAATGCTTCAGGGGCTTGTCTTGAATCCAGTTTCTGACTTCAAGGGTAGCTCTCTATTTACTGTATCATATAGTCTCTCATGCATGTGAGACAAATAAACATATATGTATATGCATATCAGTATAATGTATATATGTATATATTCACACATATTATCTATATATATTTTATATATATATATATTTCAGACATTAAATATATGCATTATCTCATATGCACATATATTCTTTTAATATATTAAATGTATACATAAATATGTATAATCTATATATTACATACATAAAATATACTTTTAGACATGTTAGGTATACACACATGCATAAAACACATATAATATACACTCCTGTGTTAAATAATTGTGTACATACATATATACACTTTTAGATATACAAATATATATAAACAAACTACATATTTTATATACACAAACATACAAATAATACAAAAATTGTTTGGGAAGCAGAGTACTAGGATTGGGGGATTAGGAAAGGTTTCATGAAGAACCCAGTGCTTGAGCTGTATCTTGAAGGAAAAGAATTCTTGAAGATAAATGTGAGGGAATGTAATCATGTATACATGGGAGATGGCCAGGAGAAGAACAGAAGGAAATAAGATGGCATGTCATTTTTTTTCTCTCTTTTTTTTTTATTAATACTTTTTATTTGCAAAACATATGTATGGGTAATTCCTAAACATTAACCCTTACAAAGCTTTCTGTTACAAATTTTCCCCCCTACTCCCCACCACTCCCCTAGATGGCAGGATATCCACTACATGATAATCATGTTAGAATACTTAAGAAATCGAATATATGTACAGTTATTGCCACACATCATTTTTATTTTTATTTTTTTTATTTTATTTTATTTTATTTTATTTTATTTTATTTATTTTTTTTTTTTTGTGCAGGAGAGATCGTATCTACAAGAAAGAATAATCTGATAAAGGAAATACAATGCAAGCAAACCTCAATAGAGAACATGAAAACGTTATATTCTGGTCCACATTTCACATCCCTCTCTCTGGGTGTATATGGCTTTCTTCACCGAACAATTGGAACTGGTTTGAAGCATTTCATTGTTGAAGAGAGTCATGTCCCTTAGAACTGATCCTCATATAGTATTGTTGTTGCTGTGTATAATGATCTCCCGGTTCTGCTCATTTCACTCAGCATCAATTCATATAAGTCTCTCCAGGCCTCTCTGAAATCGTCCTGCTGGTCGTTTCTTACAGAGCAATAATATTCCATAACATTCATATACCATAATTTGTTCAGCCATTCTCCAATTGATGGGCATCTATTCAATTTCCAGTTTCTAGCCACTACAAAAAGGGCTGCCACAAACATTCTTGCACATGTGGGGCCCTTTCCTTCCTTTATGATTTCTTTGGGATATAAGTCCAATAGAAATGCTGCTGGGTCAAAGGGTATGCACAGTTTGATAACTTTTTGAGCATAGTTCCAAATTGCTCTCCAGAATGGCTGGATCCGTTCACAGCTCCACCAACAATGAGATGGCATGTCATTTTGAGGAACAGAGAGGAGACTAGTTTGTCAATAAACATTTATTAAGCAACTGCTATGTGCCAAGTACTGTGATAAGTGCTGGGAAAGGCAGATTAGGGCCAAGTGGTGAAGGGCTTCAAAAGCTAAAGACATATTTATATATCTTAGAGGTAACTGAAAGCTACTGTAGTTCACTGAATAGGGGAGTTAGATATGTGTTCAAGAGACATTATTTTGGCATTAAGTATTGGGCAGACTGGAGTGGTAAAACACTAGAAGGCAAGCAATCAATTAGGAATCTATTGGAATATTCTAGACAAGAAATCATGAGGGTCTCCACTAGGGTGGTAGCTATGTGAGTGGGGAGAAGGGGTCTTATGAGAAAGATATACTGAGACAAAGACAATAAGGTTTGGCAACTAACTAAAAAAGTGGATGAGAAAAACTGAGGATGATGATGAGTTTATGAACTTGGAGACTGAAAGGATGGATGGTGGTACCTTCGACAGAAAGAGGGAGTTTGCAAGAGTGAAGGATCTGAGAGAAAGATATTTAGTCCAGTTTTGGACATGCTGACTTTGAGGTGCTTCCAAGGCATCCAGTTAGAAATTTCCAATAGGCAACTGGTGATTCAGTGATGAGAGAGGTGAGAGACTAGATATATAGGATTTTAAATTCCAGACCAGATTCCAAGGCATAGAATCTTAAGTATAGAGGTGGAAGAGTCTTTAAAGGCCATTTAAGCCAACCCCTCTCATTTTACAGGTCCAGAAACTTTGTGATTAGCCCAAAAAGTTCAAATAATAAATGGATGAAATTCTTTAACCCCCCCTTTTTTATTGTGAACTTACCATCAACAAATAAGAGACATTCCAAAATAAAAATAACATTCCCCCAAAAAATGGGTGCGGGAAATGGGACTGTGTAGGAAACTATGAACTTATTTTTAGTCAGGGTAATACCAAAATTGCCCTGTTTTTTCTATTCTCCCTCCTACACAAAGCATGCTTAATAACAGGTTTTCTTAATGAACTGATACTAAGTGAAGTAAGGAGAACCAAGAGAATATTGTACATAGCAACAAGATTATATGAAGATCTTTTCAATAATGAAATGAGTCAGGTCACTTCCAACAGACTTGTGATGGAGACAGCCCTCTGCATCCAGAGAGAGAACTATGGGGATTGAATGTGGATCACAATATAGTATTTTTCACCCTTGTTGTTTGTTTACTTGCTTGTTTTTTATATCCTTTTGATCTTATTTTTCTTACTGGGAAGGGAGAAAAAATTGGAACACGAGGTTTTGCAAGGGTGGATGTTGAAAACTATTTTTGCATGTATCTTGAAAAATAAAAAGCTGTTATTTATTTTAAAAAAAAAAACAGATTTTTCTGATATCATTTGTTTTCACATCATCTAATGTTCCTTATGGCCTTCTCCATCCCCCTTTCCTGAGAGCCATCTCTTTAAAAACAGGAAGAAAAGACCAAACAAGTTCAATAAAACCAATCCACCTACTGAAAAATGTTTGATGTTGCATTCATACTCATGGAACCTCTATCTCTACAAAGGAAGGATTTAGGGAGAGGGGGAGAAAAAGAGAAGGAGGATGGGAAGTGTCTTTTCATTATGTTTTTGGGAGCCAATCCTGGTCATTATACTTTTATAAAATTCAGAGTCAATTGTTTAGTCACTGTTGTTCCTTCCATTAACATACAGTCTTCATTTACCCTGTTTTCCTGGTTCTGCTTACCTCATTTTGTATCAGTTCCTAAGTCTTTTCATGCTTTTCTATATTTACCATCCTTTCTTAGGGCATTCCATTACATTCACATGCCACTATTTGTTTAGTCATTCTCCAAGTAAATGAGCATTTACTTTGATTCTAACTCTTTGACACTGTACAAAGAGATGCTATAAATATTTTGGAGGATATGGGGCCTTTGTTATTGTCACTGGCTTCCCTAGGATATGTACAGATAGATAGGGGCACTTTAGCCACTTTATTTACATAATTCCAAACTGATTTCCAAAATACATATACCAATTCACAAATTTACAGCTCCACCAACAGTGTGCTTCCTTTCCATACCTTTGGACTTAATGTCATAGCTAAAGCTCTTTTCTACAACATTAAATTCTTTGTCTTTTTTTTTTTGGGGGGGGGGCGGGGAATTGCACATTGAAAGGTGCAATTTTATTAAAGTTCAGTCTACTAAAGCAAATCAGCAACTTTGAGTTAAATGACCTGTCCAGAGTTCACTCAAACAGTACATACACATCCAAGGCATAACTTCTAGACTAAAAGAACAGCTCCCTATCCATACTATACAATGCTGCTATAATTTCACTAATGCAGGCACTTTTTTTATAAGCCAAGAGAATGACTCCATAATATATTAAAAGGCATTATAGGCTCAAAAGCTTAAAATCTGTTTCCCAATCCATCACCCATTATTAGCATTTTTTGTCTTGACAAATGCGCAACAAATTATAGATTTTAAAAGACTTCCTTCAAAGTTCGATGGAAAGAGAAAAACAGAATCAAGCTAAATCTCACTTACAAGTCTCTCTCCAGAGAGAACCTCAAGCAGTTTGATGAGCATTCGTCCATCTCGAAGATCAGTGTACAAATCTGTGATTCGACAGGACACTCGGGCAAGGTGTGAATTTACCCACTTGGTAAAAGTTTTCTTTTGTACAGCCTCACGTTCATCTGAAAAAAAGAGGGGAAAAAATTAATCTCAGCCCAGGCAATTGTGTGCAATTAACTCTGCAAAGTAATGGTGTGCTCTCTCATTTTAAGGAGCTTTCTTTTTTCCTCCCCAAAAAAGCACAGTAAACCCCAATGCTAGCAAAGCAGCTACTTTCTACCTTTTTTACTGGGCATTTGATTTAAAGTCAAGAAGCGGTTAATCCATAATTATTAACACCCTTGCTAACACTGTTCCATTCCCTTTGTTTTTTACTCCCCCCCCCCCCAGACAATAAACTAAGATCTGAGGTTTAGTGTTAACAGGGACCAGTTACTCCAAACCTCTCATTTTAGAGCTGAGGAAACTGAATCCATGAGACATGAAGGGAACTTATGCAAGCTCACACATTTAGGGTTAGGCTAGCAGAGGTCCCCTAACTCCAGAGACAATTCTACCGTTGAACCAATATGCCTCTTTGTACTAATGTCCAGTTCATAAAACTGAGAATTTTTAAGTATTCAATTCAACATATATTTATTCAACTCTTAGCACATGTAGTCCACTGAAGTAGGAACTTGCCAAATCAAGAGAAGTGGAAAAAGAGGGATTTGAGAGAACAACTTTAATTTTTTATTGTTCCCCGACTCTTTGAGGGAAAAGAGTCTGGTAAACGCTTTATCAAAACTATTACCTCAATATCCAATTAATAAACATTTACTAAGGGCTTATTAGGTGACAGGCACTGTGTATACAAAAAGAGAGGTTACAATCTAATGAGGGAGATAATACACGAACATATACAAAGCAAGCTATGGAAAGGATAAATAGGAGATCATTAATAGAAGAAAGACATTTATAGGTGAGATTTTACTTAGACTAAAAAGAATTTTACTTAGACTATTCAGAAAGGATAAGGAGCCAAATATTTTTTTTCTTTTTTAACAGGATTTATGATTATATTATGGTACAAGTTATCCTTCATAAGGAATGAATGTACCAAAGTATTCTAAAATTTAAATTAAGAGAAATGTCTTGGATACTAAGAGATTAACTTCTCAAGATCAGAGAGTCAGCATATGTTATTAACTAAACCCAGGTTTTTCTATACTCCAAAGTCAGTTTTCTATTCAATATACCAGAATGCTTCTCACTTTATAACATTAACCTTCCCTGGGGTTAGGGAATGCCTTGATTTCATATTTAGATCCTTAATGCTGGCATGTAGTAAATGCTTTTTCATTGACTCATTTTGTGACACTTTGCATAGTCCAATTTATTCATTCATTAATGAAATACATGTTACTTCTGAGGGACTGTGCTCAGTGATGGGGCCAGAGCAGTTTCATTCATACTCCATATTACTGACACAGACCTCATGGAAAGGAAACACCTTCTTCTTACTCAGTCACAAGCACTGTCAAGTACTCAAGTTCTACAACTAAGAAGTTATGAAACTGGGGCAAGTTCCAGCTTTTTGGGGCTGAGAGATGACAAGACTGAATCAGGTGATCTCTAAAGTCAAATTTTAACATTCTATGATTATGTGCACAGGCATTATTTATTCATGGTCAAAGAATGATTACATCAGGCAAGGAGAGTTTACTTACTCCTCACATTCTTAATACTGGCTGACACTTTGAAATTTCCAAAAATTGTAATTTCATCCTCACAACAAACCTGAAAGATAAATGCTATTGTAATCCTCATTTTCACAGATGAGAAAACAGCTACAGTCAAGTTCCAGAATTGACAGCTATAAAGAACCTGAGGCTAAATTTGAATTTGGGGTCTTCCTGGTTCTATATGCTTTTCTAACTCCACTGAACCATCTAACCGTCTAAGAAAGAACCCCAAAGACCTATTGTAATGTGGATTATAACATCATCATTTACTGTCTTAGAAATTAGAACTGATCAGCTTTAACATAATTACTCATTTAAGATAACAATAATAAAGCCACTATATGTTAACAGAAATGTTATTTTTCATGAAAATGAACTATGTTTTCCAAAACAAGAAAAAGTAGTTGAGTTTTGATACTCTAATTCAGTTGTTCTATTTCAAAACATGACTAGCAAAGATGAACCATGAATCAAGAGGTCAGGGTAGTTGTAGCTTTCTAAAAAGTTAGCAACATGGCTTTGAGCATGTCACAACTTCCAGGCTCAGGGTTTTCATCTCTCCAATGAAGGGGTTCTATTCAATAAACTTTTAAGATTTCTTCCAACTCCCAAATCCTAAAAATCCTAAATGGAAGCATATCCTATTGGTTAGGCTGAAAGTTATTCAAACTTTTCAGTTCACAAAACCCTTTGTGACTCAGTTCCTGCCCCCCCTCAATGCCCTTCATCTAAAAGAAATATATTAACAGTTACATTCATTAAGTGATTAGGTTGAAAACCTAAATATTCCATTATTCTCCATTTGGGAAACTCGAGGGTAGCCCTCTCTAACTTATACCTATAGCCCTTGGCTTCATGGAAAATATATTGTTTAAGTCATATATAGTGTTCTCCCTAGCCTTTGGCCAATAAGCTAGAAATTGGCTCACCCACCTACTGGAAACTTTCCCATTCCTTACCCATGCTAATCGATGACCTCAATCTCCCATTGTTACATTAAGTAATGGGATTTCAGAAGGTCTAGAGAACTCAGCTTAATTTTAAACATTTCGGCCAATATACATACTATGTAATAGAGCCAAATTTTTTAAATTGTGGGCCATGACTCCATATAAAGTCACATAATTGAATGTAGGGATAGGAAAATATTTGGTAAGGGTAAAAGGTATTAAGCTGAGGCTAGTCCTGCAGTTATCTGTATTGAAAACAGAGAGTGTGTTTTGTGCCATAAGCAAGCAAATATTTGTTTAGTTCCATCCAACCAACATTAATTCACCATTTATGTGCCCTGTATGACATGGCTATATGAATGAAGAAAAATGAAAGATCAACTAAGCACTTAGGTCCCTGACATTTTCTTCTGTACTATACTTGCTTCCTGGCAAAAACAGCAACATCAGTAAACGGTTAACATGGTTATAGTTCCCCCAAAGTAAATGGGCATTTCCCTACAACCCTGTTAGCAATGGCTTACGCTTACTAGACATTCTGCTAGGGTTTTATCCAGCCTGTTTTGTGGAAATTGTCCAACCCTGTTACGCTAAATCCTTTTCCCTGGTTCCAGGAAGAGAAAGAGGTCCTCACAGTATGACCTTTGATGTTGCAAACCTGGTATAACAGAGGATATGGGCAGACATCCAAAAGAGTCTCACTACCTGTATGCATCTACACTCCCGACTTAACAAGTAAAAGCACTCCAAAATGGGAACTGGGAGCAAGACAAAAGTGAGAAACTATCTATCAATAAAAGAAATTCAGGCAGAGGAGAAAGGAGTAAGAGAAAGCAATAGTTGCTAAAGAAAAAGGGCTTTAGTTCGTCATATATTATAATAATGGTAATTAATAGGTAATAATCAGGTTCATTTTTATTTAAATGCATCCAACATGCTTAAGAAATAACACTATTGCAACCAGGTAAGCCCTTTGCAGATGCATCTCAAAAACAAAGTCTCAGGTAAGTTCTGATAGCTGTGACAAGAGTTCTTCCATGGCAGCAAATAAGTCCCTTGTCAAGTGCAATGAGAATGAGAGAAATTTGTTTAAAACAGCATCACTTAATTTAGAGTCTATTTCAGCCTCATAGTCGTAATATGGTTAGACTGTCCTAGCCCAGGATACAAAATCAAAATGAAACTGGTTAGATTTAAGATACTTGCAAGAAAACAGCACAATATTTATTCTTCTGCCAACTGTCATTCACTGGATGGATTTAATTAAAGGGAACCTTTGCTACTTTTAGCTAAGACTAGGGAAGCACAAAACATTACCTCACTCTCTATGGATAATTCACTCTCTATGGATAATTCTTTTACGAGAAGGTAAAATGAGAAACTGGAAGATGGACCATGGAAACAGAAGTCAGAAGCTAGTAAGGAATGAAGCATCTCTAACTCTAGGAACTTTTGGAATTTCTTAGAACTGTTCAGAGCCCAAGGGTTGGACAAGGAGGGAGGATTTAATCAATCAAACATTTATTAGGTGCCAACAGCCCTTGCTCTCAAGTAGTTCAAATAATTTGGAGGCAAATTATATAGAAAAACACACACAGATAATTTATAAACACAAAACAAACACAGAAATGAATTCACAGAAATTTGAGAGGGACCCCACTGGTGAAAGCAATTAGTCTGATTCACATTTGAAAAGAATCCCCTCCATATAAAACTTAGCCTTTTGCCTGAAGACAACAGTGAAAGGAACCTACAACCCTCTTGACTAAGGGATCACATTCCATGTTTTCATAGTTCAATCTTAAGGAAATACTTCCCAACAAAGACTTCATTCTCTTTGGCTTTGAAGCTCTCGGTTCCCTATTCTCTCTTCCTTGTTTTTCTTCTCCTTCCCTTCTCTCTCTCATTTGATCTTTCGAACATGCTGAAGAACCACCAGGATTTGGAATGGGATTTCAGAAGGTCTACTATGCCAGGCTTTTTAAATTGTGAGTCATGACTCCATATAAAATCATATAATTGAATGTAGAGTTAGCAAAAAATTTGGCAAGAGTAAAAGATATCAACTATTCCACCAGTTTAATTCTTTATGTAAAAACAAACAAGCACATCTATCTCATTAGTATGCAAATCTGCTTTCATTTTTATTAAACAGTAAAATTATACATATACCAAAGAATTGTTTTAAAACAAATTTCTTCATAATTTATCATTAGTAAATTTTTTTCAAGAGTAAAAGTTTTTACAAGTTTTTACAAGTAAATGTTTTACAAGTAGAGTTAGCAAAAAATTTGGCAAGAGTAAAAGATATCAAATATTCCACCAATTTAATTCTTTATGTAAAAATAAAAAAGTACCATCCATTTCATTGTATGCAAATTTGCTTTCATTTTTATTAAATAGTATAAAATGATATGTATGCCAAAGAATTGTTTTAAAATAAATTTCTTTATAATTTATCATCAATAAGTTTGATTTGTATGCCTATTTTACACACATATATATGTGGGTTGAGTAAAAATGTCTCAGGTGAAAAGGGGTCTCAGTGGAAAAAGTTTAAGAAGCCCCGTAATAGTAGTGGGTACCCAAGGAGAAAAATTTATTAGAGGATTTATTTGCTACCATGCAACCTAACATAAAGGTGCTAAACATTATTAAAATACAAAACAACACATAAAGGAGGGACCTCTCCCCAAGTGTGGAAGATTTATAAGAAGATCAGACAACAATTTCACATTACATATAAAGTGAGGATTGACTCGGCACTAATGTAGTTCAGAGGAAGCAGCCAGAGTTGGACAAGTACAATAAAACAAAGTACTTTATGAGGTCTGAGGAAAGAGACAGACTATACTTCCTGACAAACTGGGGTGGGAAGGGGGGGGGGGAAGGAAGGAGGAGGCAGCATTTGTTTTGGACTCTAAAGAATGAGTAGGAATTCAAATGGGAAAAGGGGAAGGGAGATTTTTTTGGGGATCTTACATTTTTGCCTGTAGTCTTCTCCACTAATGGCAAGCTCCTTGAGAACAGAGAATAATGCCTTTTGTCTTTTCATATATCTCAACACTAAGCAGAGTGTCAATTATATAGTGGGAACTGAAAAGATGTTGGTTGATTGGCTGTAGGGACTAAGGTAAGAAAGTAACAGAACTAATTCTGGGAACACAAAATAATCCAGTCTTGCTAGAACAGTATGATGATAAAGCTAGGCTAAGCATGCATAATAGGTGCTTAAATAAATGCTGAATGTATTAAAGAGGGAAATAATGAGTGTAAGTTGTTAAGTAGAGAATGAAAGTATTTTATTATGTAAAATGAATTTTGTTAGGAAGGAGATGAGAAAGACAGGGCCAAAAGGGCAGATAAAAACACAAGTACAGGATAGGAAGCTCAGAAGCCAGAGAAAACAATTGGGATTAAGAGAGTGGCTCATAGAAGTAATGCTCTGCAATAGAGTACTATATCTTGTACATAGAAACCTTTCTGGTAAAAGTAGAGAGAGAAAAAAAAATCTATCTGGTAGCTTCCTTAGTTATGTGTTCTTTCTCCACCCGTTTTCTTCCCTTCTCTTTCCCTGACAACATTCCTTATTGCTTCTCTCCTTTGGCCAGCAAAACCCCACAGGTAAGGGTGGCAGCCAGGATTTTAAGACGCTATTTACATAGAAAGCAGGAAAGCACATCTTCCAGTTTTCATTCCTAGTTATGGCTGGAATTGCAGGTGAGGGACAGCTAGAAAGCACTACGTGGGGTAGAGTGGAAAGTCTGAGGACTGGACTTAAATTCAGACTATCCATACCCAGAGAAAGAAATGACAA
>JAJPUD010003285.1:0-24125 GCA_023553655.1 Myrmecobius fasciatus | reverse complement strand
TATATATATATATATATATATATTTGTGTTTAATTGCAGCCTTCTCTAAAGTGGAGGAGAAAAATTGTAAGCAGATAGCAGAGAACAAAAGAAAATTTTGAAGAACAGAAAAGCTGAATTGCTTTGAAAACAATGTATAATACTACATAGGTTTTTAAAAAAAAGTAAAGAGTTTGAAATGCATATTGTTTTCTATTGAATCCTCTACATTCTGCTATGTATATGGAAACATTCTATTTTCCTTATTGTATTTAAGTTAAAAATGAATTTTAAAAATTTAAGAAAAAACCCACAATAATATGAGCAAAACATGGTAGAAGTGCTTTGAGTTGCCATGGAAATCAAGGCCCTCAATTTGTAGTCTTTTGTCATTAGGCTAATCTTGCTATTTGTTGCCTCCCCAAAGAAACTATTTTTGTTTCTCAACTTGGCTCCTCCTCTACCTTTCCAGTGTTCTTACACTATTGCTGATCCTGTAATAACACGTTCCATCTCCAGATGGTGGGCAATTTCATTGATTATGCCCCAAATCTGGAATTCTCTCCCTTTAATTTTCATCTCTTGGCTTCCCAGGCTTTAGGTCCCAGCTAAAATCCTACTTCCTAAAAGAAGCCCCTTAAAATCCTTTTATGTTAATGCCTTCCCTTTCTTGTTTCCAACTTAACATATACATATATATAATGTGATATGATATACATATATACATAGATATAAACTGGGGAAGACCACATGAAGCAATTAGATACAAATAAGACACATACATGTATATAGTATATGTACATAAATGCATATTTACATGTATAATATAAATACCATATATCAATGTCATAAAAACAAATAGATCTTATTTGTACATATTTGTTAGACATTTTGCCTATAAGAGCTAAGGCAAAGAAGATCTTAATTTGTTAAGTGTATCAGAAACTATGCTAAGCAATTTATAAATATTCTCTCATTTGATCCTCATTTGTAAATGGAGAGGATTGGACTAGTCAATAATTAAATATTTATTATGCACCTGTTATGCAGGTACTGTGCTAAATATTGGGGATACAAAGAGTCAGACTACATGGCCTTTATGGTCCCTTCTACCTCTAAGTCAAAATAAGTTTGAAGAATTATGGAGAAATATCTTAATGACAAGAGGATATTAATGGAGGTGTCCATGGATTATTCTTTATTCTCATCTTTTGCAATTATACAGCTTAGGACATCTTTATATTATTTCTTTAAAATTACTTCTTTGGAATATCCTCAATATCTTTATCAATTCTTGAACACACAGATGACATGCTAAATATGCAGCTACTCAAGAGTGAGTCAGTCTCTAAAAGGATCTTGATAGTCTAGAATGTTAAATGAAATCTAATAGAGATGAAGGCAAAGTTACATACAGATTAAAAACAAAACAAAATAAAAACCTACTTCCTTCAATACATCATGAAAGATGTGTGGCTAGATAGCAATCTGTCTCGAAAGAAATCTGAGAGTTTTAGAGGATTTTTAACCTCATGAGTCAACTGTTTGATATGGCAGCAAAAAATTAAACCATCTATAGTATGTTCTACCCTGAGCAAAGTATTTTAGGAAAGACAAATGATAAGCTGAAAGAGAGCAAGAAAATCAACCAGGAAAGGGAAGATATGTCATAAAAGAGCTGGTTGAAGGAATGGGAACTATCCAGGTCATTATAATAGAGACAAAAGAATGGTCTTCCAGTATGTAAAAAAGCTCTTAAATAGCTCTCAAATATAAAAGAGGGTTAGATTTAGGATCACAAAGTTAGAAAGGATCTTAAAGGCCATCTAGTCTGACATCCCCAGTACTTTGCATAGGACCTGCATAATAAATATTTAATGACTGATTAGTCTAATCCTCTCATTTTACAACAGAGAATCAAATGAGAGAATATCTGTAAATTGCTTAGCACAGTTCCTGGTACACAGTAAGTATTTAAGGGAGAACATCTTAACAGAACCATCCAAAAGTAGCCCTGGCTATCTAGAAAAAAGTGGGGAGAGGGGTGACCCACCCCCAAAAAAATTCAACTGAAGGCTGGTTGTTCTAAAGATTATTGTTTCATCAAATGTTTTCTGAGTTCTCTAAATCTCCAAGACTTCTCTTTTAGAATCTACCCCTCTTCACATACATACATGCATACATAAACATGCATGAATGAAAATGCAAAGGCCTCCCACTAACCCCTCAATTCTTAGTTAACACCTCAGATTCTCCTTTCCCGTATCTTCCCCCCTCATGGAAAAATTCCATATTTTGTCATTTCCTAAAGTGCTATATCCTCATATCTTCAAGTTAATCTGCCTTAGGTAGTGAAGGCATGAATTTCAGCCATCTCTCCTGCCACAGGACACTTCATCTTCCATCTCTACCCAAGGAAAAAAATCTACCATCAAGATCTGAAATTAACAGTGACCAATTCCCATGCTTAAGTGGGCTGCCTAGGATTTAATGCAAAACTCCATGTGGTCTTACCCATGGAAAGTACAATGATCACAATACAATATAAATATATATTTTTTCATCCTCCAAATCAAGGGGCAAAGATCTTATTACAATGATAAAAGAAGGTTAAATCTATAAGTTTTTAGCAAGGAAAGAGGTTTTAGCAATTAACAAGAGGGAAGACAAGTTCCCCAGAATTATGAGGAAGATGCTATTAATGAGAGGATGCCATAAGGCAGGATTACACCATTGACTGGTGGGCTAAATTCATATTGAAGTTTAGTTGCAATATAGTATTTCTACTGATAAAGCTTAATTATATGTGTGATAGTATAATGATGTGTATCTTCATCAGTGCAGGTACTATCTTCTATCACAGAGATCCTAAATCATCTGGGCCTTAGCAGATAGAATTGTGATTTAAAAAAAAAAGAGTTCAGACCACAGCTCTAGTGCTGAGGCTCCTGGTTTGTGGACAAAGGCTACTTACTACCTCTATAGACCATGAGATCTTTGCAACTTGCTAAGATTTTTTGAAGAAAAAAAAAATTTTTTTAAGGAACTATTAGTTAAAAGTCATTGCTGCAAATATAAAATATTTCTTCCCATTTCACAACTTGGCTTTTCCTCTTGCAATGGTTTCCTCTTTTGTCTATTAAAAAAAAAAAAAAACACCCCACCAAAAACCTGCCAAATATAGTTCTGACTTTCGAGTTAGAAAATATATCAAGCAAACGAAAACCCTGAGTATCCTATTTGTTTAGCAGTAACCAGGACTAGCCGTTCCAATGTAAGTCAGGTAAAAATGTACATAGAGGTGTAAATGTAACAAGTTACCTCAGGAGCTGACTTACATGAGACAGGGTCAGCTGCCAATTAAATCTTACACTAAATTTTCTATGAATTCCTTTAAAAATATATTTTTAGATTTTTCTCTCTCCCTACCCTGCATTCAAATGGAAAACAAAAAAATAAGGGTTGAGGTCCAAATGTGTCTTAAGAATAGAAGAGAGAGAAGGGGTGAAGGGAAAACTACATCACACAAATTTATTTCCCTGGAATATACCAGAAAATACAACACGTAAAATGCATATAGCAGGAAACAGGAAATAGGCAACTGGTTGCATTGATAATACAGACTCAAACTGTTATCTTGAGGCCACAAGAGGAAGTTAATTTTTTGAAGGAAGGCACCTCCCACCTCTAAGTGATTACTCTTGGAGCTTCTAACTATTTTTCTAGTTACAATGTATATGTGTACATTCATACACAGATGCAGTCTATATTACCTAATTACTGATGTTGATTTCTACATCATCTATATTAATGTGTATATATGTAAATAAAATTTAAGTTAATGAATATTTAAACTCTTACAAACTAGTTTGAGTACAGGAACTCAAAATGAATAAACTAGAATTAAATGCACATCATAGGGAATTCCCTTTATTATATTATAGACTTTAAGGGGAAGGAGTTAAGAACCTACTCTCATTCAACTTTATATTACCAAACAGTACATATTTCTAGTTTGACATTCTTTTAAATACAAAACATATTGTGCTGCACCTATCATTTGATGATTAACTCCTGCTTTAACTTATTTTAAGGTATTTATTTCAGGTCCAGTCAGTTTAATCTCCATTTTGAAAGAAAGGAAATGACACTAAAGTTCTAAGATAAGCCAAGAAAAGAGATGAGAAAATGACGCCAAATCATAAGACCTTGGTCACCAAGTGGACCTTGGACTACTTGCCACACAAAGTCATCCATGCAACCTAGTTCTTTTGACTAACGTCATAGAGTCATAGAGAAAGCAAACTGAAGAGGAAGGAGAAATATAGAAGAGATATTTAAAGGGTGATATTTTGGGTGATGAATAAAAAAATGCTTGTGTATAAGATCGTAGATCTAAAGATGAAGGGACACCAGAGTCCTGCTAGCTCAACTCTCCCTTTTCTGCTCTCCTTATTTCACAATTGGGAAGTTACCACTGTCTTGTGGTAAATGACTTGCCTAATATCAAAAAGGTATTTTGATTATGAGATGATCAATTCTGATGACTCTTTTCAATAATGAAGTGATTCAGGATAGGTCTTGTGATGGAAAGAACTATTTGCACCCAGAGAGAGACTGTGGGGATTGAGTGTGGATCACAACATAGCATTTTCACCTTTTTGTTGTTTGCTTGCTTTTTGTTTTTTTTTCTCATTTTTTTCTTTTTGATCTGATTTTTCTTGCACAGCAAGAATGTGGAAATATGTATAAAAGAATTGTACATTTAACATATATTGTGGTGTAGGGGAAGGGATGGGGGGAAGGGAGGGAGAAAAAAATGGAACTCAAGGTTTTGCATGAGTGAATGCTGAAAACTATACATGTATTTTGAAAATAAAAAGCTTTAAAAAATAAATTAAAAAAAAAAGGATAGTATCAGAATCAGAAATAGAATCTGACCTCACTCACTCCCAGATCTTTCCACTGTACTACACTGTGTCCCAAATCTTACAGCATTCAGCATTCCTAGGATAGGGAGGTAAAAGTAATGGAGTATAATTGCCCAACACAGAAAGGAAAGGAGGAAGAACTTCAAAAATGCAAAAGTATTAAGAGAAAGTTGAATCCCAAGTAATGGAGAAAAAATAATAATAATGACCATCCTAGAGAAAAAAGATCAACTACTTCACAGCAGAAAGATGAGGGATTACTATAATAGAATAACATGTACAATGTCAGGTAAGATTTCCATATCAGATATTTTTGTAAGATTCAACAAAGGGTGCAGGTGGAGGGGTTCCATTCCATTCCCTTTTCTCCTCCAACACGGAAACTACCGATATAAGCTTTCACATCCACTCCTGATCTGGACTACTGGACTATTCTCTCCCCAATGCTGTCCATCCTCCACTCAGCTCTTTCAAAGGAAGGGCTACTCCTAAGTCATCAAGTTTTTATTAAGTGCCCCTTTGGCCTTTAAAGCTCTTCACAAACTGGTCTTTTGTTTTTATTTCCTCACACTGGAGGACTATTCAGTGACATTTCTCAGTCTGCTCTTTCTCCACTCCACTCCCCAACCCCATGCATTTTCACTGGCCGTTCCTCGAGTGTTCTTCCAGCTTCCTTGGCATCCTTTCAAAATTCTACTCAAATCCCATTTCTTCAAGAGTTCAACTGGCCTTTGCCTCCCTCAGCTGCAGCTGGTGCTTCCCTTCTGACATTTCCAATTAACCTCATCTCTAACCTGCATAAATACATGGTTATTTCTTGATAGTTTTTCCTCTTTAGAATGTGAGCTCCTCTTGAGGACAGGGGCTGTTTTTGTTGTTTTTTTTTTTTTTTTGTTTTGTTTTTTTAACTTTCTTTGTATCCTCAACATTTAACTTAATGCCTGACACATAAGCCATTTACTAAAATTATTTTTAACAAACTAAAGGTGTCAAGTGACTAATGTAAAGACAAAAGACAGCATTTTTTCCTTTAAATAAAAGTATATACTATTTACTTTCTATAACTGTCTCAGAGTTATAGAAAGGTTTGGTTATTAATTATGTAAAGTGCTAAATAAATACAAGAAAACAATAAGATAATATAGATCTTCTGGGTAGTATGGACAAAGCCGAAGAATATGACATTTGTGAGTCCCCTTGGAAAATCTCAAGCATAAGATGACTCCAATTATTTTCATCTACCCATCAGGGGGTATTGACAAATTTTGGATTATAAGCATGGTCTAATTTCTCTTCATTATTTTTTCAATTAAATGTAAAAATTTTGTTAAGTGGAACTGGGTATATACAAAAGATAATTCATTCATAATCCATGTTTTCAAGGAGCTTATAATCATCTTTCAAATCAACAAGCTTCCATTATACAATACCTAGAAAAGGTTAGATATACTAAGTGACATTTTCAATTTCACTGCAAAGTGAATGGCCTATAGGATACCGACCAGATTCTCACATCACTGTGAAAAAAAAGATCAAAGGAACTCTCCACATGGCATTTTAATACAGTTCAGGATCAAAATCAGAGCCTGGCCCTTCACCAGCTGGAAGCTCTTTTCTTGCCAAAATATGGTCCCGGATGTCTATCTGGTTGGAGAATGAGGCAGTCAGGCAACGCCTTGTCAACCCAACAACAGATAGAGTGTGGTTTTAAGTTGGTTTTAAGGTCAAACTTATATCATTGTGCTTTTGATTCCTCAGGCAGCTTCATATGAACACTGAATCAAACTTGAGTACTTAACGAGAAACTGTCTAAATTCAAGGATTTAACATTTTAAAACAAAAACCAATTCTCATGTATACAGTGATTACAGGGTAGTTATTCCACAATCCTCCACACATAGGTACTAGTATTTAAACCCATTTTACAGATGAGAAAAATGAAGCTCAAGTTTAAGGTTATACATTTAATACATGTGTGAAGCAGAACTCAAGTGCAGGTCTTTATCCACTAAGTATACTCCGGGGACAGTTAAAAATGGTTGCAGTAGATACAGCATCTGTCCTGGAGTCAGAAGGAACTAGATTCAAATCTGGCTTCAAACACATTCTAGCTCTGTGATTTGGGGCAAGTTCCTTAACTCCATTACCTCCAAACCCTCCAAAACAAACAAACAAACAAAACAAAACAAAACAAGTTTTGCTGTCCAAGAACCTGAGCTAAAATCTGAACCCAAGTAGATTTACATCCCACTCCAGTGGGAATACACAAGTAAAGTTATGTCAAACATTTCCATACACATCATGATGATCCCAAATGGATTGCTATATTTTTGATTATTAAACTCCTAGGGTAGCAAGCTAAAATTAGTGTAGGTTGACCAAAGAGGGAAGATAATCTTTTTTTTTTTTTTTGCTTTTTTGCTGAGGCAATTGGGGTTAAGTGACTTGCTCAGGGTCACACAGCTAGGGCATGTTAAGTGTCTGACACCAGATTTGAACTCAGGTCCTCCTGACTTCAGGGCTGGTGTGGGAAGATAATCTTGATAGAGAAACTAAAATACCTGAGAATAATGCTCTCTTCTTCTCTGAGGGAGAGCATTTTTTAAATGCTTACTAAATACCAGATACTGTGATGACCACTCCAGATAAAACCAAAAAGCTAAATTCAGAACTAAACTGCTTCAAAATGATGAACATCAATACTGTTAAAATTACACATTAATTTTCAACCCCGATACTCCATTTCCTATAAATCAAACCTCATAACAACATGAAAATTCCACAGGGAATTTCAGTTTTATTTCTTATGCCCTCCATTAGTTTAATTTTTTTTTTCCGCTCCAATGTATACCAATGTTAAGCACAATCAAGGTGCAAGGAAAATAGATCCAGAGGAGGACGGGCCCTCCAAAGTCATCCAATCTCACCACTTCATTTGACTCAGATGAGGACATCAAGTCAAGAGGCTAAATGAGGATCAAAAAGGGTATCCTTAAAACTCTCAATTTTGGCTTTTGAGGTGGTCGATCTTCCAATCCAGTTTTCTAGAATTCTTAGGAGCACAAGAATTCAGGTCAGCAGTGCAGGGAAGATAAACAAAACTTTCTTTCATAGGCTATTAGTCACATTACTGTCAGGCATTCACATAAATGCCCAGAGAGGGTTGGAGCTGACAATAATGAACAATTTCAAAAATTCCAGCCTCTAACTTTACAATTTCTGAAAATTTTCCTGTGTGTAACAAGTATGCTAAGAAGAAAAGAGCAATTCTGAGTAATTCATGGGAATCTGGTGGGAAAAGTGGTGGTCCTACAATTAGGAAATCTAGGTCTGAGTCCCAGATCTGTAACTCACTAGTCCTGTAACTATAGGCAAGTCAATCTCTGGGTCTCTATTTTATTATCTATAAACAGGGAGAAAAATACTTGTATTCTTCAACTTAATGAGTTGCTAGGACAAGTACTTTGCAAATTATAAGAAGATGTTATCTGGCCCTAAAAAAGTCCCTGATACACACTCTCTCTCTCTCTCTCTCTGGGGATGTTTGATCACTCTCACAAATTTCCAAGTTTCCAAAAAGACTAAAGAAAAAAAAAACAAAAGACCACCACTCATCAGCATGAAATTTACCTTTAAATGATATACCAGTATTTGCCCAAACAAAGCTGACACTGGAAGAATGTATTATGGACATTCAAATTTGAAATAGAGCAATCTCTCCAGACAAAGAACTAACAAAAAGCTTCATCTGTAATACTGAATGGAGAACTGCCAAGTCAATATAAAAGAACGATATAATTTTTTTAAAGATGAGAGACAGTTTAAAAGAGTCATCACTGGAGAAGCCCAGTATTCCCATGAAAGGAATATATATGTACCTATAAAACTAGGTGACTATAAACACAAAAGAATAAACACTGGTCTTTCTCTAAAGTGTCTTAAGTGAGCCAACACAGTTCCTTTTTCACAGGAGTAAACCAACTTTTGGATGATATGTCGGGGATGAAATATATGCTGATAAAATTTTAACTGGACCTTTTCAGTCTTTAATGTCAAACCAAAATCATGACCACAAATGCATATGCAATGTAGGAGGGAGGAAAACTAATAAAGGTAATCTCTTTGGCCTTCAATTTCTTCCTTTTAAAAAAAAAGGGATTGGATTAGATAAGAGTTTCTTAAGATGTGGGTACTTATCAGTGGGTCCTTGAACTTGGATGAGAAGAAAATAAAAAAATCTTAATTTTCATTATCCTTTAACTAAAATTTAGCATTTCCTTTAATGATTTAAAAATATTACCCTGAGAAGAGACCTAAAGATATAACTTGGCTGAAAGAGGGGTCTATAATTCTTAAACTGTGGGTTATGATTCCACATGTGGTCACATAATTGAATATGGGGGTTGTAATAATAATATTTATTATCAGCAAATGTTTGATTTTTATACCTGTTTATATACCTATATATCAGGGGTCACATAAAATGTTCTCAGGTTAAAAAGGGTTGCAAATAGAAAAAGTTAAAAAGCTCTGGTCTATAACATAAAAAAGTTAAGAACCTTTGCATTCAATGAACTCGACAATCTCTTTCAATTCTAATATCTAATACTATACCCACACTTTAAAAGTCCATTCACAGGTAAATCTTTTGGGGGCTGTGGGGGTAAGGGGAAAGGCAGATGACCCAGGACTAGTTCAGGACAGAAGGGAGGCACATTGTTAATATGGTTTGGATAATAAAACCAGGGAGTGGAAAATCCTAAAATTGGAGCTCTGGAAGGGCTAGTATAAGGACTTCATGCCCAAAGCTTTCATTTTATAAATGAGAAAACTAAGGCCATGGACGGATTCAATGACTTACCCAATCACACATATACTAAGGAGCAAACCCTACATTCAAATGGAGGTCTCCTAACACCAAATCCAATGCACCAGCCAGATTTATATAATAATTTTCCTAAGGGGAATCCTCCAAACCTAGGGGAAATTACACTATTACAATTTTGCTGTTGCTATTTTTAAAGTCATTGCATCAATAGTGATAAAAGAAAAATAGTAGTCTCTGACCAAGTTTTTAGACCCCTTTCTTTTTAAAGCTGAACTGTTCTTGTCTATGAGGACATGAAATAAACCAAAAAGGGAAAACATGCCTTTTAAAGGATTTAGTTCTTTCTCACAATGAAATTTATCACCTTCTTCACTCTAAATATCCATCTATACTTATGACAAATGGCTCTATATTGTGGACATGTCTAAAAACAAAACAACCCTGACATATAAAAAAAATGTTAATGTTCTTTCAACTGTTGGATAAAAACAGAAAATCCGACTGAGATGACAATCACAGTGTGAAGGTACAAGGCACAGTGACAGTGAAAGCTGACCTCGGATAGGTTTCATGGCAATCTGGGAATGTTTTCAGTGTAAGCTAGACTGTATATGTCTGTCTGTATGTGTCTTTTATCTCCCTTCTCCTAAAGGCTAAGTTTTTTGAGGATGAGGGCCATATTTTATCTTTGTACATTTGGCGGTAATCATGACGTAATGGGTCCTTCATAAATGAAGTAGATGGATGGTATTAAAAACAGAATTCACCAGTGGCCTATTTCAGATATTCCAATTTTGCAGAGGGTACTTTGCTAATTGCATTATGCCCCATCACATTTTACTACCTCAGTGATATTCATGAGATGACATCTTTTAGAAGACATGAGTTTAGTGGAAAAAATAAATGGATTTTTTAAAATCTAGAAACAAATATACAAATAAATGGCTTGGGCCAACACATCAGTACATGTATTTGAGACAAGTTCTACAGAAAAACAATGCATTAAACCTAGAATTGAACAGGAGAAAAGGAACAGCTGGATTTCATTTGGAAAACTGTACAGTGCTCTTATTTTTTTTTTTTAAACAATCCCAAGCTGGTCTCCAGAAGAAAGATTCATCTTTTCAACACAGATGTTCTTATGGCAATGCTTTATGGATATAAATCTTAGTTTCACAATCTCTAAGGCATCATAATAGCAGGAGAATCAAATGGCAGTGGAGAAAGATGAAGGTAGATACTTATTTATACCAGAATTAATTATAGCTACCAGAATATATGTAAGACTAAGCAAAAGGAGAAAAGACTTTGTAGAATGAGTCATCCTCCTGCTTGGAGAGGCATCATAGCACAGTGAAAATAACTGTGACTTTGGAAATAGGGGAGATAGGTTCAAATTCCAGTTTTGTAATTCATGATCTGTGGGTTCTTGGGCAAATGATTCAGCTTCTTTCCTGGGTCTCAAAATGAGAGGATTAGATTCAATCACCTGTAAGGTCTTCTTAAGTGGAAAAAGCATTAATGCTTTTTCAACAAGTCATCCATGCTGCCATTTAGGGTACTTTCAAAAACCACAAACCAATGGCTCTAAATTGTCGGGGTCTATCCCCTCCCTGCCTCCTAATTTGTATTCTATCAACTCCAGGGCTCCCTATTGCCTCCAGAATTAAATATAAAATCTTCTGGCTTTCAAAGCCATCCTTACTCCTGGCTCTTCTTACCATCCCAGTTTTCTCATTTCTGGCACTCCCCCCAGGCTTTATTCCAGTGACATTGGCTCCTTCCTATTCCTCCCCCAATAGGGCATCTTCCTTGGCCATTCACCAAGGCTATAATGCTTTTTCCATCCCTACCTCCTGACTTGCCTCAAGTCCCAGCTAAAACGCTACCTTCTCCAACAAGCATTTCCTGATCCCCCTTTAGAGCCTTCCCTCTATTGATTACCTCCAGTTTAATGTGTGTCTTATTTTTATATATAATTGTTAACACATTGCCTACTCCATTAGACTGTGAGCTTCTTGAGAGGAGGGCCTGTTTTGTACCTATTTTAGGATTAAGTCATATCAGTTCCTAATTAACCAGGCAATTCTGTAACTTATTCCCAACCAGTTATCATTTAAGATGTCTTAAAAGTTAAAAAGTAAAAGGCTGGTATAAACTGTTAAAAATATAATTCTCCTAACTTCCTCCGTGGCTTTACCAACCCTCACCCATGATAAACTATTGCACAAGATTTCTTTTGGAGCCAAGTAGCATAAAGTTGTGGTGTACTACAAGCTAACACTTTTTACTGCTTTATGAGTTGAGAATAAATTCTGGGAAAATATGGTTTCAAATTCAAATACCATTTCCCCTCTTTCCCCTCCTTCCATGAACACACACATATGTAATCAAAAACTGGTGCTAAAATCAATAAAACTGAGGAAGGAATAAAAAATCAAAACTGAAAAAAAAAAACTGAAAGAGGCTACACTAAAACTTTTAGGTAAGTTTTTTATAGTGTACAATGTGTTCATCTCTTTTAATATCTTTAGTAGCTTGGATTAAATAACCTAGGTCACACTTAAACTTTATTGGTTTGAGTAACCATATTTTTCTCCAGTTAGAAAAAAATAAAGCAATATGAAAGCACTAACGGAGGAAGTGATGTCTGAAATCCAAGCTCCAAAAACCAAGTTTTGTTTCATCTATGTGTTCCACTTCAAATTTCCCCAAGACAGAATTTAGCTGGGTCTCATATCCAAGTCCAAATACTATTCTTTGTTCACATGGCTTTTCTCATGTTCATTATTCTAAACAGATCTCTTGGTTCCTCCACACCCAACTCATCTCTTAACATTTTTCTAACCTTGCATTTGTACAATTGCTCTAATCTTGTAATATATAAACCTGCCCCACCCCCATCATGAGGCAGGTATTCCAAATGACATGGAAACCATATTTGACAATAGATGGAATTGGAGATAGAAGAAGAAATCAACCTTAGAGCCACTGGGAATTATTGCTAGCTATTTAGATAAAAGCCTGGTTATTTTATTGGTAGGAAAGGTAATTTGTGAGTTTATGGGTATATTGTTGTTTAATGAAGAACCAGACTATTTCTCCTCAATAAAGATCACAATCTTACTTTAGAGAGTGAGAGAGGAAGAGCTAGATAGAGAAATCTACCAGCACCAAAGAAACCTATCTCTAATTCTATAAATAGAGATTGCTGATTCCTAGCCTTGATCTTTGGGCTTCCAAAACAAAAACAAACAAACAAAAAAAAGCCCTCACACTTAATTTCTTATTTCTCTAAGAGAAACCAGTGGGTAAGTGAGCTTATAACAATAATATAATGAGTGATCCTGGTGAAATAGAAGCAAACTACCCATTCAGCAAGTGAAAGGAAAAATGATAGCCCTATAAGGCTTACAAATATACACATATTACCTCAAGTTATCCTTACAATAACCCTGGGGGAGAGATGCCATTATTATTCCCATTTCACAGATGAAAAACTGGGGCAGACAGAGCTCAAGTGATTTCCCTAAGGAAATATGGCTAATAAATATTCACACCTGCATTTGAACTCAGGGCTTTCCAACTCTAGATCCAGCACTCTATCCACTATGCCATCTAGTAGTGCTTGAAAGGGTCAAATACTCAACTGTCTCTACAGTTACTACAGGTAAGTAACTATGCCATCAGTATCCATATTCTGCTTGGCCTAAACACTGGAAAAGGCATCAAATACAGGTCTGAGAACTAACTATGTCTGAACCCTGAGAACAAAGCAGAACTCATTATTAGATTGGCTATACTAGGATGAATTTCCATGGGGCACCCTTCTCCCCAACAATTCTTCAAGACCTTTTAATAAGTTTTAAGAATTGTTATAGATGGGGCAGCTAGGTGGCGCAGTGGTTAGAGCACCAGCCCTGAAGTCAGGAGGACCTGAGTTCAAATTTGGTCTCAGACACTTAACATTCCCTAGCTGTGAGACCCTGGGCAAGTCACTTAACCCCAATTGCCTCAGCAAAAAGCAAAAAAAAAAAAAAAAAAAGAATTGCTATAGATGACTAAATCTAGGAAGAATTATAATCACTAGTAGTTTTAGATACTTTGTCCCTTTTATAGCTCTTTGCCCTTCATGGTGGAAAACCTGTGACTTGAACTCCACCTGTTCCCCCATCTAGAACTGAAAGAGTCTTCAGAAACCATCCAATTTAACAGCTTTTATTTCAGATGAGTAAACCGAGGCCCAAAGATGGTGACTTGTCCAAAAAAAATAGGAAGTACTAAGAGTGAGAAGCAGGATATAAACATCCAAATTTTCTGACTCCAAAGTCAGTACTTCTCCCCCACTGTTCCATACTCACAAAAAAAGATTTCCCAGAAAGCCATTCTACCAAAAAGAAAAAGGATTCATAGTCTTTTTTTTTTTGGGGGGGGGGGATCAAATGCTCTATCAGCTTTACAAGTACAAAATAGAGAAGCTGCTTCTTGTTGAAAAGAACAGAAACCTCAACATGTTTTCTGTTCATAGTTTTTCCTTCTGATTGAAGCTTCACTTTTTATTAGCATGAAATAATGAATAAAATGAACAAAAACACATTTATTTTCTATGTGCCCAGCACTGTGCTATGTAAAACACAAATAAAAGAATCCAGATAGTCCTTCTTTTCAAGGAACCAAAAAATACATAAAAGCAAATTTAACAGCCAGGTAATGGAGAAAGCCAAGGAAGACCAGAAAGTCCTAAAAGTGCAATGAAAGGCCAGGAGTCCTTAGATGGCATCAGGGCAGATTAACAAGGCAGATAGTAAAAGTCTGCTGTTCTTTGGTCTCCCTAAAAGGAACCAAGCAGATGGCTCCCTCCTTATCCATGCCCTAGTCAAGCAACCTGGATGGGTCCTGAGCTGCTGGGGCAGGCCCAAGAGGGATAGGGAGGCAGATGGCAGATACATAAAATGTAGAAGTTCTAATAATTGGGCCATGGTTTAAGTGGAAGAATCTCTGCTGAAATAAGGTTGCTTTCAATGAGAGGCTTTTAACCTGGGTTTTTTTCTTTTTACCTTCAGGCAGATGCTGGAGATAAATGGATGCTGAGATTAACAAGATTTAAGACCTGAAGCATTTGGCTAATTAGTGTGAAAAAGGAAGTGATAGTAACAAGAACCTGTTTGCATTTCTTACTTGCCCCAGATTTAGGGCATTTGGGGTTATAAGGTGAACCCAGGAAAAAAATCCCCCAAATCCCATACTGATGAAAAATTATATATATAAAAAAAATTCACATAAATGCCCTTGCTATTGGTTTATCAGCCTACACGGAGTGATTCTGAAGACTCATGGTGATGGCAATAACTCAACCCTAGCCACCCTAGTTCCTCATGAAATTAGTCTTTTTATTTCAATAGCTTTTCCATATGAAATATAACTATGGGTCTCAACATTTTATATTCTTTCGGGAAATTCCTACTTGTGAATTCCACTCTAGATACTAATGGATTAACTAAATGATTAATGACAAAGAAAGAAAGCTATGAATCTCTATAGCTTTTATCTTGTATTTTTTGTTAGTGAATTTTTCATATTTTCAACTTCTGTCACAAGGTCAAAAACTCTGGGAGTTCCTTGTAGTTGATGTGATCATCCTTGGGAACAGTGAGACTAGATCCCACAAAAAGTCTGTCTTCTTGCTAAAGAGATGAGGCAATTGTTTTAATCAGAAATAATACAGTTTCTATATCAAGTCCCAACTTTGCAGGGCTTTCAACATCTTCTCAGGCATTATCCTACTTAACCAAATCCAATCTTTTCTCTCTCACTATTCTCCAACATGACCAAGTTTTGAGCTTTTCCTCATATTATCCCCCTACTTCTCACCAAGAAGGCATCTTCCTCCTTTCCATCCACCCAAATCTCCATTCTTCAAAGGCCAGATCCCTCATAAATTCTTTCTAGAAAAAAAGATGTCTGGACAGGGATAGCTTATTATATGCTGGAGTAGTCAATATCACTTTATCAATTTTTCCATAATTGTTTCATTTTTGTCATTTAAGAGGCAACAAGTCAGAAAAGTAGATAGAACACTAGAGTTAACGTTAAGAAAATCTGAATTAAAATTGTCTCAGAAACATACTAATTGTGTCACTCTGGGCTAGTCACTTTAAAACAACAATATTTGCCTCTGTTTCCCCAGATGCTAAATGGTAATAGCACCTAGCTCTCAGGCTTACTGCAAGGATCAAATGAGATATTTGTAAAATGCTCACAAACTTTATTTCTAAAAAATACTAATTATCATCATCCCACTTAGAATGTAAAGGGACCATGTTTTACAAGTTTATTAGATTTGAACTTATTGACTGATTATAGCTAAATGGGCATCTAATACAACCCTTTTATTTTATTTTTTTTAGTTAGCAAAACTGAAATTTAGATAGTTTTTAAGAGATTTGTCCAAGATCACAAAAGTAGTTAAGTGGCAGAGAACTCACATGGTACTTTGTCTTGTGGAACAGATATATTTATTAGGATTCTGAAGCAAAGGGATTTGTGACTGATGGGTGTCAGAAAACTGGGCAGAGGAGAGGCAGAGGGACAGAGAGAAAGACTCTAGAATCAAGTCTGTCCTTCCTAGAAGAAAGTCACGTGATCAATGGAATACGTTCTTTTAACTCTTTTTTCAGTACTGGGACTATTTGTATGCTATTCTACACAGGAAGCACTGAAGTGGTAACTTTGGTATGTAAAACTAACTGATTTGCCAAACAAACTGATTCAGAAATCCTTAAATTTTGCTGAAAGGCTTACTGATATGACACTTTTTTTTTTTTTGCTATTTTTATACTCTGTTCTTGTCTGTTTTTCTCTATCCCTCTCATACAACATTCTAACACCGATGAGAAAATGTGTTGTTAATTATTTACCTAAGAAAGGCCAAACTGGGCTGTCATTAACTGCAGCAAACACCAGAAAGCAGTTCTTAAGAGGGGGAAGGAGGAAGGAGATCCATTCATGCTCAGCACAGGAGAATATTTTATTTAGAACTCTTTTCCAAAGTAAATATGATTAACCACTCTGGGCTACTTACTTTTCAATTTATAGGATGTGTCTATCACATTACACTTTCCCACGTGATCTCCAAAACAATATAGTCATTTTAGTCTCTAATCCAGTGGCTAAAACCTGTTCCTACATACTCAAAAGACAGACTCCCAATAAAGGTCAATAATCAAGACTTTACTGAACTCACTAAGACTTTGGAACCACATGACCTCTTTCTTCCACAAGAAACCTTGCTGTAACCCCACTTCTCCACTCCCTTGCTCCAGTTTCAACCCAAATTCTATATTCTTTAAAGGCCTAATTAGGCATGAGGAGTGTTTCCCACCAAATGAACTTTCCACCTGCCTCCCTCCTGGTCTGAGTTGGACTAGACTGGGTTTTTAGATTTAGACAAACAAGCTTTTAGATACTTTCAGGTCAGAATACTAGCTCTACTATAGAGATCTGTCTTGGGATCTTATTCTTTGTGACAAGGCTGGTGACAGAGGGATGGGAATAGACCTGTTTTCAAGTGTAAATCCCTATCTAGGACTCTCTTTTAATTTATATCACAAAACAAAGCCTAATGTATATCTAGGAGATAAAAATTACCAGATACCAGGTCAGAGATAAAGTTTCTGATCTATCCAGGGATGAAGAATGACAAATATTGGATCAAAGAATCATTTAATTTTAACTAAGCTTAGCCTTTGGCTATTGAAGGCCCAAAAGGGTGATTTCACTTGCTTATGGTTACAGTTATGTGGTGAAGGAGCTGAAAATAGAACCAACGTCTCTTGATTCGTAGTCAAAGCACTGTTTCTAATAAGCCATAATGTCTCCTTACAAGTCCAAATTCAAGCAGAATCTTGAGGACATGGACCTTATATTGGTCAGTAATACTTTGGGGCTTTCTGGGTCACAGCAAATGAATTAATGAATAAAGCATATTCAGTCTTCAATAGAAGGTAATCACTATACTTGCTATGGATAAGCAAACAGAAGAAAGAAAATCCCTGTAATCAAGGAGCTCCCATTCTACCATGGGGAGTGAACAAATAGAGAGGAATGAGTGGCTAAAGAAGAGTATTTTGTTTTTATAAGTCACAGGGATGGGGAGTGAAGTCATATGGTCATTGATTGACATATACCCTTTTCCAGAAGCAAAGGCATGAAAAGACTGCAAGAAAATATTTTTTAAATACACAAAAGATATTAGAAGACAATTCAGAGAAAGGTAGAAAAAGGTACAGACAAGCAAACAGGAACATTTTGGCAATGTTGCACTTATTTTTCATAGAATAAACAACGATAAATGGAGTCAGAACATACCAATATTCCAAGAGAATCATTTTTAAGCAACAGAAAAAGCAGACCATTCTAAATAGACACTTTAAATATAGAAGAACCTAACCCAAGAAAAACTTGAATATTTATAAGGAAAACAGGGTAGAACATGCATCCCCATGCCTCCACCTACTCCTAAGCATGTTTCAATTAGGTTTTCATTCAGCACTCAGTGGAAAATTCCTTGGGTAACAGGAAAATGTACCAACATTAAATGTTGACTTGTTACCACCCACTCTCTAGTCATGGGTTGGGCCCCATGGAAAAAGTATTCCCATTTTTACAAAAGGGGAAAAAAAGTATTCCCATTTTTACAAAAGGGGAAAAATCAAGACAGAGAGGTTAAAAATTTTTTTACTTCTATTGTCCTATTTAAGAACTCAGCTCTAAATTAATCTTGGTGATCCAAAGTCCTCAGAGCATAGTCTACCTATAATGAATGGTCAAGAAGATGGGGAAGAGGGAAAAAGTAGATTATAGGTAAGAAGAAAGGGAAGGGAAAGAATAACAAGTTGTTTTTTCGGGTGCCAAACAATCGGACTGAAAATGAAAGTGCCAAATTATTGTGCTTTCAAGGTAAACCAACAGGAAGAAATAAATCGGTTCAATAAAGATAACTTAGCTTTCTGTGTATGAAGAGGAAGTTGAAAAGGGGTACTGAGACAGACCTGATAAAAGCAGCTTTAGAAATTGTTTCTTTCTCAGTCCTGACAGTCACAGCTAAGCCAGAAACAAGAGTATATTTATCTACTATATTCAAATGAAAACATGACAGAAAGGCCATTTGATATTAAGGAATACATAAACACTGGCTGCAAACACAAAGCTGAAAATGTTTAGAACTCAAGGACAAAAGTGGGTGGGGAAAAAGAATTTCGCAGAAGCCCAAGTTCAAATGTGGTCTTTGGTTCAACTCTTTGTTCCTAGATATTGCCTAACATCTCCAGTGTTTCCTTCTGTATAGCCAATGCCTTGGCAATTATACCAGGCTAGGATAAAACTGACCTGAATTTGCTGCTTTATAATTTCTCAGTACTTTCCATTTAAGGACTTCTAATAATGTGCTTTGATGAATATTAATTTTGAATTAAGTTTGAAAATAATTATGAAGATTTACGAACATTTTTTCCATACCAAGAACTACCATCACAAAGGTGCCCCTCAAACCCAGCCCTGCCCAAAATCCAAGCTCTAAGTGTGTAACTGAAAATGATCCTTTAACAGTGTTTAAAGCAAAATGAGTCAAGCTGTCAGCTCATTCCCACACTGTTTGCCAAAACACATGCAACCAGAAAAATGAGGAAAAGAGACTGACAAGAAATAGGGGAAAATCTAAATCCTAAAGTTTCTCAACAACCACCATTCATCCTGTATGTCTTCTGGCACACCAGCACCCCATCATCGATTAATGGCAGGGTTCTCAATAAATAAATCCCTTAGTAAGAAATTGAAATTCCCAGATCACTCTCACTCTTCCTCCAAGCAAATCTGTCTAAACTCTAACCCAAAGTGCTGATATCCATAAAGGCCCTGAAGAAATTTCAGGAAAAAAGATACTTTCAAGAATTTAGAGCCTTGGGGCAGCTAGGTGACAGTGGATAGAGCACCAGCTCTGAAATCAGAAGGACCTGGGTTCAAATATGACCTTAGACACTTAATACTTCCTAGCTGTGTGATCCGGGGCAAGTCACTTAACCCCAATTGCCTCGGGGAAAAAAATTTAGAGCCTAATATAAGAATGGTGGTGGTAATGATATTAGGAAAAGTAGCAATAACTAGCATTTATAAACAGAGCTTTGAAATTTGCAAAGTTTGACTTTACCCGGGATATCTCATTTGACCTATACAGCCACCATCTCTATTTTACAGATAAAGAGGTTCACAGAGGTTTAAAAGATGTGTCTGGGGTCATACAACTTAAGTGCCTGGGGAAAATTTTGAAATTAGGTCTTCTGGAAGGTCCACATACTATACATGGAACCATCTAAACTGTCCAGTAAATCTACTTTGTGTTTTTTTCTCTTCAGGAAGAGAAGCTTTTTTATTAAATTACTACCTTTTTTTTTAAACTACTACTAGTTACTACTACTAACTTTATTAAATAACCTGCTATTTTGTTTTTACTACTACTAACTACTACTAGATACTACTATTAATCTTTCTTATTAAATAATCTACTTTTTTTTTGCCTCAGCTTCACTGGTCTGTCAATCTAAAGAATAAAGAAGTAGGAAATGCTTTCAACACTTAGTAATTCCAATCACTGACCTTGAATTGAGTTTTCTGAAAAGTGAAAGCATTGATTTCCAGGGTGCCTCCATCTACCTATCATGTGACTTGCATTAGACCATTATTCTAATAAGTGAAAGAACCAAGATGATGAAAGTGCAAGTCATTTGTTTAAGAGTCAATCTGGCAAGTGGTGGAGTGGTGGAATTCAGGAGCACCTGATTTCTTGGACTGAATACCAAAAAGGGGGGCAGGGAGACAGGAAGAATGGAGGAGTGGGCAGAGCATTCATGGGAAAATAAGAAAACAAATGACAAATAAACTGAAAAGTTATAACCTGACTGCAGCCATCAACTACCCACGTTCTATTCATTCTTTTGTGGAGAAGTCCATTACCAGGAGCCCAATCAATTGAAGAAACTGCCCCATAAAGCAATCAACAAATCCTGCTGTCCTCAGTACTAAGAGCTAATCACACAGCTGGACCACTTGGATAAATCCAGAAAAGAGATGGCTTCCTGGATTACATCATTCTCCATCACTTTATGTTAATTTCTCCCCATGCTTTCTTACATTTTTCATGGTCAATTTTTCTTATGGTGTGCTAATACTCTACACCATTCACATACCATAATTTGTTTAACCATTTAGCAATAAATGAGCATTTCTTTGATTCCAGTTTTTCCTACTATAGAAAAAAATGTGACTGAATATTTTTTGTGTATCTGAGATTCTGATTTGTCTTTAACTTCTCTCATTCTTTTTCTCTTCTCCCACCTTAAGTATAGCAATACTTGGAGGATCTTGATTAAAGGTTATGGATGATATTTTATTTAGTTTCTCAGCATAATTCCAATTGCTTCCCAGAATTAGACAAATATACCATCCACCAACAATCATTCTTTCTATTCTTTTCTTGTTATTCTTGCCAATTTACTGGATCCAGAATGAAACATCCATTATTTTGATTTGCATTGCTCTAATTACTAGTAAGAAAAATTTCCCATAGAAATAGTTCTTTTAAGAATTGTTGAATATATTTTTACCATGTTTAACATTATATTGAATTATTTGCTATCTAGGGAAGAAAGTGAGAGATGGGGGTGGGGGATTGGAACACAAGGTTTTGCAAATTATCCATGCATACTTTTGAAAATTAAAAAGCTTTAATAAAAAAAAAAGAATTGTTGGTACTTCTGACCATTTATCACCATTGATCTAAGTTCACGTGATACACCTTGGATATCAAAACCATGATGCAGATATTTTTCCCCTCCAATGAACAGCTTCTTTTCTCATCCTAGTTGTTTTGACTTTGTGCACAAGTTTCTTAGCGTCTGTCTGATGCTTCCCAATTGAACAGTTTCCAGAATCTAATCAACAGAATTGCCTCATTATAAAAGTTTGGCTGAAGGTATTTCATAGGGACCATTTACAATTATTAAACACACACTACGTTCAGTAAAGCACCACTGCTCTGAAACATGATTATAGGCCTATAGATGTGCTTATTATGTCATGTTGCCCTATGTAATGTATATATGTGAATATACCTGTACATGAAGCTGCATGACAGTACTGGGCTTGGGAGGCCAAGAATTGGCTTAAATCTTGCCTTGTCAGCTTTGGAACTATGGGCAAGTCAATCTTTATATAAAACTCAGGCAAATTCCCTATTTTACTAAGATATGCAGGTGACTGGAGGGAGTTCCATGAATTTCAGTGCAATAAGCACCTACTACATATTCTGGGTTCTGGAGATCCAGAGACTGAAGTCAAAGAGTTCCAGCCTTCAAGTAGTCTACATTGTACTGAGGGGGATTAAGAAGGACATAGAATTTATGAGGTAAGTAAACACAAGATAAATGCAAAGAGATTTTGGGGAGGCTAGGAGAAACAGTAATAACTGGAAAGTCTTTTTGTAAGAAAACTCATTAGAGCTGAATCTTGAAGGAAGTTCCAAGGAGAGGGATAAGGAGGCATGGAGACAGGATATGGAATATTTTTTGCTATACAAGGAATAGCAAGGAGGCCATTTTGGCTGGAAAGGAGAATGCCCAAGGGGCAGTAATGTGTAACCCCAATTTAGCATGCAAAGTTTAGGAAAAGCTTTAGATAACATGAGATTCTGGTGTTTTAAGAGGCAAAGGGAGCCACTAAAGCTTTTTGAGCAGGGAAATGGCTGCATTCATGTTTTTTAGATATAACATGATTCAAAAACACATCCCTAAACCATCTCAACTGCATACCACAAACTTTTTTTTTTAACAGACTAAAACATGGGGGAATGTCATTGTCCCCAGAAACAGAACTCTACAGTTTTATCTAAGCAATGGGGCCCACAATAGTTTTTCCAAACATATTTAACTGAAGACAGCAGTCTTTATTAGTCTATTAGCACAACAGAATCTGCCAACCCTTTAAACTCTGCTTATGTTTTACTCCTTTGTTGCTAGGCTAATAGTTAGGTTTCAAACACCCCTTTGATTTGATAAAGCCCCAAATGAAGACAATTAAATACACAAAGCATGGAGCAAATCTAATCTCAGACTGACTCTTAATAATGTTGATGCCAGTAGATAAGCATCATTCATTCACAGAGCAGTGCCACAGTTGACTCCCTCCAAGTTCTTTTTTTGCACATAAAAACCTAATTTTTTAAAGCCTTAAAAGAAAGTTGAAAAGTAGGATGCTAGAAGAATTACCCATACATATGTTTTGCAAATAAAAAGTTTTAATAAAAAAAAAAAGTAGGATGCATCTATGTACTGACAGTGGCATGTGATCCAGTGCCAGCCCATTTTTCAGCACAAGGATTTTTTATTCAACTTATCTATCCATTATAAGTGAAGATAGAGGAATGCAGTTGTTAAGGGTGTGATACACTAAATACCGACCCAGACTGCTCCAAACCAACCCAAGAACAAGTATTTTATCAGGAAGACAGGGTAGTCGGTCATAAGTGCAAGAAGGGAGAGACTTACTGCATGACTCAAGGGCAAATAAGTAATCACTATCTGACTGTTTTCTGACCCCGTGGAAAAAAGTTGACCTCAAGAGAGAAAAAGGAGGAAACCACATCATAGCCACAGCCACACTGGGTGGAGGCAGATTTTGGAGCCTGCACTGGGGCAGAGGTGACACTGAACTGGTCACAAAAGGGATGCTGCTGTGGAGTTCAACTAGACTGAGTCAGAGGACCTAGGATCAGAATCTGCCTTGGATGACAATTACTCATCAGGTTTCCTCCTGTGCACAAATGAGAGGGTTTGACCAGATTGCTTTTCTAAGCCTTTGGGGGCTTTTGCTATAGATAATCTTAGGATCCTATAATAACGCTCTGGCTGTCAAGCTGTTAGATGACTACCTGTTTTTTAAAGGCTTATATATATATATACATACACACAAACCCAGGAGGGAGTTTACATTTGCAAAGCACTTTAAACTACCAAATGAGGCTGATGATGTCATTATGAATACCCAAATGAGGTTCAGGGCCAGGATCAGAACTTCTGAACTCAAAATCGGAGTTTTTCCTACTTGGTTACAGCTGCCTTTGAAGAGGGATGTTCATCCACTTTCTGGTGAAAAAGACCAAGCTCTGACCATGGATCTAGGTGCCAGGTAGACAAAGTTAAGCTTAGAAGGAGAAGTCTCACTTAGGGCAATAAACTCAATTCTCAAGGCTCTTGGTTCAACTGTCACCAAATCATACACAGGCACAAACATAATATCTTTTTTTTTTAATAAAGCTTTTTATTTGCAAAACATATGAG
>JAJPUD010003284.1:39138-259019 GCA_023553655.1 Myrmecobius fasciatus | reverse complement strand
TTTTTTTTTTTTTTTTTTTTTTGCATCTATCACTTTGTTAGCTTGCCTTCACTTTTTTTTTTTTATTAAAGCTTTTTATTTGCATAACATATGTATGGGTAGTTCCTCAGCATTGATCTTTACAAAGCTTTCCATTACAAATTTCCTCCCCAGGCCCCTCCCCTCCCCTAGATGGCCGGAAGTCCACTACATTTTAATTATGTTAAAATACTTGACAAGTCGAATATATGTATACATGTTTCCACACTTACTGTTGTGCAAGAAAAATCGTATCTACAAGAAAAAAAAATCAGAGAAAGGAAACACAATGCAAGCAAACATCAATAAGAGCATGAAAATGTAATGTTGTGGTCCACATTTCACATCCCTCTCTCTGGGTGTATATGGCTTTCTTCACTGAACAGTTGGAACTGGCTTGAGACATTTCATTGTTGCAGAGAGCCACGTCCATCAGAATTGATCATCATGTAATATTGTTGCCGTGTATAATCTCCTGGTTCTGCTCATTTCGCTCAGCATCAGTTCATGCAAGTCTCTCCAGACCTCTCTGAAATCATCCTGCTGGTCGTTTCTTACAGAGCAATAATATTCCATAACATTCATATATCATAATTTATTCAGCCACTCTCCAATTGATGGGCATCCATTCAATTTCCAGTTTCTAGCCACTACTAAAAGGGCTGCCACAAACATTCTTGCCTTCACTCTTAAAAGCATAGAAAAGCAAAGCAAAACACTTTTTCAGTCCAGTAAATAGCTAAGCTTAAAACACCCTGCTCATCCCTGAGGAAATAAATATTAAAGCTAGTCCCTATCTTTAGGTAGGTAACTCTGTATTGTATGCAGATAATAAACATGGAGGAGGGGGAGGGGAGAAGTGAAAAGGCCAAAGAATAAATAAAAGTATTCTAGGAAGGGGTTCTAGGAGGACTTTCATTGTCAAAGGGGCAGCTGAGGTGAGTCTAAAAGGAAGATAAGATTCTACAAAGTTGGGTACAAGTCTCTAATTCCTGTCAAGTTGGAAACTCTTGTAATTCATTTTGACTAGTTTGCCTCACATGTGCAATAAGAAAAGATAATAGAATCCAGGTTACCAAAGGCCATAAAAGCCAGATTCTCAGAAGTTTTGTTTTTTGCCCTAGAGACATTCATGACTGCCAAAAAAGTGAGATGGTTGCTGATCGGGTTAAGATTTGTGGTTTAGGAAGGTTATTTTGGCATCTTTGTGAAAGATAATGTGATTACTTTTTGTTTTTTGTTAACTTATTAAACATTTTTATTAAGCATCTACTTTGTGTCAGTCACTGCTAAAACACTGGGGATTGAAAAGTGACCATCCCCAATATCAGGGTTGCTTGTAATCTAATAAGGAAGACAATATGCAAATAACTACATGTATACAAGCTATATGTGGAATAAAGTAGACATAACCAATAGAGAGAAGGCAGCAGGATTGAGAGAGATCAGGAAAGGCTTCCCAGAAAGTGGGGTTTTAGTTGGGTCTTCAGAGAAGCCAGAAAAATTTGGAGATGAGAAGAGAGGTGCAGATTATGAAAATGTGTCCAGCATCAAGAGATGGAGTTCCTTGTTTGGAGAACCATAAGGAGACATAAAGATGGCACAGTAGGTAGTGCACTGGGCTTGGAGTCAAGAAGACTCATCTTTATGAGTTCAAATCTCACCTCAGACGCTAGCTGTGTGATCCAGGACAAGTAGCATAATTTTCTTTGCTTCAGCTCCTCAGTTGTAAAATGAACTGAAGAATACCCCAAATTGCCAAGAATACTTCGAAAGGAATCATAAAGAGTCAGACGTGACTAAAACTGAACAACAAGCACACTAATTTATCTGCATTAAAGAGTAGGGGGATAGGGATGGTATATGCCATAAAACTGGAAAGGGGATAGTAGGGGGAACATGAAGGGTTTTTGAGACCCAACTCAAGGGCCTCACTAAGGAGAAAGTGTGATGTGGGACAGGTGGATACTTAAGCAGTGAAGTTTGTTTATTGATCTGAGAGCCATGGTTTATATACTCTTTAAGCTAGTGTTGTAACATTCCTAGATTTCTAATTTATTTAGTGTACTTTCCATGGTTACATTCTAGCTAGACATTAACATTAAACAGTAACTAGCAATAACAATCTGTTTACCGCAACATAGTCATAAATTGTTTGATTTGTGATGACTTGTTTCTGTTACATGCATTCATCACCAAAGTTATCTTAAATTTATATCAAACATGTTTTCCTGATGCCTACATGTTCATATAGATGACTTCCAGATTTATTACATCCTTGTGCTGGCAGCACTTCTTTAATCGAATGGATTTTCACATCCTATTCTCAACCTTGGCTATAGAAGAGTGGTGAGCTTGCTAGAAAATCAATCCTCAGCTGCACAGAGTATGTTAACCCCTACATAGCTTTTTAGGAGATCTGCTTGTTGCTGGTTCTCTACAGGTTTTGAATGTCAAACAGGAGATTTATATTTAGTCCTAAAAGAGAAAAGAATTCACAGGAGTTTAAATGGCAGGGTGACATGGCAGATTTGCATTATGTTGGGGTTTCCTCTTTAGTAAATGTGGATCAGAGATAGGAAGGAGGTAAGAAATGAGCCTTATATTACAAAACACTGACACATCTGGTTCTAATTTTCCCAGATCACCCACTTCACTGGACATATTTTTATTGTAAAACCCATCCACTTGGCTTTCTTGACATAGATGAAACTGGAGCATGGAGAGGAAATAGTGCTTCCCTTGTCCTTCCTTTTGGACTTTGCAAACCAAAGTGACTTATCTTGGTGTTACCTCAGCTTAAGATTTAATTTGTGGCTGTTATACTGCCTTGTTTGTCTTGCTTCCCAGAATTCAATGAATTTTAAACCCTAGATTAACCTGAAAAATATAGCATGATGTCAGTAATAACAAATAGAGTTGAAGTTTCACCTAACCCAATACTGGTGTGATAAATCACTTAGTCTTGGCTAAGATGCTTCGGCAGACCTAGTAGGAGACTTATCTTGGAAGGAGAGGCATTGCCTCCCTGGATCTTCCTATACAAAGAAAGTCACAAATCTGTTCCAAGAAAAAGAGTGTTTGAGCTGGCAGATTATAAAGACATAGGAGATTTTCTAGTACAATAATCTTACCTTCACAACAAACAACAAAAGTTAAATTCCTAAAGAGGAAAAGACAAAAGGCAAACCTGAAGTCTTAGGAAATGTGATTTGGATTTGAAACTGGTTCTGCTATTTAGCTTTATGGCCTCACTCAGGTTTCAAAGCTTATTTGGAAAAAAGGAATAATTTGGGTTGGAATGATCTCTCTGGTCCTTTCTAGCTGTTGCTATTACATCCCTATTTATCATGGAGGGCAGTTGGTGACACAGTGAATAGAGCCTTTAAGCCTGGACTCAGGAAGACATCTTCCTTAGCGCTGATTTAACCTCAGACACTTTGTAGCTGTGTGATCCTGAGCAAGTCACTTAACCTTATTTGTTTCAGTGGAGTGATAGGATTTTTGTATCCATGGTTCCTAGATCTTGAAGCATATGCAAATAATTGCCTGTCCTCTTCAAAGGACATCCTCCTTTAGAAATTTCATCTGCAAAATGAACTGGAGAAGGAAATGGCAAAGCAAATCAGTATCTTAGCCAAGAAAAACCCAAATGAGTCAAACTGAACGATTGAGTAACTACCCACTTGTATCAGGAATAGGCCTGTACCCACCCTTAGGGTGTTGTTTATAATTATCCTTCCTGGTAAGGAAGACTTGGGAAATAACATTTATTCTTTGCTCCCAAAAAATTTCACACAGACAGTCCTGGTTTCAGTGATAGGATTTTTTTTTTCAATCTTTTTTTTTTTAATTAAAACTTTATTTGCAAAACATATGTATGGGTAATTCTTCAACATTAACCCTTACAAAGCTTTCTGTTACAAATTTTCCCCCCTACTCCCCACCCCTCCCCTAGATGGCAGGATATCCACTACATGTTAATTATGTTAAAATACTTGACAAATCAAATATATGTATACATATTTCCACACATTTTTGTGCAAGAAAAATCAAGTGATATTCTTTAAGGATAAGATTTCTAATGGCTAAGAAGACTTTAGGAATAAAATATCTACAAAAGTGAGAGAAATGCAGAGAGGATATAGTAAAGCACATTAGTGAGACACTTTGTTGTACCCAGAAAAGTTAAGTAGGAGATAGTAATATAACTGCCCTGGTTCTATGTTGAATTCAATATATGTTTTTTAGAAGCCATGAATTTCATAATTTTTGATTTTGTGTAAATTGAGCTGTTTGTGTTTTATGTTTAATAACTAACACATGTGCTACACAACACATGCTTCAGACCAGGCATGATTGCTAACCACTTATTTGATATTCATAAAAACCCTAAGAAGGTAGGTGCTATCAATCTTATTTTACAGATAAGGAAACTGTGGCAAACAAATATTAAGTTAGAAAATATCAAGGCTTGATTTGAACTCTGGTCTTACTGACTCCAGGCCCCATACTCTATCCACTGAATTGTCTGTAGTCATAGGTAATATGATTTGAATTTTCACTTGTAAATGAGGAAGCCATTGTGAGGCATTTCAGACTGCATTCAATGGGTGTGATATTAATGGTTAAGATATTGGAAAAAATCTGTTCAGGGGAATTAATTTAGGCCTGAAGTCCAGAGCAGCATGTCAAGGGTATGACTTGCTGGCCACCGACACTTCATATTCTAGATTCTGGAAGTTAGAAATTTTATACCCAACAGTGAGTCTAGGAAGATAGTAGTAAGGAACTTTTGTTTTATTGATGATGAAAGGATTTTGGGAAAGCCTAAATGCACTGTATTTACAGCCTGGATATGTGCCTAAATTTGGATAAAATTTTTGTCAGAACATGAGCAAATCAACATATCACAAGGAAAATGAAACTACTTCCTCAGGCTGGGGATGGGGGATGGCTAAGTCTGTTCTGGGAAGTTTCTCGTAGGGGAAAGTCTATACATATGTATAAGATATGTATATCTTGAATATATATGAAATAATGAAGAAAAGACAATAACTTTTCTTCAGTTAACTAAGATACTGTATTGCAGGTTTAAGTGTACCTAGTGCCTGGCTCTAGGACAATCTCTTCCCCAATTGCCTACCATATCTACTAGGTGTTGAAATACAAAAACACTGGGTGACTTGCTGCAAGGTTACACTGTGAATCAGCAATAGAGACCTCATGACTTCCAGCCACTGCACAGTCAGGAAACACCTTGGGATCCAGTTACCACAGATATTACCATAATACCTGGAACAAAACATCTGGATTGAACACTCCTCCACTCAACTGCCGACCTGCCTGATTTCCTTTTAAGTCTCATCTAAAATCTTTCCCCAGTCCTACCTTTGTTTTTGTTTTTTTGTTTTTTGCTGAGGCAATTGGGGTTAAGTGACTTGCTCAGAGTCACACACTAGAAAGTGTTAAGTGTCTGGAGCCAGATTTGAACAGTTCCTCCTGACTTCAGGGTTGGTGCTCTATTCACTGTACCACCTAGCTGCTCCTCCCAATCCTCCCTTTTGAAGTTTATTTTTTTAAAAAGTTCCAAATTCTCCTTCCTTCCTATCCCCTTCCCCTGCCCACTGAAAAGATAAGCAAAATTATATATCAATAAGATATTAAATCCCTCTTTTAAAAAAAATCCCTCTTAATTCTTTTGTCTTTTTATTTTTTTGTTGTTGTTGTTAATTGTTTCATCATTTCAGTTGTCCTATTCTTTGGGACCCCGTTTGAGGTTGGTTTTTTTTGTTTTTCAAAAAGGTGCTGGAGTGATTTGTTTCTTTCTCAATTATTTACAGATAAGGAAACTGCAGCAAATAGTGTTAAGTGATTTGCCTAGAGTCACACACTGTTAAGTGTCTGAGATCATATTTTAATCCAGATCATCCTGCCTCTAGACCTGCCTCTTCACCACCTAGCTGCCTCTCTACTAATTATTTCCTTTTTATCCTCTATATAACTTGCTTTGTATCTATTTGTTTGCATGGTGTCTCTCCTCTCTTCTCCTGTCCCCCCAGCTATAAGACTCATCAAGGACAGGGCTGTCTTTTGCCTCCTTTTACATCCTCAGCACTTAGCACAGTGCCTGGCACATACTGTGTTATGTGTCATTCAGTTTTTTTAGTTGGGTCAGATTCTTCTTCATGTCCCCATTTGGGATTTGTCAAAGATACAGGAGCAGTTTTGTTTTGTTTTTTTCCCCAATGAGGTCAAATTTGAAGTCTGGTCATTGGGGTTCTAGGACCTTAGTAGGTACTTAATGTTTGATTACTAATTGATTGAGTTAAGAACCTGCATTTGAAGAATGTTGCTAGACATTAGAAGAGGTAAAGTCGAGATAAGGTTTTGCCCTTGACTTGTTAGGGAATACAAAATGCTAGTGTGTGTTAGAAAGAAATGATTTGAGGTCAGAGGACCTGGGTTCAAATCTCAGATCTTACCTATGACTTTGGGCAAGTTGCTCCAATGACCTCCTTTAAAATAGCTTTAGGATTCTGCACAATGAATAGATTTGGCTATCAAGGAAATTTTTTTTTTTTCTCATTTCGTTGTTTTGGTTTTTTTAAGCTTTTTATTTTCAAAATATGCATGGATAATTTCTAACATTCACCCTTGCAAAATCTTGTGTTCCAATTTTTTCCTCCCTTTCCCTAATGCTCTCCCCTAGATGACAAGTGATCCAATATATGTTAAATATGTGCAGTTCTTCTATACATATTTCCACAGTTTTTCTGCTGCACAAGAAAAAAAAATCAGATCAAAAAGGAAAAAAATTAGAAAACAAAATGCAAGCAAATAAAAGAAGTGAAAATACTATGTATCAAGGAAATTGAAGGCACTTGGTTAAAAAGTAGTAAGCAGTGCCAGGAACTGATTATCCAAGCCATAACCTGCAAATTCAGTGTTCTTTCCATTTTATCTCACTGAGTCAGAGATGAAGAGTGGGTAGTCCTCTCCCACGTTTGTCTTTGACTTAATTGGTATGAGGAATTTTTCATTGAGGAAATGAAACTAACTTTGTCTTTAGAGAGTATTCTGGAACTCTTGAGGTTTTTATATATCTCTGTAAATATCAGCAACCTAGACTGAACCTAAGATTTCCTTTTTTCCTTATTAAAAAATAAATTATTTTCTTGGTTGTACATGTAATTTTTTTTTTCACAGAATTCCTTGTGAATCATGTTTGGAGAGAGAAATCCAAACAAAAGGGAAAAACAGAGAGAGAGAGAGAGAGAGAGAGAGAGAGAGAACATAGAATATTGAACATAGAAAAGAACATAGTATATATTGATTTATATTTAGTCTCCATAGTTCTTTCTGGATACAGATGACAGGCCTTTCTAAAATCAGCTTGTTCTTCATTTTTTTTTTTGTTTTTTTTTTTTTGTAGAACAATAATATTCCATTACTTTCACATACTGTTTAGCCATTCCCCAGTTGATGGGCATTTACTCATTTTCCAATTTTTTGCCACCACAAAAAGAGTTGCTACAAACAATTTGCACATGTGGGTCCTTTTCCCTTCTTTAGGATTTATTTGGGCTACTGACTTAATAGTGACACTTCTGGATCAAAGGGTATATGCACAGTTCGATAGCCCTTTGGACATAATTCCAAATTGCTCTCCAAAATTGTTGAATTTTTTAACAAGTCCACTAAAAATGTATTAATGTCCCAGTTTTCCTACATCCCTGCCAACATTTATCTTTATCTTTTCCTGTCATTTTAGCCAATCTCAGAGTTGTTTTAATTTGCATTTCTCTAATCGATAGTGATTTAGAGCATTTTTTCATATGACTATTAATGGCTTTAATATCTTCATCTAAAAATTGTCTGTTCATATCCTTTGACCATTTATCAGTTGGGGTGAACTCAGGTTTTCTTGTTTTGTAAGGCTGGTCTCAGCTCCTCAGCTCCAGACTACCTTTAAAATAAGTATATTAAAATGATGGAAGGGGATTGAAGTATAAGATAAAAAGGTCCGTCTTTTCTCCCATCTGTGAATGTAAGCTTGAGGGCAGTGATTTTGTCCTTCATTATATCTGCAGTGTTTAGTTCAATGCCTGGCCCACAGTCAGTACTTAGTAATGCTGATTGATTAGAGAAGAGGAAGAAGCAACAATGGCTCAGTACATGGAGCGTTTGACCTGGAGTCAGGAAAACTGAATTCAAATCCAACCTCAGATCCTACTAGCAGTGACAGTGAGAAAGCCACTTAACGTCTGTTTGCCTCAATGCACTGGAGAAGAAATCAAGAACCATTCTAGTAATCTTGCCAAGAAAACTTCATGGACATAATTGGTGTGCTGTATAGTTCACCAAGTCACAGAGTTAGGCACAACTGAAGAAACAATTGATTAGAGAAGGTGACATTTAATTTGGGCTTTAAAGGTTGGTTATTGCCGGAATAGTTCTGGAGGCCAGTGAATCCTTAGACTTTGTTATGTTTTCTGATTGGAACTAGTAATGATAACAGTTAGCTTAATGCTTTTAACATCTGCATATAATTTCAGTTGATCTTTATAACAAAGTTTCTCCCCAATTTATTGAAAAGGAACAGACTAAGAGGTAACTTACTCATCTAGGTCCATGGTGTCGTGAGTTCTGAGCTCAGATATTTGGGACCAAGTATTCTCTCTCTCAAATACTCTGCTAGAAATGAACGCATTAAATTCTTAAAATTCAAATGGATTAAATATAAGCTAATCCATGAATTGGGAAACAACCATTTTTATCAGGGAAACAGCTTAGCTTCAGGTAAAAGGCAAGAGCTGGAAAAGAACTTGGAGAGTCCCCTTATTTCACAGATACATACAAAAAGGAACTAGAAGGGCCACATAAGGGAAGACTAATTTTTGAAAATATTTTATTTTTGTTTTTCATCACCCTTATTTCCAAATATATAACCTTATTCCAACGTCTAGGGCAGCTAGGTGGTACAATCAGTACAGTGCTAGGGCCTGGAGCCAAGAAGATGAGTCTTCCTAATTTCAAATCTGGCCTTAGATACTTTTTAGCTTTGTGATTCAAGTCACTATCACAATTTCCTCATCTGTAAAAGGAGCTGGAGATGGAAATGACAAACCACTCCTTTTCTTTGCCAGGAATACCCCCAAAATTAACTGAAAAACTGCAACTATTTTTGGCCAGAGATTTTAAAAGGGCAGGGGGCAGAAGTTCAGCCAAATTTATCTGAGACTCATTCTAATTGCTACTGAGCTAAGCCTGGTCATTTATAATTAGAGGTATACCATTCAATTTTCTCTTCAAATCTACTTTGTAGCCCAGTAGATAGCCTGATTTCTAATCTTGCCTTTGAATCTTATTAGCTGTGCTATTCTAAGTAAGTCACTACCTTCTCAACTTCAGTTTCCCTCCCCATAAAATGGGGATAATAGCACTTACCTTACAGATGCTATGAGGATCCAATAACATAATAATATAAAGAGTTGTGAACTGGGTACATATTTCCTTTCCTAATGAATAGGGGATGCAGGAAGTTTTCCTGAAAGCCAAGGGATATGGGGAAGGAACTTTGCCCTGAAACCTCATCTTACCACCCTAAGGCACAGCAGGGGAATGAGAACAAAGATATTCTATGAAGGGTGTTAGTGGTGCAAGGTTTTTCATATCATGTTTTTTTGATGGTAATTCTGTCTTGCAAAGAGTAAACTGATACATAATCATCTCCTTTTGAGCAACCGCTCACCTGGGTAAAGCTTCTTTTTGGCAAGAAGCCAGCCAAGATTATTACAAAGGACTTGGAGGGGAGGAAGAAAGAGGTGCACACACAGCTTTTGGTTTCTCAGAAATTCAAACTTGGCATTAGGCTCTTCTAAGAGGGGAAAATTGCCCAGAGTGTGTGCATGGAATCTGCTGAATAAATAGATGAAAGAAAAGGCTGGACCTTCCCACTCTTCAGGAGCTCATCCAATTGGAGGAGATAGTGACACAAAAGAAGTCCTAGGGTCCCTAGTGATTGGGTCCCTAAATCAGAAGACATTTCCAGGGGTCTAGAGGACATAAGCAGATAGGTAGGTGGTTCAGTGAGTAGATCCCTGAGCTCAAAATTCAAACCTAATCTCAGATGCTTATTAGCTGTGTAGGGAAGTCACTTAACCTCTTAGTTTACCCATTTTACAATTGTAGAAACTAACAATCACTAACAATCTACATCTCAGTTGTAGTGAGTTTATCTTTGTAAAGCAGTTAACACACTGCCTGGAACATAGTAGGTATTTATAAATACTTATCTTCTCCTTGGCAGAGCAATGATAAGTCAGATTTTCAGGCAAGACCTAGATTTGAATTTCAAACTTTTTTTTTTCTTGCCAGCATGACCTTTGATATAGCAAAAGAGCATCTTAAAATCAGGCTTCAAGCAGTTTCCTAGTCTATGGAAAAACTAACTATATGATCTCTGAATCTCTGTGATCTTGGATACAAAATGACTCCAGAGTGCTTTAAATATAATCCGTTATTTCATAAAGAAGACTCAGAGTTAAATGACTTAACCTAAGATTACCTAAAAGTAACTAATAGGAAGTTAGCTTTGTCATATTTCCCAAAGGAGACATGAGGCCAGGAGAGGAAATCATACTACTTTTAAGTTCCTGGGTATCTATCTTAGGCTTTTTGACTCCAAGTCTGTCTTGATTCTGTTCCCACATTATGAATAAGTCATTTATTATATATTGGAATTATTATTAGTTATTAGAAACAGTATGGCTTATTTTATATCAGACAATAAAAGGTTTCATGAAGTTTGGGTTTGTTTTTTTTTTTCTCTTTCCAGGTAAATCAGGAATTCATTTCCCAAAATGTGGCGGTTCTTAGCCACTCTCTGCAGCCTGCTGGTGCTGACCAGTGCTCGGAGTACATTGTCCTTCCCTCCTCTTTCAGATGAAATGGTCAACTATGTCAACAAGCTTAATACTACATGGAAGGTTTGTCTTAGGAATGTTCAGCCACTGAGTAGGCTGTTGGGGGGGAGGGAAAAACTTTTGTATTTAAAAAAAAAGGCAAAGCAATATGGAAATATAGACTGTTATAAGTTAAGCAATATGCAAGAGTTATTTAAGGCTTATGCGGATGCACTATTAGAATGAGACTTAAGATTATAGGAGGCAGGAAGAAATAATTGCATCACCAACAGTTTCAGAATTAACTATACTTGCACATAGCTCACATAGGATCCGCTTCTTAGCCTGCTTCATTTACCATATTTATTCTGATCATCTAAGCAATCCAAGAAAATTCTCATTTATGACTAAAATTGTAAGTGCTATTCAATTAACTCTAAGCCCCTACTCCAGCTTACTAATAAATTGGAGAAGCCTTTTTTCCATAAGTAGTTACTCACTGTATGTGTCCCACTGTTCCGCCATTAAGACTGTAAAAGTTTCTTTTCATCCTCTTTCTGATAGCCTAGAGTGACAAACTTCCAGTTTCTCACAAACTCCTCATAGAATGAAAGTTTAACTATACCTCTTCAAAATTTCAAGTCCTCTTAAAGAAACAGTTTCTATAGTCTCTATAGGTGAGGCTATTGAAGCTAGTGTTCTCCAAGTTGTGGGACTGTTAGTAGAAAACTGAAGCTGGATAGAGGAAGGTATTTTATTTTGTTAAAATATGCTTAATAATTGTCTACCATTGGGACGAACTCGGTAGTCCAGAAATGACTGCTAATGAACATGACCAGCTTAAGGTTAAAGATGAATTTTCTTTTCAAGGGGAGGGACTCTTTTAATTTCCTATTGCTCAGTAATGACCAGTAAGTTTTGTTTTAGGCTGGGCACAACTTTCGTAATGTGGACATCAGCTACGTAAAGAAACTCTGTGGTACCATCATGGGTGGAGCCAAGATACTACCTCAGAGGTATTGAGTGATGGGAAAGATACAACCTGAGGGAGAGGAGAGTAGGGGCGGGGGAATCATGTTCTTGAACATTCAGAACACAGTGCCCCAAGATGCCATCTAAGTATTTACTTCATTTCTACTATAATGTGATTCTTCTGTGTGTGAGTGTCTTGGAAGTTTTTAACTTGATGCATATAAATTAATACAGGCCTAAGGCCTTAGAATACACTGGGGCCAGTAAGATGTAATTATAAGAGAGGCTGCTGGGCTTGAGGGCATTTGGGTCAAAGGCAAATTGTTGCCTCCTGGACACCCTGTTTCTGATAAAGAGCCATGCTCCCTTTTCCTCCCACCCCTTTTAATCTGAGGGACACATGGGGAGAGGCAGAATAGTCCTATTTGGTTTCTTGAAACAAAGCTGTGTTCTTTACCCAGAATGATGTTGGCTGATGACATGAAACTGCCAGAAAATTTTGATGCACGGGAACAGTGGCCAAATTGCCCAACCATCAAGGAAATTCGAGACCAGGGTTCCTGCGGCTCTTGTTGGGTAAGAATGAGGGGCTAGAAACAAGACACTTGGAGGCACTATAGACTGCAGAACTACCTCAGACTTGGAGTAAAGAGAAACCTAGGTCTGTGCTCTGAGTTTACTAGATATGTGATCCTAGGAAGATTTCCATTTTATAGATAAAGGTAAGTGAAGTAATACTTAGGCTCTCTCAAGGGATAGTACAAATAAAATGCTTAAAATTTATAAACATGAGATGCTTACACCTCAGTAACTCTGGAAAATCCCTTCCCTTCTTAAGGCCTCATTTTTTTCCTCTGTAAAATAGATTAGATGATATTTCTCTCCCCCCTCTCCCATCTTCTCCCTGGAACTCCTTCCCACACCTCCCTCTTCCCCATTCTCTTTTTTTCTTTTTCTTTTCCAGACAAGGTATTTGGGGTTAAGTGACTTGCTCAGTGTCACACAGCTAGTAAAAGTCAAGTGTCTGAACCTGGATTTTAGCTCAGCTCTTCCTGACTCCGGGGCCCATGCTCTATTCACACCTAGTTGCTCCTAATTGATTTTTTTAAAGATCTCTTTCAGCCTCCCTTCTGTGACTGCTGTATTGCTCTGTAAGAAAGCACCCTTTTTGTTATTTGATTCCAGCATTCAGAAAAATTACAGGGAATAGGATATATTTGGGGAGAGGGAGGAAAAGATGGGCTTTTCTGTCCAGAGTAAAATCCTTAAATTCCACACTAGTAGAGAAGGATGGCACAGTACAATTAGGATAGTGGTTGTGGTTGCTCAGTCATCTTGCCTAGATACTGGTTCTTGAATGACTTTCATGAATCTCAAGTGGCAGATTCTTGGTTATCTCACTCATCCTTTTCATTTTTTTTGCCTTTGCTTGGATTTACTTCCATAGGCATTTGGAGCTGTGGAAGCCATCTCTGACAGAATCTGTGTGCACACTGATGGGAATGCCAATGTAGAAGTGTCTGCTGAGGACCTGCTTAGCTGCTGTGGATTACAGTGTGGGGAAGGGTAAATTTTGGTCCTACAAGACAGTGAGGATCGAGACCTAAGAATAAACACTAGCTTTTAGCTTCTTCCTAAGATGACTTCTGAGAATCAGTGGGAAAAGGAAACAATTAGAGCTATGTAATCCATGAGCATTAGAATCTGTCTTTCTTTGGGAATGCAACTATTAAAGACTCCCATCTGTCTTGATATATGGTGTACACCAGCCCCGAGTGGATATGCTGGAGAGGGATACCTTTGTCATCAGAGTGGAGATCCAATCTCTTTCTGTTGAAGTATAGAAGTGTGATCATAAAATGTTTGGAAGTAGCCAACCCACTAAGAAGCCCTTAAAATCGTAGAGTTAATACAAGGACAAGTATCAAGGTTTATCTTTTAGGATAGAGAAGGTTGTAGCAAGGAACAAAGGAAAGAATTCTGTACTGTAGAATCAAAAAGAGTTTGAATCCTTACTTTGCCATTTAAACACTGGGTGACTTTGAGCAAGTTTCTTATTCTCTCCTGACTGTCATTTTCTTTACTTATAATATGAAGGGGGTTGGACTATCCTGATCCCCAAGATGCCTCCCAACTCCAAATCTCTGATCTAGCTATGGAAGATGGCAAAAGGGAAGGATTAGATTCTCAGAGCCCATGTTATTTGTTTTGTGCTTTGTTTTTGCAGTTATTTTGAAAAAGTATGCATGCAAGTAAGATAAGGTTGAACAGATGCAGTATGTCACCACCTAGGAGAAAGTCTGGCTCTTAGGGAGTTATTACTGAATATTAAGATGTCAAGCCAAGTAGGGAATCAATCAGTGGTGATTTGACTGTCAAAAAGCTGATGTCATCTTGAATACCCAGGACAAAAAGAGATGATGCGTTGACTATACTAGTCTGACTTCACTTCTGGGTGAAAACAATGTTTAGAAAAATACTAATGAAATGTTACTCGAAGATCATTTCAGGGAACTAGTTTGGCTGAAACTTAGGGGAAGAAAACATTATACATGTAAGTATGTACAAATGAAAAGGTCTTCCTTAGAGAAAAGGAATTAGACTTGACTTTTCTTATCCCTAAGGGTGGAACTAGGAGCCATAGGCAAAAGTTGAAAATCAATTTCAGATTGACTTAAGAAATATCTTCCTAACAAGTAGGATGAATTCACTGTTACTAGTAGTCTTCAAGAAGGAGTCAAGAAATCCTATGATCCCAACTCTCTTTTGTGATTGGTTTTTTAATCCTCCAGAGCTTGGCATTTCCCCATAAAAGGGGATAGATCTAATGCTATAAGGCTCCCTTTAGTTCTGATGTTCTGAATCTGATTTTTGCTGCAGATTTGATTAATAAATCCCCTTGTTATTCATCTGCTACTGTCTGGATTGCTTTTTAAACTGCACAAAAATAATGGGCCTCTCTAATGTTAGCCATCTTTTTTTGAAGGTTCCAGGTAGTCTTAGAGTAACCTTCATAGAGGAAGTGAGCCAGAAAGCAAGGATAGGGGTATGATAGTGACTTTGGGATAAGAGGAAGGATTTGCTTTAGTTAGCCCATTGATTATGGTCATTTTTACCTGAGAGATAAATACTATCAGAAGCTTAAGTATCATTCCATCTAATTTTATTAACCCTTCTAGTGATAGGTACCTTACGAATTACTGAAATAGCTTGTTTTTATCCGGACTTGTCTCCCAGATGTAATGGTGGCTTTCCTGCTGGAGCTTGGAAGTATTGGATGAAGAAAGGCCTTGTATCTGGTGGCCTCTATGATTCCCATGTGGGTAAGTATCCATCCTTTAAAGTGCATAGTTAGTTTATATTCATGAATCTTTTAAGTGTGTCTTTCTTGCAAGCAACTTACTTGGCATCAGTTATGGTGGGATTAGGAAAAGGAAGGAAGAAAGGAGTTTTGATTATCTGAGAAGATTTCTAAAAGAAGTAAGATTTCCTCTGTTCCCTTAGGGAGATCATTAGACTAAAATTCAGAAGGCTTTGTTTTTAGCTATATAACTTTGGACAAGTTCCATTTCCATCTTCTATGAAATGACAATAATATCTGTCCTTGGTTCCCTATAGTGAATGGGATATTAGATTTGCAACTTCTCTCCTTTCTTTGTTGAGGTGTAGGGGATTATGGTTGTAGAATATTGTATCTGCCCTGATTAAGTTGGTTGGTTTTTTTCTGAACTATTCTTTTATTAGAAGAGTGGATGATCTCTTAGCTAGGGGAGTGAGGAGAGATACATTAGGAAATGCAAAGTGATAGGGGGGAAAAAAGTTCAAAGAAATTAAAGGAATAAAGCCCAATGCAAGTAGGTTTTGAATAAAGAAAAATGCCAATGTAATACTTTCTTTGCATAAATATTTTAGGTTGATATTTTCCCAGTTTAAATGGGTGGATAAAAAGATGTATTGGTTCTTTTCATTCTTAGTATTATAGTTGTTTACACTGTAATTGTTACTGTAATATCTTGCTTATGAGCTCATGGGAGAAATACAGTAAGTGCTTCAGGATAAATTGGTTCCAAGAAGAGCTTTCCCAGGAACCAAAGCACAGAGTAGGAACAGATAAAATCTTAACCCCATTGCTGTTTGGTTCTATCAGGCTGCCGACCTTATTCCATTCCTCCCTGTGAGCACCATGTGAATGGTTCCCGCCCTGCCTGTACTGGAGAGGGAGGAGATACCCCTAAATGCAACAAGGAGTGTGAAGCAGGCTATTCTCCTGACTACAAAGATGACAAACACTACGGTGAGCAGGACTCAGGATTTGTATGTATATATGAAGAGCCAGAATTAGCAATAAATCTTTGTCTTCCTTTATAGGACCTTGGGGTTGTGGTTTTGCATCCTACATCAGCTCAAGTTTTAAGCTGTAGGTTAACTAGGCTTTTTAAAATAAAAACAAGGAAAATTCTCCCTGACAAACAAGGGAAAGCAGATGCATCTTGACATCCAAATTTTATGTATCCCATGTAGTTCTTAAAGTGAAGCTGGTCTATGTTCACGGAAATTAAAGGCTCAGAAAATATACAATCTTTTCCCTTTTCCATAGTGCTGTTTAGAAATGTTTGGGCTAAAAGAAGAGAGAGAGAGAATATACAATCTTTCAGTAGTTAGCAGCACAAAACTGCAATCTTGCTTTGGATGCTAAGGCTAGGTGGAATGGGACAGGGAAAAGAGGGCAGATTGAAATGAAATTGCAGTTGTCCTTATCCTGTGAGTGTGGAATGGATAAAAATCAAGTCTTGACTGGCCATTCTGTCTTTCAGGATCAATCACTTACAGTGTGCCTTCAAGTGAAAAGGAGATCATGGCTGAGATCTACAAGAATGGCCCTGTAGAGGGAGCTTTTATCGTGTACGCCGACTTCCTCCAGTACAGGTTGGGTGAGTTGAGAAAGTGGAATGACTAGTCCAGAATGAGGGAGAATCATCAGGTAAAGTATGTGGCAGAAGTGACTTTCTAGTTGAGTGTTCACACTCCTGCATCTATTTAATAACTTCTTGCTTCCAAATTCATTATTCTTCTCCCCCCCCCCCCAAGGCATTTGGGGTTAAGTGACTTGCTGAGGGTCACACAGCTCTGAGGACAAATGTCCTTTGCAGGGGTTAGGAGGAAGGTGATATGAACTTGGGGGGAGGCACAGAGATTAAATGCCAGCATCAATCACCCCTCATTGTACCATTCCCAGGAATATACCAGCATGTTACTGGAGACATGCTTGGAGGCCATGCCATTCGCATCCTAGGCTGGGGTGTGGAAGATGGTATTCCTTACTGGCTGGCTGCCAACTCCTGGAATACAGATTGGGGTGATAATGGTGAGTAAAAAGAGCTAGTAAGCTACATACTTCTGAAGATTTTTGTCTGCTCTTTTCCAAGAGCTTATGAAATAACAGTGCAAATCCAAATGGTATCATTTGGAGTCCGAAGTTGGAAGTTCAGCCCCACCTAGTTTGTATCATAGGTCTTTGGCCCCTAAAAGAATACCTAACACCCTGCTTACCATCTCACCAAAAAGGTGAGGAGCTCATGGAGCTGAGGAAAGTAGACATGAATTTTGTCCTTAGAGACAAAACCATGGGCAAGAACTTTATCCCCATATCTTTACCCCTCAAGGGCTTCTCTAGAGAACTTTCGGAAGGCAGCTGGAAGGGGTAGAGTGACTTGAGATTAAAGATAACTTAAGAGTTTATCCCAGAAAAAAAGGGACTGGGAAAAAGATACTTGTGTGGGTACTTAATCTTAAATGGACAAGTGAGAGTGAATTGTCAAGCAAGAAGTACTTACTGGAGTGGATTTCAGGGTTTGTGTTTGTTTTTTTCAGGTTTCTTTAAAATCCTTCGTGGAAAGGATCATTGTGGAATAGAATCTGAAATCGTGGCTGGAATTCCCCGAACGGAGCAATATTGGAAGAAGATGTAATCTGTTATTTGCCCAATGTTTTTAAAAAGAAAGAACTTGAAAATAGGAGTAAGGTGAATGGGGGGGGGGGGGGATGAGTATTTTTAAAAGACTTTGGAGCTAGAGAGAGATGCTCTATTATTCATTTTCTTTAAATAGGAAGGTTGAGATTTTAGACAAATTGGACCTTAAATTTGGTTGAGCCATCCAACTTCAAGAGTATTAACATAGATACTTCTTGGTCTGACTCCACCCAATAATGCATGCCATTTCAGTTTTAAGTAATTCTGTGAATAGCACATAGCACTGCTGGCAAATAGGCTGTGTACTAGAAACCTGTGATGCTTTTTTTAAAAAGGTCTCTTTCCATGAGTGTCTCCCAATTCCCAGTTGTCATAACTTCTGCAATTCCTTCCCCTTCCCCTTCCCCCAACAACCTCCACTCTTTTAGGAGTCTGAAATAGCCAGGAACCAACAAGCCAACAAAGATTCAAGGGAAAGAAGAGCCTTTTTTTGTTTTTTATCCCACAGGAATGATTTTTTTTTTTTTTAATATCTGGAGCAGGAAAGAGGTATAGAGATTATCAGAAATCAACTTGACTCCTACATAATTTTTTTTGGAGGGGGGTGTGCTACAAGGCTTTAGAATTTTAATCTGACCCAATTCTCACTGCTAACAATGTTTACTTGTCCTTAGGCCATTTTTAGTACCAGTCAATCTAACCTCTCAAGCTTTGCAGTATTGCACACACCTTAAGTTTTTTTCTGTGGAAAGATACCAATATATAGATCTCTATTTTTGTTAGTATACCTTGGTTGATCGTACAAAAAATTGCCAGGATCACTTGTATTCAATAGATTAAGTCTGAGCCTAGGGAAAGGAAAGCTGGGTGGATAATTTCTTCCCCCCAAGAGCAATATGCTGATGTCCTTGGGAAAGGTGGAGGATGAAGAGGATCTGGTGTCCACAGGAGAAACAAGTTCTTACTGTTATTTATCCTCTCAAGCAATTTAACTTTAACATTGGTTTTTAGTGACTGAATGAAACCCAGAACCCTTGTGCCAATAAAAGATTTCTCTTAACTTTGTTTTTGTTTTCTTGGTGGATAATGGGGAGTGGGGGGGAGAAACGACATGGTTATTTCTTCCCAAACTAAAAAGTGAATGATAAAGGCTTTAAATAAAGGAAAGGGTTATTTTGTTTTGCGGGTCCTTTTGGCATCTCAAAGCCCAAGGATTGCTCCCAAATTCATTTTTAAATACATAAAATATAAAAACAATTTTTAAAAAATGCTTTTATTTTGTACGCTTTTGAAATATCTTGTTTTTTAAGCCTTTATGAACCACATCAACATTTTTGAGTGAGCTAGTAAAGATGAAGTCTTTTGTGTTTTAGATGAAGAAACAGATGGCCAAGGTTTAGTGACTTACTCAAGATTGACAGGTATTAAAATGGTACAACAGACAGGTTCTGAGCTAAACAATTTACTAATATCAAATTTATACAGCTGCCTCATTCAGGGCCTTAGGTTACAGAATTGTATTAATGTTGAATGATTTCAAGCAATCATCTTGTAAAATAAAAGTCTTTGCTATTTTCATGCTCATTTTTTTTCCTCTAGGCATGAGAAATAATGGACACATTAAAATTTTTTGATTCTGCCTGGCCTGTATCCTCTGCTGTCTTCAAATTTTAAGACAATCCCCTTCTCTGAAAGTTTATTGCAATATTCCACAGCTGTGACCACCACCAAAGAAGGGAGCAGGAGTCTTTTTTTTTTTTTTTTTTTGCTTTGTGGCTCTTTTCACAAGAGCTAGAGATTGTTTTAACCAAAAAATACTGTTTGTAAAGTTAGAATGATATAGAAATAAAAAATTTTATGAATGACAAGATAAATGGAGGAAAAGATCTAAACAATCCTATGAAGTAACATGGCCTAGCTCAAAAAAAAGTTTCTCCTTCCCTCTTTCTCATCACAAACATGAAAAATATGTAGTGGGGAGGGAGGACTAATGAGTATTAGTTTTACTGGCCTTTGATACAACAGTTCCAGCTTAAGTGTACATAAAGGGAAAGAAATTTGTATTTTGTTTTTTTAAAGAGGTAGGATAATAGCTTCAGAGAATGGGAGGGTTCTGAAGGACAGGAGCACCTACAACTTGGTTGCAGCAGGAAATTGTTGATAGAAATTGAAAATCTACAATTAGAGAAAATGATCTTCAAGAAAAGTTGCCTCTTCCTTGAATACCAGAACAAAGGAGATGTAGAATCTGTTGAGAGGAAACTGGACAAATGTTGAAAAATTTGAGATGTTATGTTGAAAGATTTTCAGAATTGTGGTATGAAAGGCTTGGAAAATACAATGCAGAATTAGATATTGGAGGAAGATGGGCGTAGAGTACATAAAGGAAATGAATTTCTTTGTAAAGGTTTATGTTGAGATTAAGTAACTGATTTATAACCTGCAAGCTATGGGTTCCCCTAGCTTTGTCAGTCACAGCAATACAATGTATAAATTATATTCTGTTTATTACCAGACGGGTCAATGGCTAGTGCAACTTTTTGGCCACAGTAACTCAAGATCTGCCAAGTTTTAGAGGCATTTTATTTTTCATCCATAGGAGTAACCACATCAAAGAAAGCACAATCTTTTTTAAAAAAATCAAGATAGTAAGGGGGCAGTTGCTAGATGGTAAAGAGCACTGATCTGGAATCAACAGGACTGGAGTTCAAATTCACCTTTTAACACTTAGTAGCTGTGTGACTGAGCAAGTCACTTAACCTCAATTGCCTTGCCAAAAAAAAAATAAATAAAAAAAAAATAAATAGTACTGGTCTAAGTATCTAGGCATTTCTAATCTTTACACACGAATTCTCACCACAAGGATTACAACAAAGATTTCTCTAATTGGTATATGGTAATTCTATCCTTGGTACATTACAATCTCATTACCTAATCTCATTTTTGTTTTGAAACTTTAGATCTTTAAGGGCCATTGTATCTTAACCTTTAGTTTTTACTTTTCACAACTGTAGGGTATTAAAAATATTACAGAAACTTTTACAAATTTTAGCCTTTATTAGAGGCAAGCAGATTTTCTTTCACTTCCTAGAATGGGACTCGGGTATAATATAGGAATTAGCCATTATTCTTTTGAAACAAAACTTCCTCAAAAAAAAAAGAAAAAAAATCAGGCTCACAGATTAGCCTCTGACCCTCATGCAATGAAGTTTACTTATTCTTAAACATTAATGACATTCATTCTATAGTCAAATCAATAAAAAAAAACAAAGGGAGTAATGAGCAAAAGAATATTATACATTCAAAAAACAAATAGAAAAACACACACACACACACCCAAAATTTACTAGACTGTCCAAAATTCCACGTACTAGTAGGATTACTTCCAGTTAAATAGGTTTCATTATAATCCTATAACAAAGGATTCCTATGAAAACAAATCTGGCAGTCTCTATCATTTAAACAAAGTTGGAGAAATTCTGCCAGCTAAGTATAGAACAGATCAGGTCATTCCCTTTTTATTTTTACATTCTTCTCAACAGCATTTCTGTTTCTGAGAATTTATGCCAGCATAGAGTTTTAAAAGGATAAAAGAAAAAAAACTCCTTTAAAAATATTCCACTGAATATTGAATTTTAGTCTTGAGCTGACTTGTCAATCAGTGTTCCCCAGTCTGAACATATTCTTCTGTGACCTGGGACATGGTGCTGAGATACTGCCAGCTTAGAGCAACCAAAAGCATGGCACATGATAAGTAAATAGGTGAATAGTGATTCCGAGAGACCAGTTGACAACTGGGAAGATTTTGTTTCCGAACAGAGGAGATGATCTGCTTTGTCTTGCTGGAAGATGGGTCTGAGCTTGGGATTCTTTGATAAATCTGTCAGAAGGAGGAAAAAAACAACCCACAAAATAAGAAACTTTTTTTAAAAAATTGATGACTTTTCCCCATTCTAAATCCTCAAGATTTGCTGTGTTCCTTTTATGTAACTTCAGAAACATGATTCAAAATATAATCAAGTCTACCAGTTACGGATATCTATATAGCATCATCTGTAAGAGATTCAGAGTTAGAAACAGATCCTACTTCATAAAATGAGCACTTCAACTTTTCTTGGGGGGGAGAAGGGGGGGAACCAACAATAACAATAGCAGAGTGAAAATCCCCATTACCACCAAGAGGAGTCAAGGTAAGAACACTGAACTTGGAATCAAAAGGCCTACGTTCAAGATTTTGTTCTGTCATTTATCAGCTCTGTGACCCTGTGATCACACCCAGTTTTAAATCATTCCCACCATTTGTGTCTTCACTCCTACACACATGCTGCTGAATGAAGCTGGAGAAAAATCATCACATACACTTTCTGATGGGGCCCATTACAAATTTGTTACATAACCTCAACTCAACCCTCCCTCCCTGTTGCTAGACAATTCTATTGATCTCCCTTATCAACATAACATCCCACTGTCCACAGTGGCTCTTTAAAACCTTTTCATCCCATCTCAAACCTCCTATGGTTCCTCTCCTCACTCTCTCAGCTAAGAACCTTACCTCTACAGAAAAAGTCGAGACTGTTCACTGAAAACTCCCTCTTCCTCATTTCCTATTTCCTAGGTGTCTTCTACTACTATCTTCTCCTTCATCCCTTTCTCACAAGATGAAATGGGCCTCTCTCAAGGCTAACCCCCCTAATTTGCTCAAACTGATCCCATCTCATCCAATCTACTCCGAACAGTTCCCCCATTAACCTTCCTTTTTCACTTATTTTCAATCTCTTCCTGGCTTATTTCCCATTACTTATAAATAAGCCTTTGTTTCCCCCATCTTGAAAAACCTTCTCTATCCTTCTATTCCTATTATCATCCTTCTGCACTTCGGAGCTAAATGCCTCAAAAAAAAGCCATCTATGGAAGATGCTTCTACTGTCTCTCCTCTCAATCCACTATAATCGAGCTTTCCAAAGTTACTATTGCTTAGTTGCCAGATCCAATGGAGTTTTCCCCTCTTCTCATTTTCTTTGACCCTTCTACAGCCTTAACACCACTGATCATTCTCTTGATTCTCTTCTCTCCAGGCTTTTGGAAAACCATTCGAGCTGGTTTTCCTTCTACCCATCTGACTATGCCCTAACCACAGATGTCCCTCAGGCTTCTCTCCTGGGCACTCCTCTCCTTCCAAATTACTTTACTTGGTGACCTCAACGGCTCCCATGGATTTAATTACTTATCTCTATGCTGATGATTTTCAAATTCACCTATCCTGCCCCAAACTTTCTGCTGACCTCCCATCTCCAGTTTCCAAATGCCTTTCAGACATCTTGAATTAGATGTCTAGTTGACATCATAAACTTATCATGTCCAAAACAGAACTTACCACCTTTCCCTCTAAACTTCTCACTCTACCCATCCAACAATCCCCCTGCCTTCTCTATTTCTGTAGAGGGCAGTTCCTCAGGCATGCAATCTGGGAGTCACTTTGGACTCCTCACTATCTCTCACTTCCCATATGCAATGAGTTGCCAAAGCCTGTTGTTTTCACTTTTGTAACATCTCTCCAATACAGTCCCTATTAAGCTGCCAAAGGGATATTCCTAAAGCAGTTCTGAACATGTCATTGTGATTTCTTTGCATCAAATCTTTCCTAAAAGTCCTATTAACTCTAGTTTTAAACATAAAATTCTGATTGATATATAAGCTCATTACTTTTGCTTTTCTTATAAAATATTCAACTCTACAAATTTTACAATTGAGCCAGTGGCCTATTTACTGTTATCCTCAATTTCTCGACTGCATTCTCACTGTCTGTTCTCTATGCCTGGAATGTTCTTCGTATTCAACTTAATTCCTAGCTTCCTAGTAACACTTCCTTCTAATTACACCTTCATTTCCATTTACATATACACAGTTGTTCCCATTTGTCTCACTAATTAGAACATAAGCTCCCAGAAAGCACAGTCTGTGTTTTGCTTTTATATCCTTATCCCTTAGTACAATGCTTGGCAAATAAGTACTTAATATTTGTTGATCAATTCCTATAGATCTTTATAAAGATTTTCAATATATCTGTTTTCATCTGCATGAGTATTCCCTCTACTGATGTAGACTATAATTCTTCCACAATTTAATAGTTTCATCAGTCAATACAGCTAAAAAGATTCATTACTTAATAGGCAACCTTATGGTGATGAACATGACTGGATATCACTATGGTTATCCTTGGACACAGCCTATCACTGGATTTGTAAAACTTTTCCAGCTTGGTAGGCCCTGTCATAGTTTATACTCTTACAGAACTTTGAAAAGTAAAATTTAGTATCAAGCCAAATAAAGGCATTGGCAGAAAATTTTGAACAGTATTTTCTCTAAAATCATGCACAAAGTCTTATTATTTCCAAGGAGTTGAAGTTATTAGCAGAAAGGAGAAAAATAGGGTTTCTAATCTTCTGACTCAAAATCTGTGTCCTCAAACAATTGTTACTTTCTAATCAGCTCAGAGGAATTCAAGCTATTTTTAGTCCCAGAAAATTCTGGGTGCTCAAGAAGCTAAACCAGGTCCAACCTGTTACCCATGCAGTAAAAAATAATCTAGATCAACATCAATTGAAATATAGAGTTGGGAATGGCCCAAAGTCAGACATCTACTAGGCTTTATTTGAAAATAGTTCTAAAGAGGAGAATGAAATAATAATCATTCTAGGTTCCAACCTTATGGTGTCAGGATAATTTAATCACAGAACCTTAGAATCAGTCTAGTTTACAGCTAATCTAAACTACAAACCCAAACCCAGATTGAACTACACAGATTTACTGAACTTTCAAATCAAGGCATTCTCCCACCCCCCAACTGCAAACCAAAACAAAAGTTGTTAAAAAAATAAAAATAAACTTGGTTGGAAAAAGAATACTTTTCTAAAACTTTAAAACTAAAACAAAATCAGAACCAAAACAGTCTCAGAAAAAAGGTGATATTTCTTTCATTCAGCTCGTCTCATTTAATCAACATAAGACACAAATCTACATCCACCAATAGTTATCTGTTTAGTAGTATTTTAAAACTCCTGTTTTGAAATCACATTTGCAAATGGCTAAATTTACTGTTAAGTAATTTAAAAGAGGGCTGGGATATTGACAAGTGTGCTGTGTTTACCATGAACTAGTATATCCTTACAGACTAATCGACACTGCTTTCTAGCCAACAGTGGAGCTTTTTCAGCCATTTCAATAAATTAATGTAATCATTAATGTAAATGAATATGCAGCCACACTGACTTTTGTATCTGGTCTCCTTTCCCCTCTACAGTTGCCCTCTGCTAGAAACATTGACAATAATGTTTAAAAACAATTTAACCAAAGGAAAGTACAAATGAGGAATGGAAACTATGGTACAGAGATCACTGAAAATTCTATTATGATGATGTAGCCAAAGTATTTATTCAAAATTTATTAAAATGAATACATCATTAGAAATCACATGCCTAGAAATGATGCTGAGTGAAATGAGCAGAACCAGGAGATCATTATACACGGCAACAACAATACTATATGACGATCAATTCTGATGGACATGGCTCTCTTCAACAATGAAATGTTTCAAACCACTTCCAATTGTTCAATGAAGAAAGCCATATATACCCAGAGAGAGGGATATGAAATGTGGACCACAACATAACATTCTCATACTCTCGATTGATGTTTGCTTACATTGTGTTTCCTTTATCTGATATGTCTTTTGTGTAGATACGATTTTTCTTGTACAACAATGATAAGTTTGGAAATATGTATACATATATTCGATTTGCCAATATTTTAACATAATTAACATGTAGTGGATATCCTGCCATCTAGGGCAGGAGTGGGGAGTGGGGGGGGGGATCTGTAACAAAGCTATGTAGGGGTTAGTGTTGAAGAATTACCCATATATATGTTTTGCAAATAAAATAAAATTTAAAAAAAAAATCACATGCCTAATCTATGGAGATTAAATATAAAATATGTTAATAATCAGACTCCTTCCTAGAGTAATTAAATATGCAAAATCATATACCTCACTCTTCTCCCCTCCCTACCCACAATTTCTTAGGAACTAGAACTTTTGATAGCTGGATGAATATCCTTGTGGAAGAGAATGAAGAAAAAGACAGAACTTTGTGTTTTGAGAATTTTGGTGTCTTAATATTATTACTTAATATTACTTAACAATAATGACACCTCATTTATACATAGCAATTCAAGGGTTCCCAAATACTTTCCTTATAAATCCCTATGAGGTAACGTTAATCTAAGAATTATTAAGTGGGTAAGTGATTTTTACCCAGAGTCTATGACTAGTAAAGGTCAGAGGCTAGACTCAAAAATTTCAGACTTCAAGACTAGCAGTATGCTAATCTTTCAGTTTACAGAATGTTGAAGCTATTAATGGATGGCAAGAATGCCCCTGAGCAGTTAAGAGTGCTAGGCCTGGAGTCTTAAAGAGAATTTCCTGGATTAAAAGTTTAAGTACCTTTCCCAGAGTCACATACACTCGAGTGAGACCTTGAAATACAATTTTCCTGGTTCCATGGCTAGCTCTCTCTACCACATTTTAGTACCACTCAATAAAAAACCTTTTTTTGAATATAGAATTTTTTAAAAAGCTTTAAAAAAGGAAACTGCTTTGCTGACAATAAGGTACTATAAAAATGTAAAACCATTATTATTACTAATGACAAAAAACTGTGAAAAGACCTGAATTAACCTGTAAAGTATAATAAACCAAGAAAATACTAAATATTAACCTAACTTCTCCTTTTTATTCCTGTATATGTCTTTATATTTAAAATGGGCTTTGATTTGTTCTATTGCTCTAAAATTTCTCCAATTTCCCCCCAAATAAACATTCTAACCCCCCCCCCCCACACACACACACACCCACACAACCCAAGGCATCTGAAACAAAATTTACCTCTTCCATGTACTGGTATATAATAGCTTTGACAGCTGGCATGTTGGTAGCTTCCATCATTAATGTTACTGCTTGACCCTTCCGAATCTTTACTCTCCCCCTGAATACCTGCTGGTTGTTATAACAAGCAGCCAGGGTAGCAATAGCCATCACCTACAAATAAACCAAAAGTAACTTTCAGAAGTTTCTTAATTAATCTGTAATACAGAATCAGAAAGAAACAAGAAAAATCAATTCAGCCATTACTACTGAAAGAGATCACCATAAACAAGTGTCAAGAAAAAAGTAATCAATTAAAATCAATATTCATCATGATTTATTTCTTTTCTTTCCCATTCAACCCTGCCTAGAAAGGACATAGAATCATGCATCTTAATTTTAAATCAAAATATATAGCACACAGGTATACAAATATATGTACTTTGTGCATTATGTGGATGTATGTGTACATCCAGAAAAAATGGAAAATCAGGACAGTTAGGGAATTTTTATTGTTCTTACTCTCTACTATATCATCCTCACCTTGTTATTTGAAGCCACCAAAAACAAATATTGAAACTTTTGTCACTCTAACAACTAGTTCAATTCTACCACTCATACCCAATAACAAAATGATAATAGCAAAAATCAGTTTTAACAGCCCATTACACAAATAAGTACAATCTCTGATCTGGATTATCTATTTAAAACAAAAAAAATTCAACTACATTTTTAATTCTTAGAAAGCAAAGTTAGGAGCAATCTGTAGCCACAGATTTCTTTGTCCTTAGGCTAGGAACAGTTTAGTACTTTAAGGCAGTAAAGTCTTGATCAGTTTAACCCAAAAATTATTTAATATTTCCCCTTTGTAATTCAAAAGGTCCAACAAAGACCTTTGTCTGGGTCCAGATAGCCTCAGAGTGAATGTAAATAGCACAAGTTTCTGGTTTTAGCCCAGATTGGGTTTTGTTTTGTTTTGTTTTTTAACCAGATTAAAAAAGGCCTTCATTTCTTTTTTTTTTTTTTTTCTTTTTGCTGAGGCAATTGGGGTTAAGTGACTTGCCCAGGGTCACTCAGCTAGGACATGTTAAGCGTCTGAGACCAAATTTGAACTCAGGTTCTCCTGACTTCAGGGCTGGTGCTCTATCCACTGCGCCACCTAGCTGCCCTCCTTCATTTCTTTCTTACCCAGCCTTAATCACTGAATGGGTGGTTGTCTTAGTCAAACTGAGACCAGTTAAAAACCTTAGCTTTAAAAAGATCAGGGTCTCCCACTGTATCCAGGCAGTTGTCATCTATTGGATTCAAATGTATATGGAGATAGTAAGGCTGATGACTTGTACAGCTTTCCCTCACTTCAATCCAATTCACTTGCATGTCATAGCATTACCTCCCTGATGTCCTGGTCTTCTTCAAAAATGAAGGATAAACAATAACAATTCAAAAAGTAAAAATGGTTTGTTTATAAATTGATCATCTAAAAAGCCATTAAAAAATTCTATAGAACCAGGTGTACTTTAACCTGATCTTTATGAAACAAGAAGGGGAAAAAAAATCTTCATAAGAAAAACAAGTTACTGTCATTTTTTTAAAAAGACTGAAACAGCTAGGTGGTGAAGTGGATAGAGCACCAGCCCTGAAGTCAGGAGGACCTGAGTTCAAATATGACCTCAGACACTTAACACTTCCTAGCTGTGTGAAGCTGAGCAAGTCACTTAAATCCAATTGCCTCAACAAAAATAAACAAACAAAAATAAATAAAGGAATCATAACCATAAATCCAGAACACAATAAATAAAATAAATAAATACAGATACAGATACAGACAAAAGACCATATCCAACCTCCAACTAAAGAAAGCCCCTTGTATACCTGTGGAATTGCGCAAAAGTTGAACACACTTTGATTTCTTAGTCGAGAAAGATAAGCGAGGACATCTGGGATGTGCTGTAAAGCATTAGTAATCAGTTCATTGAGACAATGGACAGACGAATCAATATTCTCTGGTTTTGCCAAATCAGACAACTTCTTGGCATAACGACTCCAGACCTAGAGATAAATGATGCAAAAATCATCATTGCAAAAATGAAAATTAAGAGTTGAAGAATCTATAAAGCAATAGTGAATATTTACTAAAATTCAAGTCTGTCCATTTGTCAGTTATGCTACTTGAAAGTCAAATAAAGGTGAAGGTTCAATGAATCAGATTCTAGAATAAACTATACTCTAACAAAAACGGTAGGCACCCATATAAGGTACCTAACTACTTCTAGACATCACAATAAGAAGTTACCACGTTGGCATAGTATACACTACAAGTAGAAATGTAACTTCTTAAAAGTAACTCATTTACCCTAAAGGGGTAGGCAACCCCTAAGAAAAACTGAAAAGAAAAAAAATTACTAAAGAATAGCAATTATTAAATCAGTATTGTTTGCAAAAATCAAACAATGCCTTCTAGAAAACAACTCACCAAAATGGCCAAAGTTCAAACAATTAGTCACCAACCTATCGATTTAAATTTCCTCAAGGAAATATAACAAAGATGTGGGCATTATAAGCTGGACTTTTCCTATGAAAATTTTTCCATTTTTCCTTTGGTAAAATGAAATTAAGTTACCACCGCAATATAAATACACATAAATATAAATAAAATAATAAGATTCGAGTCTTTCCTACCCTATCATTCTCAGAAACAGAACAATTGTGTGCTTGTGTTTGTTTTCAAACTTAAATTAATGCCATCATCTTAACCCTGTATTCAATTTTTGCCATATGAATTCAAATCTATTCAATACTGTTAGTTTGTCTAAAGAATAGAGTTCTATAAGCAGTTCAATTAAGTATGTACCTTGACCTAAAAAAATTATAATGCTAAAAGGAAATCTTGGGAAATAAATTAAGTACTTAGTCCTAACTCACCCAGTACCTACTCATCCCAGATGGACTAATGTTTATCCTTTTTCTCTTCAGGACCTCTAGAAAAGGAAATCCTATAGATTTCAATGTCTTAGGAAATCTTCTCAGAACTAGCCAAAATTTCATAAGTTGTGTATTTTAAAGACAGTTTTATAAAGGCAGCTAGGTGGAGCAGTGGATAGAGCACCAGCCCTGAAGTCAGGAGGACTGAGTTCAAATCTGGTCTCAGACACTTAACATTCCCTAGCTGTGTGACCCTGGGCAAGTCACTTAACCTCAACTGCCTCAGCAAAAAGGAAAAAAAAAAGTTTTATATTCAAAAAGAAATTTAAATCATAAATAATTTTAACTTAGCTTTTGGGTTAAGAGCATAAATTCTCTTTTTCAAATATTATTTATTCTCTTGTAGAGTTGTGACATGAAGAAAAAATACTTAAGATATTTAAATTTTAAAAAATTGTTCTCTTAAATGAAAATCAAGACAACCCTGAGATACCACTTCACACCTGTCAGATTGGCTAAAATGACAGGAAAAGTTAATGATGAATGTTGGAGGGGATGTGGGAAGGCTGGGACACTGATGCATTGTTGGTGGAGCTGTGAACGGATACAGCCATTCTGGAGAACAATTTGGAGCTATGCTCAAAAAGTTATCAAACTGTGCATACCCTTTGACCCAGCAGCATTTCTATTGGGCTTATATCCCAAAGAAATCATAAAGGAAGGAAAAGGCCCCACATGTGCAAGAATGTTTGTGGCAGCCCTTTTTATAGTGGCTAGAAACTGGAAATTGAATAGATGCCCTTCAATTGGAGAATGGCTGAATAAATTATGGTATATGAATATTATGGAATATTATTGTTCTGTAAGAAATGACCAGCAAGATGATTTCAGAGAGGCCTGGAGAGACTTACATGAACTGATGCTGAGTGAAACGGGCAGAACCAGGAGATCATTATACACGGCAACAAAAGTACTATATGATGATCAATTCTGATGGACATGGCTCTCTTCAACAATGAAATGTTACAAACCACCTCCAATTGTTCACTGAAGAAAGCCATATACACCCAGAGAGAGGGATGTGAAATGTGGACCACAACATAACAATCTCATACTCCTTGATTGATGTTTGCTTACATTGTGTTTCCTTTATCTGATATATCGTTTGTGTAGACAAGATTTTTCTTGCACAACAATGACAAGTTTGGAAATATGTATACATATATTCGATTTGCCAATATTTTAACATAATTAACATGTAGTGGATATCCTGCCATCTAGGGGAGGGATGGGGAGTTGGGGGAAAAATTTGTAACAGAAAGCTATGTAAGGGTTAGTGTTGAAGAATTACCCACACATTTGTTATGCAAATAAAATAAAAATAAATAAATAAAATTAAAAAATAAATTGTTCTCTTTAACTTCTCCATCACAATTTGACTCCTAACCATCAAAATATTCTACAAGAAGTAAAACTAACACTGAGTATGATCAGAGGAGAGGGGGGAAAAAAAGGTACTTATTGGATTACAAGTTTAAGAAAGTCCTCTGTAATGCCCTCAAGTTTGATGGTATTAAACCACATAAAGCTTCTATAATGACAATTTTCAAACTAAAAAGTCATAGTAAGTAATGAAAAGTTTATGTGAATCTTTAATTGAACACATTTTCACAAGAGAATTTTTAAGCAGAAAAACTAAACTTCTTTAACTGTACGGTCTGTATTGCATTAATCCACAAAATTCCACAAGATAAAATTTTATCTTTTAACATCTTTTTTTAAGGTAATAGGAAAGGAAAAGGTTGAGCAAATAAAAACTAGAAAAGAAAATCCTTCAATCTTCTTATCTTTTTTCAAATAAGTGTCTGGGGTTTTTTTTGTTTTTTTTAAGATGAGGGCAATGCAATCATTTTTTTAAAAGTTTCCAGAATGTTTTTCTCTCATAGCTCCTGATTTCTGTTACCTCTTGGGGCCAAAATTCTCTCCCCTCCATCATGTCTTCTAAATAATCTCTAATGATGTTCGTCTTTTGTAGGAACAGACCCAGAGAATTGGCAAGCTTCAAGTCCTGTCCAACAATGGGGTCTTCCAACTCTGAAGCCGAGAACAGACGAGAAAGTCCAATCCCTACTAGTCCAGCAACATAGTGACAGTACTGCAAAAAATTATTTTTCAAAAGCTACAGTAAATTCTTTGTTATTCAGCAGTCAATAAATGCAATGTTATGATCAAATATTCTTGTTAGCAGAAACCTAATTACATTGAGTATAATGACATTTTTAATGACTTCAAAATAATTTCAAGGTTTAACAGTGGTTTTAGTCATAATCATCATTTTAAAGCAGATAACAAGGAACTAACAATCAGCAAATTTCTATTTTAAATAATAGCTGACTAAGCAAAGAAAAAACTTATTTGTAATAAACAAAAAGTTAGTTTAAAATGTTCTTTCCAAACTAGGGAAAAACCACCACACAAATCTCTCTTTACCCAAAAAAAATCTTACAAGTGAGTTATACAGCCAAAGTAAAATGGACTCCAAGACACATCACAAAAGGCAGTCAATGAATCAGGGAAATAGCAAACAATAAACATTCTCTCTGGCTAACATTAAACACAAACTTGGAAAACAGTACTAGAAAGCACATAGCAATAGCAGTAGATTATATAACACAGGCAAGACATCCAAGGAACTGGGAAGTAAAGCTATCTAAATCTATACAGAATATAAAAAAGGGAGAATTGGAATATTATATTACTATTCATGTAACTCTATCACTATGCAAAGGAGAAAAGTGTAATTAATTGTATTACAATGCTTGTCTTGAAAATGAAAATTATTAGGGAACATTTTGAAGCTAACATGTATTTCCCAACTGTTTACATATTAGACTTTGTCCACAAGAAACTTTAGGTGAACACAGGAAACTACATTCAGCTGAATTGAACCATTTAATAAATAAAGCATACATATGCACATACCCCAAACTTTTATCAACTACCTAAGTCCACTATGTATTATCCCTACAAGGTTGTGTTTTGCTAATCTTTCACATATGTGAACTTTATTATATAAAAAACAATCAACATCTTGTTTATTTATGTGCTGAGGATGGACCAAAGATAGCTAGCTATCAAGGGTAATATCATGTCATATAAAAGCTGTGATTGATTCCCCTAAATTCATAATTCTCTTTTTCTTCTGCCTCCCTCTCTTTGGATGGAGTTTGTAATAGACATAACTTCCCCCCTGTCTTTCAACATCTACTTCTGTAGCTACTTTCCACCACATCCCTTATTAGTTTTAGAAGAAAATAAAAAGGGAAGGAGTGACAGAAAAGAAGAAAGTCCGGAGTTCTAGCTGATTCATACAATATGCAGGTTTATCCCCTTTCTCCTCCTTTTAGCTCTATGGAGAGGTAGAAATACACTTACCTGTTCCAGAACAGGATGAGTATTCTAATCTATTTCAAAAGCCAATAGCTTTAAACTGGTTCCAGTACCTTCTGAGTTTTAATGAAATTTGTGTGAAGGGTGACTGGAAATGAGTTAAAAGAGGAAGCAACCATCACAAGTGCTAAACTACTGAACTGGTTAAGAGAGAATGTGAAAGCTACTGTTACTTTTATTACCAGAAATTAAGAAAAAACCAGGGCAAAAAGCGTTTTACTTATCATCACACCAAGTTAACAGGAGATCCCAGCAACAATTAAGATTTTCATATAGTTCTTTCGTAGTCATCTAATGTTTAGATGCCTGAGACAAGATAAGCTACATCAAATTTGACCAAATAAATACCTAACACCCTCAGGGGCATGAACAACATGCAAAAATCTACCTTCAAGATGTTGTGATTATCATGGTTAGCATGTGTATACCTACATATATAAATGTGTGTATTGATGTGTATGTAAAACAGGCATATAATGGAGAAGGGTTGTCAATTTTGTCCTTAGTCTTTGGCACTGGGTATAACCACTGTAATTACTATTCTCCTACAAAATGCTCCTTTACACACTTAAAATAACACTGACCTTTTCCCATTCCTGCACAGAGTTCACTTTCTTTTCCAAAAATTCTGCCATTCCATGCCCCATTTTTTGACAAATGTCATTAATCACCACTTGATAGCTCTCCGCCAGATTTCGAAACTCTAAGGAAACCTGTAACAGAATCCATAAAAAATAGAAACCATGAGAATGAACATGACCCTTACAAAGCTTTTAAGAGAAATAACTTTTTAAAATCAGAATGATTATTAAAATAAGAATTGAACTTGACTCTGCCTAAAGTTTCTACACATTCAAATACCCAACAAGTAATTTATGATTTCTCCAATATAATGTATTATAAATGACAACTTTAGATACACACCACATACTAACACACTTTAAAAAGAACGCCTTTTTGGAGTAGAATTTATTAGAAAAAAAAAAGTAGGGCCAGTAATCATTGATCTTGAACAAGGTCAAACAGGTTTGATCAAGAGATAAATCTACAATATATCAATCATATTAATATTGTTTTAGATGAATGCCTACATGTATGTAAGTGCATATGTACACATGTATGTCTGTATGTAAATACATCTATGCTTAACTATAGTCTGCTTGGAATAAATGGGAGGGAATGAAAAGGGGATAGGGGGAATAAAGTAAAAAATGCACAGTGGAGAACAAAAGAGTAATCTACAAGGAAGCAAAGAAAAGATGGACAGTCAGGAATATATCTCTTCTAATATATATGCTCTCTTGAAAGGGAAATATTGCTAGATTTTGAATCCTCCCTGATGTACTGCTGAGCACATGACAATGTTTTTTTAAATTTTTCCTTTTCTTTTTCTATTTTCTTTTTTATATTCTAGATAGTTTTTTCAGTATGTATGTAAGTGGATCTGAAGTTGTCATTTATGGTATATTTAAAAAAGGAAAGCCTTTTTTCCATGATTGAAACCAAATTACAAGCTATTAATTCCCATACTTAAACACCATTAAGCATGGCATAATATTTTACAAATGGAACTAAAATTTTGGATTCTCTGCCTAACCTAACTTTAAAAAATATATTTGACTATAGAGCACATCAAATATCTTTCTAAATTATATGTTCTGATAGTTGATGTATGTTCTGATGAATAGTTTAATGTTTTTGGTGATAATCTTAGGTTGGTCTAATGTTACTTTCAATCATTTAAAAATATGACTGAAATACTTATAAACAACTTGCACAACTGCAACATGAAAAATTTATATGGAATGTTAGAAAATGTTATGATTATTGATGCAAATTAGAAAACAGTAAATAGATCCTGATCAAGAAATAACTTGTACATACTTGGGACTGTACCTATAGGAATTTTATTTTAAAATTTAGACTATTTGTGACAAACGCTTTTCTTTGAACTTGAAACCTCAAAAAGATCATGAAACCAGATCAGTTTATTCTAATTTTCCAGGCATATACTTCAAGCCAGTCTCCAGAATTGGTTCTTAATGCCCATGGGAATAAAATAGGTCTATTAGATATACTGAATCTTCCTTTAACTATGCTTTCCCTCCATTTTGTTTTTCTTGGCCAAGATAGTCTATTTATAGGAAGGGAATAGTCCACAGAAAAAAAGGAAGATAGCAAACAGTTTCCAGAGTAATGCCGTTAGGATGGGGTTTTCTTTCACTCATTTCTAAAAGTAAGTCTTTCTTTGCATCATTACCTTTTAGCTACTTTCTTAACTTAACAGTCTTCGGTTTCATATATGTAACCAAAGTACAAATTATATCCCAGAAGCAATGTAAAGTTAAAAGCTTAAATTAGCTTCTGCATATTTTACATATGCAAATAAGATGACCTCAATAATCCACTATAATTTTTGGGAAAGGCCACACAAAATAGATAAAAGGTCCAAGTAATTCAACACTTTCTTCAAAAGGATAATATATAAATACCATTATCTCTGGAAAGCCCTCCCCTCCCCCAAAATACTGCATCAATTCCACCTTGGTCAATATTTAGTTTTGTTTTCACTAGCTGATGTCTCTAAGTAATTTTTAGAGAAGGCCCATCTCAATACTGTCAAGCAGTTCCGAGAGGTGGTTAACTATAATATTGTTAACATGAAGGTTGAAATTCTGCTTAGACTCTTATAAGCATCACTTAACTGTTTTCTACCTCAGTTTCCTTATCTGTAAAATGAGGGAGCCAGACTATGATGGCCTCTAAGATTCCTTCCAGCTTTAAATCTACAATATTCTGACCCTGGCTTATTAAATTCTTAATATACCCAGTGATAGTATCTCTGATATGAAGACTTGTCAAGCCCTTTTTAGAGCTGCCCATCCATCTTTGGTGTCCACTTCTTTGGCATCCAATTCATACCTGTTGCTCCAAAAACTGTAGGGCCTCAACCCTGTAAAACATGTGAGCAGACAGGCTAAACCAGTTGAGGGTAACAAAGTCTTCAAACCCATAAGTGAATTACAGGGGTTTCTACCCCAAGACTTCCCCTGGTAGAATGGGCAGATAAGAACAATCTGTTTCAGTGGCCATGAAGGCAGTTGAAGCAGGCCCCATAGAGAGCTGAGAGCTTAGAGCTAGGTCAAGCATCAAAGATGCCAAGGGCATCCACTTTATCCAGGCTATCACCAGTCATCCAGACTTGTCTTGAAGAGAGTATTCAGTGGCTGTTTTGTGCAACTCTGCCTCATTTAAATGCAATTATGTACCAGTCAAGACATTAATTCATGATGTCACCAGGCCTCTGAAAACAAAGGACAAACTACAATGTATGTCTCATATCGTGCTAAGTGCTGGTGATAAATTATAAGCAAAAGTAAAAATTCCTAGCCTTAAAGAGCTTACACTCTAATGGGGGAGACAACTTTGGCTACTGTATTTGACCTTTCTCTCTGAGTAAAGGATTATTCAAATCATCATCTCATTTGTTATATATGAAATCTGTAGGAACTAATTTAAATGGGGTTGGCAAGGCAGGCAATATCACAATCACTGCTTCTATACCTTTGTCTGACTAAATTTCTAATCACTTGCAATTTGGGTCCCTATCTTCACCATTAAAGTGAAAGTGTTCTCTTTACCCATTAACCATTTCTTACTTCTAAATCTGATTTTAACAATGACCAACTCCTTTGTTCTAAATAATCTCTTTACCCTGGTTTGTTTCTTGGCATTTTTCACTTTCTCCTTATTCTGGTTTGGCTGCTCTTTATGAGTGTCTGCTGGATCCACATGCATCCTCAATTGGTTCTATTTTAGGTCCTCTCTTCTTCTATATTCCAACAATTCTCTTAGGTTTAATTATCATTTCTATAATTCTCAGGCCTAACCTCCTTTTTGAAATTCAGTCCCACAATGCCAATTGGCTTATTGGACATCTATGAATAGATGTTCTGTAGCTATATCAAGTGCAATATTTCCAAAGTAGAATTATTATTCCTCTTTTATTATAAAAGATCTCTGGACTCACTTAAAATCATCACTAACCTATTCCTTCAGGAAGTTCACTTTCCTCATGCCTTCCCCCAGAATAAGCTCATCATCTGAAATTTCATTAATTTGGGAGGCTGATTCAGCCTTGATATTCATCACTTCCTCAATATCCTCAGTTTCCTCTCCTCTCTAATTAGATGGATGGAGGATAAAATAATGAACTTCTCCCCAAGTTTCCCTTAAGAGGATCTCAGATGTAGAAGGAGGAGCTGGATGGAAGGAGGAAGAGGTGGAAAGGAACTGACACATGTCAAATTCAATTACCATCAGCTGCTTGGTTTCCACTCCAGAAATATCATGTCTTTGTACCAAATAACTTCTGGTGGTTCATCTTCCCCCTTTCAGCTTTCAAATGTGTATTGTTTTCTCTCATTTGATTATAAGCTCTTCTTGAGGAGGTTGGCCAAGTTACTTAGCCTCTGGGTCTGCCAGTTTCTTCAATTGTAAAATGCAAATAACACCTATCTCTCACGGTTGTTTTAAGGACCAAAATGAGATAATAAAATGTTTACTAAATACTGACTCTCCTTTCTCTCAACTTCTTTAGACCCCAGCTTCTTAAACTATGGATCTAAGGTCCCATATCAAATCTCAAAATAGAATGTAGGAGTCACAAAATTATGATTATCAGTAAATATTTGATTTATATACCTATTTTATATACCTATATATCTGGGGTCACAAAAAATTTTTGAGCCAAAAAGTTTAAGAAGCCCTGATCTAAACTACCTTCAGTCACTCTCACATAGCCAGTAAGATGCCTGATTTTATCACTTCTACCTCCACAAAATATATCCCTCTCAACTCACATCTATTCCATTTCAGACTCTTTTCATTCCTCAACAGAATTATTCCAACACCCTTCTTCTAATCATTTCCAGGCTTCCAAATTTCCCCCTTCTCCAATCCATCCTCAATATGGGTCCTAAAGCACAGGTCTGACCTTATCATTGCCCATTCAATATGGTTCCCTACTGCCTCTAAGAGAAAAACAAACTGCTAAGCTAGAAATCATCCATAGTGACTACTGGCCCCATTTTTGGCGTGATCCTTGCTTCTGGTAATAGAAAAGAGAAAACCTCGAAGAAAGATCTATCCTCTATCTACCATCCCTATCACCAACAGCAATGAGAAGTGAGAAAAGAAAAGGTGAAGACAAAGGGAATCAACAAATTTTCCTGGGTAGTTGGACATGGGAGGAGAAAAAGCAATGGTAAAATCAAGTGGAAAATGTAGTTTTCTAAAGAACAGGAGACACAGGCAGATCTGAAGGAAAGAGGGAAAAAACTACTAAATGGGGAGGTGCCACCGATTAGAGAAGGAAAAGGATCATGGAGAAGATAAAGGAAGGGGGAGGGGAACAAAAATACATGGAGAGAATAGCTTTCACAAGGCTGGTCACCCCATTATTGAAAGCTGGAGGAAAAGAGCAAAGAATGATTTTAAAGGGCTTTTTAAAGGGGAGAAGCAGCTCTTCATAAACAATGGTCTCAATGTTCTCAGGAAAATAAGAGGGGAGGATCCTCAATTTTCAGGGTAGGGGAAACAGAAGGTATGGGAGACTTGAGGAAAGAAAAAAATAAAAAAAAACTAGCATTATATTAAGTGCCTACTGTGTACCCAGCATTATGCTAAATGCTTTATAAATATTATTTAATTTAGTCCTCATAATAGGTAGTTGCTGTTATGATCCCTATTTTACATTTTATGCAGCAGACAGAGGTTAAGTGACTCAGCCAGGATCACACAGCCAGTATGTGGTCTGGGGTTGGATATGAATTCATCATATCTTCCTAACCCAGATGCAACACTCTCCTCACTGCACCACCTACCTGCCTCTTAAAACAGAGTAACTTCTGAGAGATTATAAGAGGAAATCAATTAGAGAGATGCAATTGAAGTTAGATGATAAACTTTTACTCTCCATAGTTGACTTTGTTGTGTGACTTCCTTAAGCTGAGTTCAAGAGCATGAGAACAGAGGCAAAAGTAGTATTAAGTTTCAGGGTCTGACCATCTCTACAGCAGAAGAGTCATGGGATTTGAGAAAACTACTAAGAAACAGAAAGGTTGAGATTTGTTGAAGTCCTCTACTATAAAGAGTGGGAATTAAGACAAAGAGGGAAGTGAATGAGCCAAAAGCTGAACTCCTTGAGGAGAAAAGGAGAATGACCTGAGGATCAGGAAACAATAGTCATCATGATCTACAATGAAAAGTACAACAATGACTTTCAAATCCAGAACTCTTTCCCCTATATTATGTATGGTACCACTCCCGGTTACTTTTCTGTAAATAAATCATTCCCCTTCTAGATTACAAACTCTTTGAGGGTCAGGGATGCCATCTCACATAGCATCTCGACACTAAAGCCTATTTATTGAATTAAATGAGATTCAATTTTACAAAGAGTTTGACTGGGGCAGGGGGGAAAAATAGATAAGAGAAATCACTGAACTGATTAATTTTTTTACTTCAGATAAAATGCTAGTACATAATTCCTTATAAAACTCTGGAATAAATAGCTACTAAAAACATTTGCATTTTTTAGGATGAACAAGTCAGATTTCTTCCAAAGAAAGTGAATCACTTAATGCTGATCCCTTTTATAGCACTTACATGAATCCTAAATTTTGCACTTAATTACATTTTTTTCTTATGAGGTTCACGTTTCCTGTGCAGAGATATTATCTAAGAAACCTGAAAATATATTAAGGGCAGGAATTCTATTTTTTACTAGTCTTCAATAACATGGAGTACCCTAATAACTTTAATAAATATTTCAATTGACGAAGGGTTTTTAATCCAGTAAGATATTTATTTTTCCTGAAGTTTCTTCTTCCTGATTTCCAATTCTATTTTATTTTGGTGTATAATTCAGTGAGTAGTTTAAGGGTGTTAACATTATTTGAGAGGAACTGTGAGGTAATGAAAATTAATTGCTTCCAGAGTACAAAGCCAAGAAATATAAAGATCTCTACTATATAGCACATCTTCCCTGTTTTCCCTTCCTGCATAACAAAAACAACAAAAATAAAAATTTATTTACATAAAGACCAGTGAAAATACTGGTAAAAGTATAACCTCTTGTAGAAAACTTATAATTGATAAAAACAAAAGTACTGTTCCTTTTGGCCATAATCAGAAAGGCAATTTTCTAACATTTTACTTATCTGCAAAGCTACCTTAAAGAATCCTGTATAATTAGGATACTGCAAACTTCAAACATATTTTATGTCCTACAACTGGAAAGGTTAGTAAATGTCATTCTATGAAATTGATTATAAGATGCTGGTATTATATTCATTTGTTAAAAGGGGAGGTTCTTTGACAGATGTGTAGAAATATTGTCAGTAAGAAGTGTTAATGTAAAAAGAGAAAAAAAAAAACAATAAAACTTTCAGAAAAAAAAATTCATGTCAATAAAAATTAACATCAAATTGATTAGCCAACAACATAAGAAAACCAGTCTAAGAACTGGTTTGCAAATTTAGTGCTGTATGTGTTGTGAAATCAATAAAAGAAATTAAACCTCCAAAGTCAGAGGAACCAGTTTATCTTCCCTAATCTTTTCAAAAAGGATATGAATAAGAATAAAACTAAGACAACACTTTATCAAAGAAAGGCTGTCATAATAAAGAATGGTGGCCTGCAAATAATCCAGAAAAAAGAAAGATCCTAAAAGAGGAACTTCAATGTTTCTCTATCACTGCTTAGGAAAGAGGATGCTGTTTCCAGGCAACCAGTAAGGGTTCTATAAAAAGAATTATCCCTAGAGAATAGAAATTCAAACTATCCTAAAGATACAAACTACTCACTCTTATGATTGTCAACTTTTGGTTTGTTTTTAATTTAGTTAGTGGAATGATGAAAGTCGAAGCAAAATTGTAAGAGATTAACAAGAGGGAAAGCAAAAGCTTTTATAACAGGGTATTAGAAAAAGATTTATATAAAAGTGATGTTTAAAAGTTTCCTTTTGTAGGAAAAATGAGGACGGAAATACATTGCAGGAATGGGGATAGCTTCTAACAAGCTGAAATGCACCTCTATGGAAGAAATCAGACAAAAGTCAAAGAGCATAAGAAAATAGGAATGACTGGTCATCTGTACCACGAGAGCAAATGTTCATTATTGAAATACTTAAATATAAAAAATTGGCTTTCTAAAAGTTCTAAGTTCAATTACTCTAATGTTGGCTGTAAATATAATGAACATAATGATGTGGCAGACTATCACTTTCCTCCTTGGGTTTGAAAGAGATGGTTAAGTCTTCCAGTTAACTCAAACTGAAGATATCATGGACACATAAACAGATATATAAAGAGATAATAGAAGTAAATCTAGTGCTGCCCTAGTAAAACAAAAATATAACTTCTTTATTATTTTGTAACCTTATCCATTCCAAAAATTTCTCCCCAATTTTTTTTTCTTCTGTTACCAGATGCCTTTGGCAATCCAATGGAATGATGGTTCATGCCTCTGGCAACTAGCTGACAACAACAAATCATCTGTCAATGAAGAGTATTATTTTTAGATCTAATACCGTTGAAAAATCCTCTAAGACTTGACGATCCTTTTGATTGCTTTCCATATACCTCCAATCTGGCTGGTATAGGTAGGAATGAAAATTTTGCAACAATGGGACTTTTTTTTCCATACTTATTGTCATGTCATCTTCCACAGTGTCCAAAGCTCGAAGGACCAGGTAAAATATGCACACAGCATTGCTGAAAAAAGGAGGAAGAAACATTTATGTCTCAAGGCATTGAGAACTGAATAAATGCTATGATATTTCACACATTACAAAATATTTCAATGGCATGTCATATAATATTAACACTGTCATTTAAAATAATAATTTATTCACAATTCATCATCTTACTTTTATAAGATAATTCTGATGTATGCAGGCAGTTTATTTAAAATAATTTCAAGTTACAAAACAGATTAAGAGAAATTGTTGAGTGGCCAGAAAAAAACAAGAAAAACCCTTGTATCAAGTATTTTTGAAGAAGCATAGAGAATTGACATGAATTCATTTAAGAGTCATTCCCCAATAAATAATCAACATTTTCAGAGAGGCCTAGAAAGACTTGCATGAACTGATGTTGAGTGAAACGAGCAGAACCAGGAGATCATTATACACAGCAACAACAATATTACATGATGATCAATTTTGATGGACATGGCTCTCTTCAACAATGAAATGTCTCAAACCAGTTCCAATTGTTCAGTGAAGAAAGCCATATACATCCTGAGAGAGGGATATGAAATATGGACCATAACATATCATTTCCATGATCTCTATCAATGTTTGCTTGCATTGGGTTTCCTTTCTCAGATATTTTTTGTTCATGTAGATACGATTGTTCTTGCACAGCAAGGTAAGTATGGAAATACGTATACATATATTGGACTTATCAAGTATTTTAATTATAATTAACATGTAGTGGACTTACTGCCATCTAGGGGAGGGGAGGGGATTAGGGGGAAAATTTGTAACAGAAAGCTTTGTAAAGATCAATGTTGAGGAACTACCCATACTTAGGTTATACAAATAAAAAAAGAGTCATTCCCCAATAAATAATCAAAGGTTATAAACAGTTTCCAACCAAAGAAATGCAAATGATCAAAAATATAAAAAATGTATTGCAAATCACTAATAAGAAAAATGTTATGATGTAAAAAATGACAAGAACAAGCAAGATGAATAGAAGCAAGGAAAAGCCTTAAATGAATTAATACTAAGTGAAGTAAGCAGAGCCAGGAAAACAATATACACATTGGCTACCAAAATGACAACCTTACAAATGGGGGAAAAAACTATCACCAAAAAAAAAAAAAAAGATTGAAGATACAAAATTATTAAAAAAAAACAATGTTGAACCCAAAGAAGACATGTGAGAAGACATTTCTGCCCACTCTTTTGCACAAGTGGACTGTCCACAAATAAGGCCTTTGAATATGTCAGATCTTTTTGAGTGCAGATTTTTTTTTTCCTCTTTTAAAAATAATTCTTTGTTTCAAGAGATGGCTCTTTGGAGGGAGAGAGAAAGAGAGAGACAATGGGGAAATATGAGCAACCTAGAAACAAAAGATAACAAAAATCTGAAAGTAGAGTATGGGGGAAAGATAGCAAATGAAACACAACTCAAGATTTCACCTTATACTCAAATAGGCAAAGATAATGAAAATATTGGAGAAGTAGAGGAAATATAGACAGTTATACTTTTGTTGGTAAAATTGAAAATTGTTCCAATCCTTCCGGAAAATACTGTGAAATTGCTAAGTGACTAGCTTCATTTAATAATAATAGCCAATAGCTAACACTTACATAGCACTTACTATGTATTTATTATGTGTAAGTTTCTATACTGTATGTGTTTTACAAATATTATCTCATTTGACACAATAATGCTGAGAGCTAAGTGCTATTATTATCCCCATCTGATAGTTGAGAAAACTGAGGTAAATATAGGGAGATCCATATCTAATGTATTTGTGCGAGACTGGATTTGACATCTACTTAACTTCAGGTCCAGCATGCCGTCCACTACAATACCTAGCTCTGACCCAGTAATTCTCTTATTGGCCATATATTCCAAGACAATTAAGGACGGAAAGAAAGGTCTCACATGTAGCAAATATGCATTCAGTACTTTTTGTGGTAGCAAAAAACTGGAAACAAAGTGGATGCCAAAAATTAAGAAATGGCTGAATAGTGGTATATGAATGCAATGGAATAATAGTGTGCTGTCAAGAAAGGAAGACTAAAGAATATAGGTAAGTATAAGACTTTTATAAACTGATTTAAGAGCAAAGAAAGTCAAACAAGAAAAAAATATATATAAATAAAATGCAATCTAAACAAATACAAAAAAGAAGCTGAACTCAAATCAAACTCATACCAATGCTAGACTTGAGAATTTATAATGAACTGCATTTTTCTTTCCTCTTGATAGTAAGGTAGAGGCTACAGGCACTGAGCGATGCATATATTGTCATAGGTCATATCTGTGTTATCTGGTTTAGCTTAACTTTATTTCCATTTTGCAAGTTAACAAGAGGGTGTTAAAATGACTTAGCCACTGTTAGCACATGCCAAAGCTAAGATCCCTCCCAAGTCCCTCCCAATTCCATACCATTTTTTCTACCATACCATGCTATCCTTTGTAATGTATGTCAGATAGGACATATACTATGTCCTATACTTATATATGGTATAGCAAAAAGAATAGGGAGTGGAGTACCCAGAAGGCATGGATTTGAGATCTGACACCACTACTGACTAGTTATAAAATCTTGAGCAAATTGTTTAACCTCTGAGCTTTAGTTTGTAAAGTGGGGGGAAAAAAATCTTATTCTACCTTCCTCCTATAGCTGATATGAAATAATGTTTGTAAAGTATAAACACTATAAAAATTCAGCTCAATAGACAATTATTAAGGACCTGGAGTAGCAGGCATGCACGCACACACATGCACGTGCGCGCGCGCGCACACACACACACGATACCAGAAATTTATAGAAGTGTTAAGTGCTACATAAGGTCTGAGGGAATTAAAGTTATTACCAATTGGGAAAATCTGGGAAGGCTTTATGGACAAGGAAAACATGTGAATTGGGCTTTCTTTCAATTCTTCTTTTTTGTAGTTTAATATTTTAACATATCAAAAAATTACAAGAACAGCTCAGAAGTCTGACATATTAAAAAAGCATGTTCTTGCATGTAAAACAACTCAGAAAAGTATAGTGAATAGATAGAATCTACTGTATGATAAAAATGCTACAAATACCATTCAGTTGCCACTAATAAGAAATTTACTTGTTTTAAAAAATCCAAACGTAGGCATTGTCCAGAAAAAATTAAGATTTATAATTGTTATAAAGTTGAATTACATCCAAACTTTTAATGAAAATACTTTTGACTGCATTAGTATTTTATGTTTTTGCATTTATATTCAGAATTTGCACACAAATGAAAATAGAAAAAACTTATCAATACTTGATTTCTAACCTCTACTTTTTCCATTCAGAATTACATGCTTAGGTACTTTTTGACCCCAAGAAGAAAAATATCTAATATTCAAAACTACCAAAACCATGAAGAAAAGTGGGTTTTTCCCCTCCATTTTGAGAATGAAAGTTTCCACAAAGTGAAATTTAAGCATATTCTCTACTCATAGGGCACTCTGGCTGTCTTTTGTCATGACTATTACACTTGGTTTGGGAAAGCACAAAGGCAGGTATCCTCAAATAGACCAACCAGAGAAGCTGCACTTGCCTCCTACAAAGTACCAATTGCTGCACTCTGAAAATGCAGATTTGTTTTGAAATTCTAAGCAATTTTCATGCATCAAATATGGATGAAAAAGTTTATTAACCTTAAGGTAAGTAGGCTTTTAATAATGTCTGATTTCACAGAAAGTCTTTACCCCTCCAGTAAAGAGAACACTCTAGTGAACAGCAGCTTTACCATCAGGATTTACCAAGTTTCCTTGAAATGAATCATGTTGTTGAAATTTCTTCTAGAGGAGTGGTAGAATAGTTCAGTTTTACTAAAGCATAGAGAAAATTAGAAGTATGTTCTATGTAATACTGTAATGTACTATGAAATAAGGCTAGCTATGAAGAATATAGAAAAGCATGACAGAAATTGTATTAACACAAAGTGAAATAAACAGAACCAGTAAAACAATTTTTAAATGATTGAACAATGCAAGTTGAAAGAACAAAAAAATGTCAGTGGTTGAATTTTATAATCACCAATCATGTTCAGAAAAAGAGACAGGAAAATGGGCATGTGCCTTCTTTGCAGAGGTGGATATCACTTCAGGGGAGGGGAGAGGATCTGTATGGAACCTGCATATATTTTCAAATTTAGTAAACTTCTGCCTTCCCACCTACCCCTTCTTTTTTATTCTTTATCATAAGAGATTCCTCTCTGGAGAATAGGAGATGGGCTACTACAGTAATGAGAGTGATATTAAAACAAAATATATTAATTAAAATTTTTAAAAAGAGGAACAAGAGAAAAGGAAAGTAAATATATGTGTGTATATATATATATATATATATGTATGTATGTGTATATATATATATATATGTATGTATGTGTGTGTGTATATATATATATATATATATATAAATAAATAAAAGTAGGAGGTGGCCAGATTTGAAGGGCTACAAATGCCTGATAAAGGAGTAAACATTTAATTCAGTAGTTGATAAGGAGAGGCTTTGAGCAAAGGAGTAACAAAACTAAATTTATGCAAAAGGAAAGTAGTGTGGGAGATGTGAAAAGGAATGGTTGGAAAGGGAAAAAGAAGTCAAAATATCTTTTAGGAAATCATTGCATTAGTTCAAATGAATGATGAGGTATTAGATAATTGAAGCACCTTCTGAATCAAGAATTTGCTAGTGTTCAGGTTTGAAAAATAGTAATCTATGTATGGTAGGTATGAATAACTTTCAATTAATCAAACTATTAATTTAGAGAAGGTAAATTCCGCTAAGACAAGGGCTGTTTTCTTTTTCTTTTTGCAGCCTCAGTAAAGACAAGAGTGCTCTACACATTGTACTCCACTTGACAAATGTCTGCCAAATTCAATTAACTTCTTAAGGAAAGAAATTTGATGAGAATTTTCAAAACATATATGTTAACTCAAATGAAAAGACCACTCTCCCCCAAAAATAAAAAAGCAGAGAATTCCTGCAACAGTGAACTTCCTTCTTCATGAGTTTTGTTTGGTTTACCATTCCACACATACTATATATTAAGAATCAGATTACAGAGAAAGATTTCAAATTGAACAAAAAATAAATAAACTCTGGATACCACACAGTCAAGGTCATAAATGCTTCCTGGCTTATAGCTCCCACCTTTTACATGCAATGAAACCCTCTTGAGTGATCATCATGTGAAAATTAACAGCCCATGTAAAGTTCTCTTTACAATTTACTGCATCTGTATCAGTTTTTCTTACTGATGTGTACTAATTTTACAGACTAACAGAATTATATTTAATTAAAAGCAATATATAAGGCTAGCATACAAAACATTACAAATATTTTGCAATCAAAAAAAATAATAGATAAAGAGATCTATAGTTTAAACATTCAGCACGTACATATAGGCACTGATCCCAAAAATTCTGGTACAAAACCTGTAGGAATAAAGTTGCCACTGTCCCTTCAAAGTGATACACCAGTCCCCTTTTCAAACTTTGTTAAATGTCAAACGACTTCAAAGGGCATTCCTATCAGAAACATAGAAATTTCAACGCTGGAAAGTTTATATGGATTGGAAAAAACAATCCAGACAAGGCACACTGCAGAGAAGAAATATTAGGCTGCATTCAAGTCAACTCTTCACAACAAATTCAATTCCATTTTATATAAATCACATGATTCAACTACCCCACCATAAAGGAGGTTTTCCTACTTAGAATGAGTGTGTAGCTGAAAGTACTCACCGCAGTTCGTCATCAAGTGCCTGGATCACTGCTGCAAAGCTTCGGCTGGTCTGGTTCAAGTACTTGTAACAAGTTTTCAGGCCATCGCTGAGAGTGTCCTGTGGACAGAGAAGACAGGTGGAAGTGGAGGTGGAAGTAGAAGTGGAAGTATTAGTTGAGGAGGCACGGGGCTGTGAAAGTCGAGATACAGTAGGGGGCCAATAATATATTCCTTCTCCTCTGCACCAATCTCTACTAATCCAAGGGAAAAAGGCAGAGACACAACAGCGCTGTGAATTCCCGATGCCTATCCCAGAAGCCCTGGGAGCTGCTGTGGGAGTCAGCCCCAGAGTGAGCTTGAAAAAGGCCCCAGCCTTAGTGCAGCAGGCAGCAGCCATGGGAGGCGGGGTTCAGTGCCGAAGCAGCCAGAAGTTCCTTTCCATGGCCTGAGGGAAAAAACCTACAGACTAAGTAGGGAGATATTGACCTCCCAGCCCCAAAACAAACAAGCACTCCACAGCTTCGGCCAGATAAACAACCAAAGGACCCAGGGACACCCCCTTCTACTCCATGCTCCGCCCACACACATGGAATAACAAGTGCCCACACTTCCTTAACCCTTTAAATCCAAAGAAGGATCTTGAATTCCTAATTCCTTTTAACTTTGAACTTCAGCACTATTACCTTCTAATTAGAGATTGAGATTTAGAAAGTTAGATGGGTCCTTAGAGACAAATGGAATAGGAGCACACATTTGAAGCCAGGTCCCCAAACTTCTAAACAAGTGTTAATTCTGTGGTACACCATACTGTTATTCTCACCAAAAAAACAAACCAAACCAAACAAAAACCAACACTTATTCTCAAAAAGTTCTGTACTTATTGAATAATTAAAATGTTTATACTACCCATTCCTTCAGCCCAGGTACTACAGCTGCTACTCCCCACAAAACAAGACCTGAACTTACTGGAAAGCTGGATATTCCTGTTATAGTACTTGGCTACCTTCCCTTTTCGACTACAATATGGGCTGGTCTTTTAGCTGAATTGTAATTCAGTAGACTATTTACTCTTCCTAAACAAGAAATAAAGGGCAGCAAGGTGGCAGAGTGGACAGAGAGTGCCAAGCCCAAAGTAAAGAATATTCATCTTCCTGAGCTCAAATTTGGCCTTAGCCTGTACTAGCTGTGTGACCCGGGGCAAGTCATTTAACCCAGTTTTGCCTTAGTTTTCTCATCTGTAAAATGAGCTGGAAAGGGAAATGGGCTACTCCAGGATCTCTGCCAAGAAAACCCCAAATGGTGTCACTAAGAAATGACCACGATTAAACAAAAACAAAGAATAAATACAAATCAATTGTACAAAGGGGAAAAAATCTTTTCTACCAATTTTTCTGATGCAAATATAATGTGTGTGGGGAGGAGGAGAATCTGATAAAATTTTCGTAACTCCCCTAATTGCTCAAACAAAGGGCTTTGAACACCAAAAGAAAGATTTTTATATTTTGATTCTGGAGATGATAGGGAGTCAATAAATTTACTGAATAGGAGGGCAAGAAAAAGGGTGACCTTGGTCAGATCTGCCCATAGGAAAATTACTTAGGCAGCTAAGTGAAAGAGGGACTGGAGCAAAAAGAATAAAAGCAGGGAGACCAATCAGAAAGGTATTTCAATAGTCTAGGTGTAAGTTGATGAAGTATAAGAATCAGAGTGGTGATAATGTCAGGGGGGGGATGAAAATAAGGATAAAATTGACAGACCTTGGCAATACATGGATATGGAATGTAAAAGGTCAAGTCAAGAATAAGTCAAGAATAACAACCAGGTTTCCAGGCTGAGTAACTGAGAAGGTAATGGTACCTTCTAATTACATAATTATGAAGAAAAGGTTTGAGAGGAAAGATAATGAGTTTAATTCTGGATGGTGATGTTTTCTATGGGACATCTAGTTCAAAATGTCTAACAGTTGAGAGATGCAAGAGCAGAAGTCAGAAGAGAGATTAAGGTTGAATTAAAAAAAATCCAATGAATCTAATGTTAGAAAAGAAAATCATTAATGGGGTAAAAAAAAAAAAACCTAGCAAATTTGCTATGATAAAAGTCTTATTTCCAAATTATATAGGGAAGTGATTCAAATGGATAGTAAGAGGTACTCCTAACTGATAAAATGGTCAGGGATAGAAACAGGGAGTTTTCAAAGAAATCAAAGTTAGCAAGAGACAAATGAAAATACTTCAAATCACAAATAATTAAAGACAAATTAAAGCAATTCTTAGATTCCAACTGATATATACTATGTTAGCAAAAATGGTTAAAATGGAAAATGATAAATATTGGAGGAACCACAATGAAACAAGTACATTTATGCATTGTTATTGGAGCTGTGAAGTAGTATAACCTGTTTGGAAAAATATTTGAAATTACGAAAGAAAAATCATTAAACCATTTCTCTCCTTTGACCCAGTGATCTCACTATTAAGTATACGTCCCAAGAAAAAAGAACAAAGATAGAAAGAAAATAGTCATAGTACTTTTTGAAACAATTTAAAAAACCAAACATAAGAGGGTGTTCACTGTAAAATGAAGGCATATAAATATAATTGAAAATGTGCAGCAAGAAATGACAATTATGAAAAATCCTGAGAAACATGGAAAAATCATTCTGAATTGGTGAAAAGTAAAGTAAGGAGACCAAATAAAACAAAAATCAAAAATAACTACCAACCAATATATAGAAGGGCTACAATAACATAAGTATCACTAAAAGAAAGTTAAGAGTGAGTAAATGCAAAACCATGGCAGGTCCTTAAGGATAAGCCATGATGATCCCAGCTAAAATTTATACAGTGCTTTAATAGTTACAAAGCATTTATCTAATAATTACATAAGAGATAGGTACTATTATTATGTAGATGAAACAGATCTGTACCTTCAGTGTATAAAGATGGGAGATTTCTACAACCAAATACTGTATACGTTGTCAGACAAGATTTCTGTATCAGAAAATAAAAAGAGCAAAACACTCCTATATTAAACCTGATAGTTTTACTGCTTAAAAATGTAAAAAGCTTATTAAATTGTCCTAACAACTGTTCATGAAGAGAATATTTTAAATCCCCCCTCCTTTCTTTTTGGTAGACAACACTTTACCAACTGCTATCAAGAGTCCCAGAGCAATATATCCACATTAAAAAAAAAAAAAAAAAAAAGAAGTGGAAAAGTAATGAATATTTCCTAGATGAGAAACCATTAGAAAGGAAACCAAAAGTACATTTATCTTTGGGCAGGCATCTTAGATGGACAATGAAGATTAAGTTCAGAACTGAACAAAAGGAGAACAGGCTGGACTGAATTTGGAAATGCAATATTCTCAAGGACAGTATGATGCTCATTGTCACCAAAAACTTCTCTTTCTAATTGCAATAATCCCCCCAGTAAGGAACCATTGACTGAAAATCAAGAAACACCAAGAGTTCTAAAGAATCAAAATTGTTGGTCATCCAGCTGGCAATGGAGAGCATCAAAAAAGTAGAACAGAAGACTTCACACCACGTCATTAGAAGTAGAAAAGGAGATGTGAATCTGGCCATGACAAAGATGGAGAGACAATGTCGCATCTTCAGAATATTGTTTTTTATCCTTCAATTTGAAAAGGACAAACTACATCATGGAGTGATGTCTTGACACATTCCAGAAATGGATTTAAGTGAAGCAAAGTTGCAGTCTCGCTATCCCTTTGAAGTTCAATGGCAAGACAAAAGTCAAGGTGACTAGCAATGGTTGGAGATATAGTGAGTGGATGACCTTGGAACTTTTGATGCTTGACCAAACTCTTTATGTTTCAAAATATTGACTTCAGAAGCCTTCATGGCTGTTGGAACAAATTGCTTTCATCTGTCCATTCCGCCAGGAGAAGTCTTCATATATGTGAAGCTCAGGGTAGATATTACTCTAACTCACTGACCAATTTGAGGGTCCTTAGCTATCCATAACCTGATTTAGCCCACCTGCCAACACAAATTGTAGCCACACGTTACAGCTTCTTAGAGCCACAGGTGAGAAGTAAGCACGAGGTAGACAATAAAGGTGGATGAGCAGCCCTGAAATTTTCAGGGTTCAGCAAGACAACACCAGAGGTGCTAGTCCTCCTTGAACATTTATCAAAAAACCTTGGTTAGCTAAATGGAGGACACGGACAATAATCAACACCAATGCCGAGAAAGAGCAGAAACACAAATGAAGGATGCTCTATGAGAAAGCAGTTTAAGGGACAACCTAGCTGTGGTCACTATTTAACATAGCAAGTGAAACTTTTCTTTTGGAGAAAAGGTCTCTTTTGTAATAAAAGACTTCTTAAAAATCTTTTTTTCATGGTTTTTTTTTTGTTAGGAATTAATTAATTTAAAATTTAAATACAACACTGAAGAAAAAAAAGTCATGTGCACATCCAAAGCAATAAATTTTCATTTCAAGAAGCCTCTATAATAAATACTACACACCATATTCCGAGCTGTTCATCTTTTCTTTGTTTTCTTGAAGGTTTTCTTTTCTTCTCTCCTGCACATTTTTACTTTATTTTTCTTTACCCACTTCCCCAAGAATGTTACAATTAAGCGTGCATATGTTTACATGTGCATATATACATATATGTATATATACATATTTATAATTATACACATTTAAATGCACATACATTCATAGATTTCTATGTAAGACTATTAAGTATAGGTTTCTGACAGGTCATCTAATGGAAGCCATTTATTCATTTACAAAGCAATATGAATTTCTCCCTCAAAAGGCTCTATTCTAGGCCTTTTTTCTCTCTACTCTTTTTGTAGCATTATCAGTTCAAATTAGTTCTGTTACTATTTCTATGCAAATTACTTTCTGATTTATATATCCAGCCCTGGTATCTCTCCTGAGCTCTAGTCCCACATCAGTAACTACCTACTGAACATTTCAAACTGGAATTCTCCCTAGCTTTTCAAACTCAACATGTGGAAAACATAACTCATTATTCTCCCTATTCTTTCTTCTAAATTCTCAATTTCTATTGAGGGTACCAATATCCTTCTAGTCACTCAGATTGCAACCTAAATCATTCTTGACTTTTTTTTTTCACCCTATATGAGAGAAAAGCATTTTAAGGAACAGAAACAAAGCAGATAATATATATTTTGATGAACTCCCTTATTAATAACAAATTACCTCAGTAATAGTGGTTATCAAAAAGTACTATGACTATTTTCTTTCTATCTTTGTTCTTTTTTCTTGGGATGTATACTTAATAGTGAGATCACTGGGTCAAAGGAGAGAAATGGTTTAATGATTTTTCTTTCATAATTTCAAATATTTTTCCAAACAGGTTATACTACTTCACAGCTCCAATAACAATGCATAAATGTACTTGTTTCATTGTGGTTCCTCCAATATTTATCATTTTCCATTTCTCTTTGCCTCTGTTCTCTTCCTTATTCCAAATAATTTTCCATTCAGCTGCCAAAGTAACTTTCCTTAAGTTTAGGTATGATGTCACATACACTTCAGTAGTACCCTATTAATTGCACCTCCTTTGGTATTTAAAGTTCTTCACAACCTGGCCCCTCCTTTGCCTATCTTCTTATATTCTACTCCCCTCAGACTCTACAATCTTGTAATATTGGCCTACTTGCAGTTCCTTGAACATTTCATACCCTATTCAGTAACTTTTCAGTTTGTTCTCTGTGCCTGAATGCACTCTGTACTTAACCTCCTCTTAGATCACTGACTTAAAATTTATCACAAGCTCTGCTTATTCTAGGAGGTGCCCAGTTGCCAGTGTCATGGATGCTCTCCAGGTTTAGTTACCATATACTCTCTGCAGTTATCCTATATGTTGTTTTATATATGTGGTCTTCCCAATTAGCATGAAAGAATCTCAAAACAAGATTTGTTTTTGCTTTTCCTTTTGTATTCCATTGCATAGCAGGTGTCTGGTATACACAGTAAGTGCTTAACTTTTGACCAATTGCTTTCATCATATTCTGGCAATTTCTTATGCTTTGCCTACCACTTCAAGTACGAAATCTTTCACTTTCCATTCATGTTCTATTTACTTTACTATGAGTCTTTAGTAGTGGCTTTTTTTTTTTTTTGCTGAGGCAATTGGGCTTAAGCTACTTGCTCAGGATCACACAGCTAGGAAGTGCTATATATGAGACCACATTTGAACTCAGGTCCTCCTGACTTCAAGGCTGGTGCTCTATCCACTGCATCACCACGATGCCTTACTATGAGTCTTTTTAAGGGTTCGAGAGCAATTTCTCACAAATCCATAGCTTTTCACAAACAAGCCATGATCAATCCCACCTCCAAGTCTTTTCTCATGCTCTTAATGAAATGTTCTTTGCCCTCCTCTCTTACAATCTGAATTTTGACTTAAAGGTTTAAATCAGCTTGGTATTTCCCTCACTTATGTATGATTCACTTGTCTTTGCCAGGTAATCTTACAATTTCTAATCTTTCAGTTTAACAAATAGTAAAAAGCTATTTCTGGTGAGCAACTCTTATCTTCCCAACTAGAAAATAATTCCTAAAGAGTCTTCTTCCCCCTCCTCCCCATAATGCTAAGCTTGTTCTAGAGTCATCTGCTTAAGTTCATTTGACTATGATACACTTTTCAAAAAATTCTTGTAAAACCTATGCTAGTATTATCTGGTTTCCAAGAGCAACTCTTGCCTTTTTTTTTTTTTTTCCTCTCTTGCCTTTCAAAAAGCAAATTCTCTCAAACGTCCAGCACTGGACATCCTCAAATCTAATCTTTCATTTTAGGAGAAAATAGGGAAACAGAAAAAGAGATTTGCTAAAGCTGACACAGCTCACACAGCTGGTGACCAATCCCCAATTCTTCCAATTCAGAGGACATAAAATTCTGTTATGTTCCAATACTAAGGCAAGAGCCCTGAACCTGGTAGTTTAGTTTTTAGAGGTGAAAAGAGACTTAGAAACTAACTGGTTATATGCTGAAAATTATCTTTACATGAAATTGGAAAAAAATTACTATTACTTTAAAAAAAAAGAACATAAAAAAAGCGAAAAATTAACTGGTTCGTATCATTTATTTTGTAGAGGAGAAAACCGTGACCCAAAGTTAATATTCAGGAGAGCCTGTATTGAAAAACAAAAAAGGTCTTGAATTCGATTACAAGACTTTTCCCACAGTATTTGAAGTTTTTTCAATTTTATTTTCAGGATTTCATTTTTTCTTCATGAATATTGCCTCTTTGTACTTGACCTTGGATCTCAGTTCAGAATATATAGTCAGAACCTGACTTCAAAACTGTGACCTCACCTGTAAAATGAGGGCGTTGACGTTGAGTCTTGAGGGTCCCTTCTAGTTCTAGCCCCAGGAGCCTATTGTCTCCCCTTTTGGTAAAATGGAGTGGGTATGTGTAAAGGCTGAGGTTGGAATCAAATAATTTCCACGGCCCCTCCAAATATGAAAGCTAGGGACCTACTACAAAAAGAATGTGCCCTAAATATTCTGATAGGCTGTAAAGGGGGAGGGGGGAAGGAAGGGAGGCGCGGCACACAACCGGTCCTCCCTCAGAGACGCTGGGGTGCACAATAAGCATCTTGGGAGGAGTCGCTATCAATAGATGATTCACCTGTTCCAGACTGGGGGCAAGCCTGACAACCCCCCCCCGGAAGTGGGGGCTGCTCTGGGATGGGGAAGAAGGAAAAAAGAGGAGGGGGAAAATAGGGAAGAAGGGGAGAGCGGGCACTGGACCCGGGCTGTGGCCCGGCGGGGGCCTCGGGCGACGCCCCACTCACCTGGTCCAATTTGGGCATCACCTTCCTAGCTCCCCCCATCTTGAACCTCAGGAAATTGTAAAGCTCTTCCGGATGCCCGAGCAGCTCCACGAACTCCATGACGCGGCTGCAAACGGGCTCTTTTTCCAGCCAGTCAGTTTAGCAGCTCAGATATTCCGTTCCCAGGTTACAGCCGGCACCGCGGCAGACAGACCACTAAACCAGTGAAGTCAAAGGGGCGGAACCCCGAGGAAAGAACCGCGGGCGGAGGAGGTTCGAAGCCGTTAGTCACGCCCCTTCTATCAACGCGCCACCAACCGGTACCTGATGCTCAAGGTCCCGCCCCCTCCCGAGATCACCGGCTGGAATTATGCGTGCTCATTGGTCCATACTACTCGCACCAGGAAGACGCTAGCCAATAGGCAAGCCGGATGAGCCTGGTGTGACGGACCTTTTCCCGAAACCCATTGGACCACCGGCTTGGGCTTCCATACCTGGCCATTGGGTTTCTACTTCTGAGCTCTACTTAGTCGAGAGGGTGGAGGATTTGATCTTGAGAGTGGGTTGTAAGTGGAATTGTAGGTTTGTCCCGAGTGCGGTGGCAAGCTACCTATGGCTCCGCCCCGGAGCTCGAGCTAGTGGGATGGCTCTAATTCCCTCCCATTCTCTCTGGTCTGAGTTCTTCCTTTTCGGAGGTCTTGGCTCCACCTGCTGCCGGCTCCTGCTGCCCGAGGAACTGAAGAAAACTCCTATTTCTCAGGGTGTGCGTTAACACCCGTCACCCTCTTTTCTCCCCGGGGTAAAGGCGGCGGCGGGGGGAGAAGCGGGAGCAGCAACCGAATTAAGACTGGCCTGAGCAGAGTTTCGGGGAATCTTTGAACCTCTGAAAGCTGGAGTGGTTTCCCAGCCCGCCACCTAGTTATTACTCAATGGTGATGCTTCCCCAGCAGCTCTCCCTGTCTCCCCCCCCCCGCCCCATTTCAGCATTGTCCACTATGTAATAAATGAGGTGAGCAACCAGCATCACTTAGTTTGTGCCCAGTATGATTCAGCATCAACCCCCAACATGCCCTGAATCAAACAGCATTAATTAAACTCCAGCTGGGAGTCAGGAACGGTGTTAGGTGTTGTGGGAAACAAGCCAAAAATGAAAACGGTCCCTACCCGCAAAAGCATTATTATAAGAGATGACATAGACATAGCAGTAGAGGCAAAACAGGTAAAAAACGACATTTAAAAAAAAAAAAAACTACCTTTTGTTCCATATATTCTAGATTAGGCCCTATATCCCTTTAATAGGCCTCCCAGAGAAGCATCTCTCACATAAAATAAAGGGGGAAAATTGGCTCCCCCCAAAAAACTGGAAAAAAATGGATTATTCCACACCCATGCAACACTTCTCATATCTTATGTGGAGTCAAGATTATTTGTACTTTCAAAATATTCATTTGTGGTTGTTTTGGGATGGTTTTTAACATTTACATTCTTGTAGTTACTAGATGTTATTTTCTTGGTTTTGCTTACTTTTCTGTGCATCAGTTCAAAGATCTTTTCATGCCTCCTCATGTTTTTTGAGTATTGTATTAATTGAGTATGTATTAATTACATACATAATTTCTTATAGCATTGTAATATTCCATTGCATTCACAGTACCTTAGTTTGTTTAGCCATCACTCTACCTTGTCTTCAATTCTTTGGTATGTTTATTTGTTTGAAAGGAAAATCCCAGCAGAAGTCACTTCTTTAATGCAGATTGCCAAGAGCTGTGAAATTTCTAATCTTAAACGTTCCCTAGTACACTGAAAGTTTGTGATTTGCCAAGAGTCATGTGGGATTGAAGGTAGGATTTGAATTTAGATTGTTTCTCACTCTAAAGACTAGTCCTAAAGTCACTTCAGTAGGTTTGTGTGTATTCATATACCTTCTCTATGTATTTATATATACAAATATTTGCATGTATATGCAAATTGTGTATAAATATAAATGTATGTTTATATACACATAATTTGTGCAAATTATATGTAATTTGAATACATGTACAAATAGACATACAAATAGGGAAAAAGTATTTTTAGCCTTTACTATGGGGATCACATTACAAATATAAGTATAGGGAGAAAAAGTATCACCTTGCAGCTAGAGGAGAAAGATCAGAAAAGGACACAGAAGAAAAGGTGCTTGAGGTAAGTTTGAAGGAAACTGAGATACCTAAGAAGGGGAAGTTTAGAGGAAAGTGTATTCCAGGCATGGAGACTAAGCCTGTGCAAAAACAATGAGCTGGAATATCATTAGTGAAGAACAGCAAGGTCAGTTTAGCTGGATTAAGGAGTTCCTCAAGAGAAGATCTCCATAAGGGGCCACTGTGCATGCAATTTTGGCTTTTTGTCTGCCACCATCTAGCTTTCATTGTACAATGTAAATTCATAAGCTACAGAAGTCCAAACACACCTGTGTTTCTATAGCAATCAATATTCCCAGCCCATTCTTGAATACCAAGTAGAGCCTTGTTGTACAAGTGGTTGTATACGGTCCCTAGTTCTACATAGTTTATTATCTAAACCCAAGAATCTTCTCTGATAAGCACTTCAAATATACTGGGCCCAGCAAATCTTTCAAACGCACCCCCCCTTACACCATCCACCACTTTCAGGAAGTACCTTCTAACCAAGAGATAGATATTTTAAATAACGTCAGACAATATAAAATACTCGGGAATCTACCTTCCAAGACAAACTCAGGAACTACACAAACACAATTGCAAAATATTTCACAAAAATCATATCTAAACAGATATTGCTCATAGCTATACCAAACCAATATAACAAAACTTAAGATTCTACCTAAATTAATTCATTTAGTGCCATAGCAATCAAATTACCAAAATTTTATCTTATAGAGCTAGAAAAAAATAATAAAATTTATCTGAAAGATTGTTAATTGGACAGAACCAACCTCTACTCTGTAGGTGACTGGAGCCACACAAAGCAGGCTAGACACAGGACAGGACATACACAAAAGTTAAATTTATTTCAGATTGAGGAAAATGACCCCTGAAGCCCACTTCCTAAGAAGAAAGTTTAATGCTACTGATGCTGAGGTCACTAATATACAAAAAAAGGATTGGCCTACAATACAATCATTCATAGCTCTCAAGAGAGTTCTCATGCTATTTCTTAGGACAATACAAATGTCCTTTGGTTGCATGGAAACAGTCATTGTCTCAAGTTTTGGGGGTTTGTAGCCGCCCTGCAGGGCACAGAATCAGAGTTCTGTGATGAGAACTGGTATATAATAGCTGTCAGTGGCAAGGAACACGGATTGTGAACATTTGATAGATGGCTCTGAGAAATAAGAGGGAGGGTGGAGGGTTAAATCCCTCAGTGAGCACCTGGTGGTGTTCATGCAATAAATTTTGCCAGAGGGCGATAACATCTTCAGCACAAAGAATCGTTGTTATACCAAGCTTGGGATACAAGCTGGGTCTTAGCTTTGACAAACAGGGCACCTCCAAAATATTTTGACAGAACAAAAGGTCTAGAATATCAAAGCAATCAATGAAAACAAAACATGAAGGAATTGGCTTAGGAGTACCAAATCTCAAATTATATTACGAAGCAGAAATCATCAGAATAATCTGGTGGATCAGTAGTAAATAACCATAGTAATCTAGTATTTAACAAACCCAAAGATCCAAGATTTTGGACAAGAAATCGTTATTTGACAAAAAAATTGACAAAAAAAAAAAAGAAAGCAACTTGGCAGAAACAAGGTATAAACCAAAATCTCATGCCATATACTGAAATAAAGTCAAAATGGGTAAATGATTTAAACATAGCAAAAGCAAATTAGGGATTATGGAATATTTTACCTGTCAGATTTATGAATAAGGAGAGTATTTATTGATGATCAAACAAAAGATAAACATTACAGGATATAAAATGAATTGCATTTAATTGATTACATGAAATTTAAAAGGTTTGCACAACAAAATCAATGCAGCCAAGATTAGAAAGGAAGCTGAAAACTGGGGAAAATGTTTTAACAAGTTTCCCTGACAAAGACCTCATTTCTCAAATAGAGAACTGAGCCAAATTAATAAGAATAAAAGTCATTCCTCAACTGATAAATGCTTAAAAGATATGAACTGGCAGTTTTCAGATGAAGAAATCAAAGCTAGCTATAGTCATATGAAAAAGTGCTCTAAATCACTATTGATTATAGGAATGCAGATTAAAATAACTTTGAGGTACTACCTCACATCTATCAGACTGGCTAATAAGACAAAAAAAAAGGAAAATGAAAAGGTTATAGAAGGTATGGGGAAATTGGGATCTTAAGGCATTGTTGATGAAGTTGTGAAGTAATTTCAACCATTCTGGAGAGTGATTTGGAACTATGCCCAAAGGGCTATAAAACTGCATAATCTTTGACTTAGCAATATTACTACTAGGTCTCTACTCCAAATCTGTACAAAAATATTCATAGCAATTCTTTTTATGGTGGCAAAGAATTGAAATTGAGGATATGCCTATCAATTGGGGAATGGTTGAACAAGTTGTGGTATATGATTGTGATGGAATGTTATTGTACTATAAGTACTGATAAGCAGGATGCTTTTAGAAAAACCTGGGCAGGCTTATTTTGAGCTGATATAAAGTGCAGTAAGCAGAACCAAGAGAACATTGTACATACTAACAGCAATATTATGTGATAATTAATTATGAAAAACCTAGCAATTCTTAGCAATACAGTGATCTAAGACAATTCCAAGGGACTTACTATAAAAAATGCTATTCCAAAGAAAGATTTTATGAAGTCTGAATGAAGACAGAAGCATAATTTTTAAAACTTTAATATTCTTAGATTTTTTTTGGTTTGTGTTTTCTATGACAACATGACAAATATGAAAACATTTTGTATGACTGCATATGTATAGCGAGTATCAATTTGCTTGCCTTCCCCTGGAGGGAAGAGGGAAAGGAGAGAATATGAAACTCAATATTTAAAGAAAAGTTGAAATTTCTGTTTACATGTAATTGAGAAAAAAATAAAATGCAAATTTTATATAGAAAAAAATGGGTTTACGATCCATTTCAGCTCTAGATCTATGATACTTGTCTCCTCAACCAGTTTCTACACCACCATGAACCTCCCTTGAAAATGCCTATGGCACTGACATATTTAAATGATTTGCCAAGGGCCATAATTTATGTCAATTTATGTCAGGGACTGGCTACCCTTGAACTTGGGTCTTCTCTGGGGCCAGATCTACTGGGTCACACTGCTTTTTTTTTTTTTTTAACTTTGGAGAATAAAGAAAAATATATTCTCTTTGATGGGATAGGATAAGTGTTTATACATCACTTTACAAATGTGATCTCATTTGATCATCACAACCCTGCAAGGTATGTTACCATCATTCACATTTTATAGCTGAGGAAACTAAAACATGAACAGGGTCATCCAACCAGTGTCTGAGATTAGATTTTAACTCAGATTTTCTTGACTTCAGACCTATGTCATCTATGATAATCAGATTGTAAGGAATTCACTCCAAGAAAGGATATGGGGCAAAAAAATAATGCCACCTCACATTAGCAAAACACCTTATACTTTTCTGATTGCTCCACTGTCATTTAATTCTCATATCAAGAGAAAGAAGGAAGTGGATTGAGCAGGAGTATGTTACTTCCCATGCTGACGAACAGGAATACATAGACTTGAGCACATATGAAATGATGCACAGTAAAGAAAGGAAAACTGACCAACATAAACACTGATAAGTATGCCAATAATTTAGTGAGGTTTTGTTTGTTTGTTTGTTTTTCTTTTTAGGAACCAGGTGTATAAATTCATAGATATAGAGAAATCTCAGAAAAGAAGATTCCATTGTCAATGCAGATCTGAACCCAAGGCTTCCTGATTCTGATGCTGGTTCTATTACAATTAGTAATAAAACCCCCAAAAATACAAAGTTCAGAAAAAATGCATAGAGCTATGTTACCTTATTGTATACCTAAAAAAAAAAGTTTATTTTCATGAATGTATTGTCTTTCCCATTAGAATGTCTTCTTTATAAGCAGTAACTGTCTCCTTTCTATTTGTATCTCTAGTTCTTAGTTAAGTGCTTTCTTTTATTTTTTAATAAATTTAAATATTTCTAATTATCAAGTTAAGAATTATTTTTTCTCAATATTTTATTTTCTTCATTATATGTAAAGACAGTTTTTAGCATTCATTTTTATAAGATTGAGAATTCCAAATTTTTAAACTCCTCCCATTATTCTCCCCTGCCAAAACAGTAAGCAATCTGATATAGGTTATATATGTATAATCATTTTAAACATATTTTCATTTTAGTCATGTTGTGAAAGAAAAATCAGAACAAGAAAGAAAAAACAACAAAAAGTAAAAATGCTTCAATTTGCATGTAGTCTCCACATGCTATAAAAAGTTTCCCTTGGTGTGCATGGCATTTTCCATCCCAAGTCTATTGGAATTGTCTTTGGATCACTGTATTGCTGAGAAGAGTCAAGACCATCACAACTGATCATCACACAATCTTGCTGCTACTTTGAACAATGTCTCCTGGTCCTGCTCGCTTCACCCATCATCAGTTCTTGTCTTTCCAAATTTTTCTGCAATCAGTCTGCTCATCATTACTTATAGAAGAACAGTAGTGGGGGAGCTAGATGTGCAATGCATAGAGCACCAGCCCTGAAGTCAGGAGGGCCTGAGTTCAAATGTGGTCTCAGACACTTAACACTTTCTAGCTGTGTGACCCTGGGCAAGTCACTTAACCTCAATTGCCTCAGCAAAAAAAAAAAAAAAAAAAAAAAGTAGCATTCCATTATATTCATATACCATAATTTATTCAGCCATTCCCCAATTGATGAGCATCCATTCAATCTCCAATTCCTTGCCTTCAAAAAAAAAAAGCCACTTGAAGCATTTTTCTACATGTGGGTCTTTTCCTCCTTTTTTTAATGATTTTTGGGATACAGATCTAATAGTGATACTGCTGGATCAAAAGAATATACAGTTTTATAGTCCTTTGGGCATAATTCCAAACTGCTCTCTAGAATGGCAAGATTACTTCACAATTCCACCAACAATGCATTAGTGTCCTAGTTTTTTCAATCTCTTTCAACATCTATCAGTATCTTTTCCTGTCATGTTAGCCAATCTGATAGGTGTGAAGTAGTTCAAAGTTGTTTTAATTTTCATTTCTCTAATATGATTATAGATGTCTTTAATTTCATCTGAAAACTGCATATCCTTTGGCCATTTGTTAATTGTATTCTTATAAATTTGACTCCGTTTTTTATATATTTGAGATGGGGCCTTTAGCAGAAACACTGGCTATAAAAAGTTTCCCAACTTTCTGCTTCTAATTTTGGCTGCATTGGTTTTAACTTTTTAATGTTTTCAAAATTGTCAATTTTGCACTTCATACTGTTCTCTATTTCTTCTTGGTATAAATTCCTCTTCTGCACAGACCTGACAGGTGGGCTATCCCTTCTCCTAATTTTTGTCTAAATTATGAACCCATGACCTTACCTTAGTATAGGGTGTGAAATGTTGGTCTATGCCTAGTTTCTGTCATACTTGTTTTCAGTTTTCCTAGCAATTTTTATCAAATATTGAGTTCTTATCCCTGAGAAGTCTTTGGGTTTTTCAAACAGTAAATTACTAAAGTCATTGCTTATTGTCTTGTGTACCTAACCCTGCTCCACTGATTCACCACTTTATTTCTCAGCCATTACCAAATGGTTTTGATGACTGCTACTTTATAATACAAGTTTAAATCAGATATGGCTAGGTCATTGGCTAATCCTAAGGGATTTGTGGAATTTAGGAGTAACAACTGTTTTTAAGAAATGTCGGCAAAATCTTTTTTCACAAGTTTGATGGATCATATATATTGTCTTCTACCCCAAACTCCCTCAAAATGGAAGCCAAGGATAATCCAATGTATACTAATTCAGCAAATTTCTTTAGAACTTGTCAAAATGTTTCCTGGAATACACTATGTCCATTTGAGTTCACATTAGCATACACCCTGAATTCACCACGTTTTTACTGACTGAAAAGATACTTTTAGACTTGCAAAAGAGATACATGAAAGTCCAATTTAAAGGGTTTTAAGCATATTGCATAAAGAAAGGACAACAAAAAGAAATGGGCTTTAAAGTACAATATAAAGGACTTGGGTTAATCACAATTTCATGATTACAGACTAGTGGAAAGGCAGTGTGGTTTAATGGAAGGAATACTGGAAAAATTCAGTTATTTAGTGATTTAACAAGGTCCTTGTTTATTTGTAAAATGAGTATGCTACGACTACCTAACAATACTGTCATGAGGAAACTAGTTTTTGAAGGAATATCTCTCTCCACTTATATGATCCTTTTGTTATTTATGTATGTATATGTATATATGCATATGTATATGTATACACACGTATTCTTAGCTAAAATTATCACACTGGAAATGTGAAAAAAAACCAGAAACTGGCCCTATGTCTCCAGGGTATAGTCTAAAAAGAATAGTGAAAGGACAAAGAGAGGCTGAGTAACCAGCAAAGTAGGCATAGTCAGTGAACAAACATTAACTGCTTATTAATGTGTGAAGAACTATGCAAATTACTGGGAATATGAATAAAAGGAAAAAGTTAGTGCTCCTTACATTGTAATGAAGAAAAACAACACATTAAAAAGAAAATTCGAAATGAAGAGGGAGAAAGAAAGGTGGGGACATAGTAGAAAAAGGAAGAGTCAAAGAATATAGGTTGAAGAGGAATGAATATTTCTGGGAGGAAATTAGACAAAAGGAAAGGTAAAAATTATCTCTTCGCTCAAAAAGCTTATTCTAACGGGGGAAGATTTATACATAAGGTACACACAAGATACATAGAGGAGTGCATGGAAGATAGACTCAGAAGGGAGTCTAGCAGCTAGGGAGACCAGGAAAGGCCAATTGATGAAGGTAGTTTTTGAGACAAGTCTTTTTTGCTTGTTACAATTTTCTTTTCTTAAAAAAAATTTTTTTGTTGTTAAACCTTTTTATTTGCAAAACATATATATGGGTAATTTTTCAACATTGACCCCTGCAAAGTCTTCTGTTCCAAATTTTTCTCTCCTTCCTTCATCCCTTCCCCTAAATGGCAGGTAGTCCAATACATATTGATTGTTAAAATGACAAATCCAATATATGTCTACATACTTATACAGTTATCTTGCTATACAAGAAAAATCGGATCCACAAGAAAAAAAAAAAAAAAAACCTGAGAAGGAAAACAAAATGCAAGCAAACATCAACAGAAAGTATGAAAATGCTGTTGTGGTCCACTTGGATACCACAGGCCTCTCTATGGGTGTATATGGCTTTCTTCATCATTGAACAATTGGAACTGGTTTGACACATCTCATTGTTGAAGAGAGCAATGCCCATCAGAACTGATCATCATGTAGTCTTGTTGCCGTGATCTCCTGGTTCTGCTCATTTCACTCATCAGTTCATGCAAGTCTTCAGGCCTATCTGAAATCATCCTGCTGGTAGTTTCTTATAGAACAATATTCCATTGCATTCATATACCATAACTTATTCAACCATTCTCCAACTGACAGGCATCTGTTCAGTTTTCAGTTTCTAGACACTACATGAAGGGCTGCCACAACCGTTTTTGCACATGTGGGTCCCTTTCCTTGAGGCAAGTCTTGAAGTCAGGGATTTTGAGAGCATGGTGAAGAGAGAACATTGCAGGCCTCAGAAACAAGAGTGCATTAAGGCATAAATATGATTGACAGAAGGGTGATGTCTAAGGAACAAGTAGGCTGGTGCAAACAAACCATAAACCTGGTGGAAGGCATAAAATCTGGAAAGAGGCAGAGTTAAAAAGGGCTTTAAATGCTAACCAGACTGATCCCGATAGAAAAAAAAAAGGAATCCTTGGAACTCAAAGAAAGGGAAGGGAAAGGGTCAGACTCACAACTGAGAAAAAATCATATTGGAAACTGAATGGAAGATGTATTTCAGTGGGTGGAAACCTGAGGCAAGGAGACTAGTTAAAAAGCTACTGTGTAATAGTCTTGATGAGAAGGCAGCCTGAACTAGGGTTCACACAATATTCAAAAAGGGTTTTGATGAATTCCTGAAGTTAAGGAAACCTAGATTGTTTAGGGCTTTGTAACCCAAAATTTTTTTTTTGTATTTTTTTTAATTTGCATAACATGTGTATGGGTAGTTCCTCAGCATTGATCTTTACAAAGCTTTCTGTTACAAATTTTACCCCCAGTCCCCACCCCTCCCCATTTTTTTTTCTTTTTTGCTGAGGCAACTGGAGTTAAGTGACTTGCCCAGGGTCACACAGCTAGGGAATGTTAAGTGTCTGAGACCAAATTTGAACTCAGGTCCTGACTTCAGGGCTGGTGTTCTATCCACTGCGCCACCTAGCTGCCCCTGTAACCCAAATTTTTAAGGAGGTCAAAAGATAGTACTCTCTGGTACCACTGTCAAGAATAACAGACTAAAGGTTATTTGTTTTTAACAAGCATTGAAAGTGTTTACATTACTCATCAGTAACAGACAATAATATAAGAAAATCAGGGATTTTAAGGAGTAATTGATCTTTTTATCAAAAGTATCAAGAATGGCTATCAGAATAGCTGTTTCAGTCCCACCCCTTCAAATGGAGGTATAGTTTAAATAACCAAAGACTCTATTCTTGGTATAACCAAGCCCAACATATTTACACAGGATAGGATAACTTGGGCTTAGAGCTCTCTATGCAAGCTCTAAGAGGAATCTTTATAATATACTCTAAGTTAATGAATTATAAATCCTATTTCTAGTTAAAGGTCACCATACCTTTTCACACACATTAGTTCCATATGTTCAACAATCCTAAGAAGTTATTACATGTATTAAATTCATTTTTAAAATGAGGGGGAAAAATTAGGGATTTAAGGTTAAAATAAAGTTAGAACACAGGTCATTTTGAAATTCAAGTTACTGCCTTCAAATTTTATTATAAAAAAACCAAAATAGTCAATTAGAAAAGGGTAGTTTTATTTTTGTGCTTCAGCATCAATATCAGATACACTTTAAGAGGAATCTTCATAAATATTAACATTTCAATATTTAAATAACATCAGTCAGGAAAAAAAAAATCTCAAAGGAATGAGAGCTCTAATTATAGTATGCTACCTTCCTCCTCTAACTCAGAGCTCCTCTAACCAATAGCTTCATGTTATCTCACTGCTATACCTAGAATGCTTAAAAAGAAAATACCTCTCAACAAATGCATATTAAATTCACAGATGATTTTACAAATGTCTATTTTAATTGCAGAACTTTGACCCCAGGAGATTTTTCTCTTAACTACTGTCAAAAGATTTTTCTTTGCTTTTTTTAGGAGTGAAATTGAAATATGAAAAATTAGCTAGGTATCTTTCTTAACAAAACTTTTATATACAAAAGGCATTGTTGTTTTGGAGCCAGCCACTTACACCCTTTATTAACCACTGCCATTTCAAAAAGGGGAATTCTCAAGAAAAGGGGACCCAAACACCTTAGAAACTTCTTGAATAAGCCCCATCCCATTTATCTTTTTATTCTGAAATACCAAAAAAAAAATATTTTCATGTAGAGAAGACACAAAGAATTGCATGAAAATATAAATCTACATTGAAGACCACTAGCTTAAAAAAAAAAAAGCTATGTAATAATTCCACTTTTACTTTCAAAACTTTTTGTTGCCTATACCTTCTTCTGAACTTTCTTCTGTTCCCTTCTCTACAAATCCTACCCAATATAACATATAGATCAACTAGCACCAAAGAAAAAGGCAAAGGGAATATCTTTTTACAAAGTATTATATTATGGAAGCTATTCCTGAGTGATCTGAACTTCATTAGGCTCTTCTGATACCACCTTCGGTTGGCAAAAGGGGCACCACCAGGTGAGTCTCTGAAAACCATTTGGAGGCCCAAAGCTATCCTTCATGATCTGGTGTCCAGCAGGGCACTGCTCTTTCTGGTAGATCAGATAGTGTTGTGGTTTCCCCTCCAATTTTTTCTGCAGCCAACCAACACTGAAACTCACAACATGGTCCAGCAAAGACTCAAGGTTCAAAGAAGTTAAGCAAGAACCCAAAGAGAGGGGATGGATTCTAGCCAAGTACAAAACTTCATTCTTAATGATGTTTCCTACAAATCAAAATGAAAGGAAAAGAAAATAAAACAAATATGAAGAAATACAGGCATATAAGCAAATATACAAATCACAGTAGAAGGGTAATAAGACTTGCAAATTCATCTCAACTTGTTCAATTCACGATTCAACTCTGAGTATGGGCCCACTCCTAAGAAAGACCCTTGCCTTAAAACTAGAACACTGATTCTCTGAACTCACGGAAAGAAAAGTTAAACAATTTTTTAAATTAACATATTATACACACATATACATATATATTACATATATATCAATATGTATTTGTGTATATATACACACACATATATGTATGTATGTTAGTAGTGAGTTGGCCATATGAGATTATAACACTTTACAGAGAGAGAAACAGTGTGGCCTAATAGAGAGGGCCAACTTCAAAATCCATCTGAATATAAATCTTTCTACCTCTGTGTCCCCAGGTATCTTTTCTAAGTTTTAAGTTACAGTTAGAGGAAGGTTTTCAGTGGTCTTATAACATAGATACAATCTCAAAACAAAACAAGTTAGCATAATAGGGGACTAAGAATCAAATTTTTAAAAAATAACATTGGAGAGGAAGTTTTTCAGGTTTCATGATAATATGGATACAATCCCAAAACAAGTTAGCAATAATAGGGGACTACGAATAAAATTTTAAAAAATAATATTGGCTGTAGCTGCAACAGCAAGTCTCCTCCTATTAGCAGCATAGTGATCAGTTCTGAGCACAGGCCATCAGAGCATGGCAAATCACGCTATGTTCCCAGAGCACTCTTCCTCCCTTTGTTCCCATGAGAGCCTTTTCCTCTTAGGCAATGGTTTATTATACCTTGTTCTAGAGCACTGTTTCTTTTGTAATACTTTTATGCATTCAAAAATACTACTGAGGATGACTCCATAGGCTTCACCAAACTGCCAAAAGGGGCAATGACAAAGTTAAACATTTTAAAACATATAAATCTCCTTCTGGTCAGTCATACCCAGGCCTGAAAAGTATCTTTGGTCCAGAAGAGTATAGCAGACAGGGTTAGCCTGCTTCAAAGCTTCCAAGGCTTGTCTTCGATCAAATTGCTCAGAAAGGATATCTGAAGTTGGTCTGACCACTGGTCCCAAGCACCAGTAAATCTGACAATTGTAAAATACCAGGAAGCCATTTTTAAAGTGTAGAATCAATCTAAAAGAAGACAAGAGAGAATTTGCGCACAGTAGAAGACAGACCATCAACAAAGATGAGCTAAAAACAGCAAGAGTTACTGAGCACATACTACATACAAAAGATTCTGGGGGAGATATACAATAATGAAACAAAAAAATGATAGGCAGAAAAAATAAGTTAAAACATTAAACAAATAGGAGAAAACAAAAATTGAGAGGGGGGACAAAAAAATGCAATTTTGTTACTTAAAAATTATATGTAACAAACAGGGTATTTCACATGCAATCTTTGGTTTTTTTGTATACTAAAATGTTCGGGCTTGTTGAAGTCTTAATCAAAATAATGATTAAAAATTAAAACAGGCAGAGGAATACAGCAGGAAGAAGCCTGGCTTTGCAAGTGCTAGCCACAGTAGCTTTTAAAGACTTCCTTAATACTGAGATCCTGCTAGCTATCACTCTCTGAAACAAACCTAGTTTATGGAGACTGCCCTGCTAGGCCAGTGCTCTTTCTATCTGACCAAATTCAAGATTTCAGCTTTCCCATTAACTTCAAATAATCCTGGGATACCTTTCTTTTCTCCCACTCCTAAAGACACTGTGAAGATTAAGAATCATAGCTCCTCATTTCAAAGTGCTCCGAAAAAAGTGCTAATGACAAGAATGGAGGGAATTGGGTAAGATATCATTAAGCATTCACAAGGACCCTCACATTTTCCATCAATTTCTTACTGAGTTATTGAAGTCATTGTTAGTCATAGAAAAAGAAACAATTTAATTTTACAAATGGGAGGGGAAAACAGCTCTTAAAGAAACAGTGACTTAACCTACCAGATTGCCTAATATGACAAAAGGAAAACAAAAAATCTTAGAGGGGATGTGGGAAAAGAGACATTTCATTATCGATGGAGTTGTGAAATGATCCAACCATTATGGAGAACAATTTGGAACTGTGCCTAAAGAACTATCAAATTGCATACCCTTTCATCTAGCAATATCACTGCTAGGTCTATATCGCAAAAAGATTCACAAAAGGAGAAAGAACCTATCTATACAAAAATATTTATAACAATTCTTTATAGTGACAAAAAATTGGAAACTGAAGGGATGCTTATAAATTGAGGAAGGGCTGACCAAGCTGTGGCATATGATAACAGAATATTGTGCTAGGCTGGTTTCAGAAAAATCTGGAAGACATATGAACTGATACAAAAGGAAATGAGCAGAACCAGGAGAATACTGTACAGAGTATGATGATTAACTGTCAATGAATTATCTATTCTCAGCAATACAATGAGCCAAGATAATTCCAAAGGCCTCATGATGAAAAAATGCTATCCTAAGCATAGGATACAAAGATTGATAGCACATGAATGCAGATTGAAGCATAAAATTTTTCACTTTGAGTATTTTTTTGTAGGGTTCTCCCCACTTTGGGTATGATTTTTTTCATAATATGACTAATATATGTTTTGCATGATTGCATATATATATATATACATATATAAAACCTGTATCAAATTATTAAATTGCTTACTCTGGTGGGGGGAGGGAAGATACTTGGAATTCAAAAACATTTTTAGTGAATGTTTAAAATTGTCTTTACATGCAATTTGGGGAAAATAAAATATTAAAGAAAAAAAGAACAGGGACTTTTCTAAAAACTTTATAATACATCTAGGTTAGCAACTGGATTTGAATTATTGCTGCACTAATTAGCCTATATAAACAAGCTGCCCCTCTCTGTGAAAGGAAATAAAATGTACATACAGACAAAAGCCAGACTCTCAGACATCTCACCCTCTCTTAGTTATGAGAACAGCCTGTTCAAACTAATACCTGACTGAGGGATCCTTCCAGTCTCCTCTCTTGTTGGCTTTTGTAGCTCTGGATAATTCATTTGCCCGAACACTACCAAACAAACCAAAATGGAAGCAAAGCCAAGGCCCAGAATTTTGGGGAGTATTCAGCCACCAAGGCTCATTAACAGAGTCTTTTTCTTTTTCCCCAAGCTCAAATGCTTTAATGGCTGAAGATGAACTAGGAACTTCTTGTCCAACTAGTCTTGAGGTAGATTCAAGTTTATGATCACTTGTCTTCTTTGGGAGGTTCACTTCTTTTTGGAGATGCTTTGGCAACTGCAGGCTGTTAGGAGGCTCCAGGTCTTTACCTAGGCCAAAGTTAAGATATAAATTCTTTCCATGGACCTAGGAGGAAGAACAGTCATAATTTGCAACACTCTAGAGAAAATGTGTCTGGGGAGTACATCGTGATGGAAGATTTGTTTTCTCATTTTGTGGTACCCTTTGTCTCATACTCTTGCTCTGAATTCCCGTAGTAGATACTGCTTTTTCTGCTTATTTGGGAACAGTATTGCCTTCTGTTACGACAATGAAATATTATTTATTTCTTGCATTATTAGGTCAAATGGCTATAGCAGGTTTCCAGGCTCAAAATGAGGACTTTTTTTCCCCCCCAGGACCCTCATTTGGCCACCCACATTCTAAGTGCTGCTCAGCAAAAGAATGTAGTGAGAATATTATGTGCCCTTTCTCTCACAATTTTATATTGGAACCAAAGTGGTTGTATTGGTAGACACAGGGACAAATGTAGGCTGCACCCGAAATAAAATCAACATAGTAACATATACTTAGGTTTTATAAAAACTAAATTTAGGAGAAAAGTTATACTCTAGTAGCACTGTTCCTTTCTGTTCTAGTAGCACAGCTCCCCTGACTAGGTTCTCTGGGAATTATTATTTCTATTTTTTTATTTTGGATATTTATTCAACAGTTTAATTAAATGAGGATTAATTTTAAGGGAAGGGATGTTCTTTCACTCTGCCCAGGAGCTTTCTACTGAAGGTTCATAATCAATACTGGCTGAATGATCGAGCGGTACAAATCAAACACACTTTAGCAATACACTAGGAGAGGGTCATACCAGAAGCCTAACAAATTAATCTGTCTACTTTTACTTGAGATGTATGGGTCTTTAAGAAGTATTGAATAAGAGTATAAAGGTAATTCTGCGTTCTTAAAAACAGTGATAAATTGGAAAAGTTTTGAATACAGGCCTATGTCTTAAAATTTAAGGAGCAGCCCAGCTAGGTTTGAAGAGATTCACTACCAATTTTAGCCACAGGATAATCCTATTTTTAGCAACAGCAAAACTAAGACTAGGGTCTAGATGGGTTGCAATATGCAGTGATGAATTGAATTCAGCACCTACAGAAATAGAAGCACAAATTTATTAAAACATGAAAGAGAAAACTCAATTTTCTAAGCCCTCTCCCAATTTCAGAGAACTTGTAAAGGCTAGAAAAGAAACAAAAAGACTAAAATGTGAAAAGATAAATAAAAATGGCTTAGTTGATTTAGGGGAAGTAATAACAAGTAGATGCTATATGGCGAAGGGTGAACTAGCTGTTCTCAGTTTCCTCTATGGAGGGGGGGAGGGGGGGGCACGGGCAGAAGTATAATTCACACCACCAGGATTTTAAGACTTTGTGGCTTAAAGAATTGTGGACCATCTACATATCAGTTTAGAGATTTGAAGTTTATTTTCAGCTTAAAGGATCTGTGTATTATTAACAGAATTAACATCATGAAAGGCTACAGTTCATGAATCACCAAAGAAGAGCAAAACTGGCAACACCTTCTCCAAAGTTGGAATGGACAAGGATGAGAGAGGCAAGGATGTAGGACTAAAAAAAGAATGCCACTTGGAATAAAGGGGAGAGAGTGGATAGTGGAGGCTAGAAAAATATTTCAGAAGGAAAATAAGGAGAGGATTAAAGCGGAGCCACTTGGGAAGATGGGAGGTAGAAACAAGGCATATACTTTAAGTTTTGCTGAATAGTTTCCCCTTCCTTGCTTATTAGTTTTTGTTATAAAAGTTAGCACTTACTATGTTCCAGGTACTGCCCTAAAGAGATACTAGCCAGTTCAAATTAAAAAAAAATATTTGTTAAATTGAAATTCTCTATGAGTACCATTGTATATACCATTCCCTATACCTCCTCTCTTTAAAACTTTAAAGTTTAAATGAGTGAGACTTTGTATATCCCCCAACAATAAAGCAGAAGCAGATGGAATTGTAGAGAAAACTCATGCACTAAAGGCAAATTTTTCTCCAAAAGGATTCTAGTAGTCTTATAGTATATTATAAGAACTATATGAAAAAAGTTATTTTGAGTCAAAAATTCTATTACAAGGATGTTATTTTAAAAAACAATACAAAAGGTACCTGTTTCAAAGTATTTCTAGCAACATTATTTTCTTTACTGCATTTAGTATGTCATTGGTACTCTTCTATAGTGCTGCTTTCCAAGCCAGCTGCAGAATCCCTTTTCGTATGCTATTTCCTATCTAAATCGTTCCATAAGTTCTCCATAGAGGATTTACTAATGCAATTACAGGTTTTTATGCTTAACCTTTATCTGTTACCCCATATTCAAATCAGCTTATTCCCACCTCAGGTTCTTCAGTTAATCTTTGTATTACTTCCCTTCTCCCAACCCTGCTATGTAGAGTCTTTACACTTGATAAAGTTTCCCAATTTTTTAACATTATTAAAAAATATTGGAGGGAGCCAAGATGGTGGAGTGAAGAGAGAAACTTACTAAAAGTCTCCCCCAAACCCATCCAGGTATCTTTAAATAATGATTCTAAACAAATTTTGGAGAATAAGAACCCACAAAAAAAAGACAGAGTGGATAATTTTCAATCCAAAGACTGCTTGGAAGATCAACAGAAGGGGTCTGTTATATAGGGTGGGTCTAGCCCAGCCTGGACCTCAGCAAATCAGGGGGAGGCCTTGAGGCCTCTGAATAGGTAGGTAGCAGTGGTGGCAATTTCCAAACCTCTCAGCCCAGAGACAACAAGGACAAAGGAGAAGTCTGTTCCACTACAGCATGTGGGGAGCCCCAGCAAACCAGGAGCAGACTTTGGGAGCCACTGCATTAACAGTGGCAGCAACAACCGCAGCAGCTAAGCTGTGGCAGTAGCTTCTACAGATCTCAGCCTACAGACGGGAAGGTAAGGCTGAATGGCTGGCTGGTCAAAGGGAGATTAAAGGGGCCTCTTTGCAGGTATTGAGGCAGGACTCTCTGTTACTTTGTCCATACTCAGATCTGGGCAACAGTGCTGGCTCACAGTACAGGTCCCTAGAAGGATCTCTGAAAATAGATGAATAGAACCCCTGAAGCTTGGGACACTGAACCTTCTATGCTGGAAACAGAGCCCTACTTTGATAAAGAGTTAAAAGAAAAGAAACAGATTGGGAAAATGAACAAACAAAAAAAGATTCTGACCATAGAAAGATACTATGATGACAAGGAAGATTAAAACACACACTCAGAAAAAGATAAAAGTCAAAACTCCTACATCTAAAGCCTCCAAGAAAAAAAATGAGAACTGGTCTCAAGCCCTGGAAGAGCTCAAAAGGGATTTTGAAAAAAAAAAAATGACAGGTAATTTTAGGAAGAGAAATGAGACTGATGCAAAAGGAAATGCAAAAAATCTAAGGGCAAAGGGGAAACAAGGTACAAAAACCTAACTGAGGAAACTAATTCCTTAAATCTTAGAATTGATAAAGAGGAAGCTAATGACTTTATGAGGAATAAGAAACAGTAAAACAAAACCAAAAGAATGAAAAAAATAAGAAAACTGTGAAATATCTCATAGGAAAAATAACTAATAGAACCAAGAGAGATAATTTAAAAATTATTGGTCATGATAAAAAAAAAAAAAAAAAAGAAAAAAAACCACCCTTGATATCTTTCAAGAAATCATCAAGGAAAACTGTCCTGATGTCCTAGAACCAGAGAGTAAAACAGAAAGATCACCTCTTGAAAGATCTCAAGACAAATACCATAGCCAAATTATGGAACTCACAGGTCAAGAAGACAATAAGTTTTTTAGAATTTTCTCAACATATTTTTTCAAATGTATGTAAAATAGCTTAACATTCATGTTTATAAAAGTTTGTGTTTCAAATTTTTCTGCCCCCTCCCCAAGATAGGAAATAATCTGATATTTGTTACACATATGCAATTCTTTTAAACATATTTACATATTTGTCATGTTGTACAAGAAAAACAAGACCAAAAGGGGGAAAAAAATCATGAGCAAGAAAAAAAAAAGTGAAAATAGCTATATTTTGATCTGTATTCAGTCTCCATAGCTTTTTTTCTGGATTTGAAAGCATTTTCTATCCCATGTCTATTGAAAATACCTTGTTATCATCTCATTGTTGAGAAGAGTCAAGTCCATCACAGTTGATTATCACATAATCTTGTTGTTACTGTGTACAATGTTCTCTTGGTTCTGCTCAATTCACTCAGTATCAATTCATGTAAGTCTTTCCAAACTTTTCTGAAATCAACCTGCTCATTTTTTCTTACAACAATAATACTCATTACATTCATATGCCATAACTTATTTAGCCATTCTCCAATGATGGGCATCATCAACTCAATTTCCAATTTCTTGCCACTACAAAAAAGATTGCTACAAACATTTTTGTACATGTGGGTTCCAGGAAGAAATATTGCAAGTACTCAGAAAGAAATAATTCAAGTATAGTGGTGCCACAGGCAGGGTAACATAAGATTCTACATTAAAGGTAGAATGGAGAAGAGCTTGGAATATGATATTCTGGAGAGAAATGGAGCTAGGATTACAACCAAAAATCACCTACTCAGCAAAACTAAGTATAATTCTTCAGGGAAAAAATGAATATTCAATGAAATAAAGGACTTTCAAGCTTTCATGATGAAAAGACTAAAGCTGAATAGAAAATATGATTTTCAAATCAGATCTCAGGAGAAGTATAAGGTGATAATCAGGAAAGGGAAATCATAAGGGACTTAATAAAGTATATCTGTTTACATTTTTACATGAGAAAATGATACTTGTAACTCATAAATTTTCTCATTATTATGGCATTTAAGAGTATATTATAGACAGAAGGCACAGGTCTGAGCTGAACATAAAGAGAAATATCAAAAAAAAAATAAGGAGAAGAGAGGAAAATATTGGGAGAAAAGGAAGGGGAGAGGTGGAATAGTGTAATTATCTACATAAAAGAGCAACAAAAAGCTTTTACAGTGGAAGGGAAGAGGGGAGAGTCAACTTTACTCTCAACAGAATTGGTTCAAAGAGTAAACAACATATACATTCAAAGGGGCGGAGCCAAGATGGCAAACTGCAGACAACGTTCTCTGTGAGCTCCAGAGACCTTCCCTCAGACCCAGACAAATTGAGCCTCCGGACTGGTTCGGGAGTGAGGGCTCCAAACACTTGGAATACAACGCACTTCTATCAACAATATACTTTGAAAAAACTTTGGAGGTTAGCCTCAGGAGAAATCAGCCACTGGTCGGCCGGGGCTGAAGTCAGGGCTGCGATAGAGGGGCGGATTTTAGGCACCCAGGAAGCCCCTGGGACACGCCTGGGCCACTTTGCTCTGCTTTCGGGCAGGTGCTTTGGCAGATCTGCCTTTGGTAAAGGGTGGATTGAGAGCAGCTGAAAACGTGGTCCTAGTGCGAATCTAGCCCCACCAGCCTCAGACCGGAAGTCAACTCGGCAAACTGCCCCAGGGCAAATTGAAACTGGGGCAATATTCCCTGCTGGTGACTGATACCTCAACTCAAAATTATGAGTAAGAAGCAGAAGAGAGCTCTCACCATAGACAGCTTTTACAGAGAAAAAAATAGACCAGTCCCCAGATCCTGAGATTCTGAAAACAATCCCAGATGAAGCCACAAAGGCAGACTTAAGTTGGTCTCCCTTTCAGAAGGCTTACCTGGAAGATTGCATAAAGAATCTCAAAAGAGAGCTAGAAGAAGAATGGGGAAATAAATTGAGATCAGGGCAACAGAGATATCAAAAACTGGAAAACAGGACTGGTGAAATGGAAAAAGAAAACAATTCACTGAGAAATAAAAATGGTGAATTGGAAAAAAACAATTCACTGAAAAATAAAATTGGTGAATTGGAAAAAAATCAATTCACTGGAAAATAAAAATGGCAAATTGGAAAAAAATCACCAATTCACTGGAAAATAAAAATGGCAAATTGGAAAAAGACAACAATTCATTGAAAAATAAAATTGGCAAAATGGAAAAAGAATGCATTGAATCAAGAAATTCAATTGGCCAGCTACAAAAGGAGCTAAAAAAGTAACTGAAGGAAATAATACTCTAAAAATTAAAACTGAACAAATAGAAGTAAATGACTCAATAAGACTTCAAGAATCAAACAAAAACAAAAAAATGAAAAAATAGAAGAAAATATGAAATATCTCCTAGGAAAAACAACTGACTTGGAAAACAGATCCAAGAGAGAATCTAAGGATTATCGGACTCCCTGAAAGCCACGATGAAAAAAAGAACCTTGATGCTATCTTCTAGGAAATCGTGAAAGAGAATTGCCCTGATGTTTTAGAATCAGAAGGCAAAATTGGTATTGAAAGAATTCACCGATCACCTCCTGAAAGAGACCCCAAAATTAAAACCCCAAGGAATATCGTGACCAAATTTCAGGACTATCGCACCAAGGAAAAGATATTGCAAGCAGCTAGAAACAGTTCAAATACCGAGGAACTGTAATTAGAATTACACAGGATCTGTCAGCTTCCACATTGAAGGATCGAAGGGCCTGGAATCAGATATTCCGAAAGGCAAAAGAACTTGGATTACAGCCAAGAATAAGTTATCCAGCTAGAATGAGCATCATTTTCCAGGGAAGAAGATGGTCATTCAATGATACAGGAGAATTTCACCTCTTTCTAATGAAAAGACCAGATCTGAACAAAAAATTTGACCTCCAAATACAGAACTCAAGAGAAGCATAAAAAGGTAAAAAGGAAAGAACTCTTGAGAACTATATTTCTACTATATGTATCCTTAAAGAATGGGGGTATAATTCGATTTTTCTTTGATAATAATGGAAAGGAAATTAGAGGTGGAAGGGATACCATACTGAAAAAGAAAAAGGGGGAAGGGGGGAAAAGGAGGCAAAATAAAGTAAAAATAAAGGAGGTAAAATAAGGCAAAATCTCATAAAGAGACATAGAAGATCTAATATAATTGAGGGAAAGAAGGGAGGGCGATGAGTATTGTGTAAACCTTACTCTCATTAGATTGGACTCTAAGAGAGTATATCAGACACATTTGGCTTCAAAGAAAGGCCTGACCCTCCCTTGTGGGAAGGTGGGAGGGAAAGGAGGAAAGGAAAGGGATAAACTAATAGAAGGATTAGGGGAAAGGTATAAAGGGGAGGGAGGAACTCTAAAGGGGGGAGGGCTATTGGTGGGAGGTGGTCATCAAAAATAAAGTACTGGGGAGGGAGGAACGGAGAGAGGGGAAAGGGAAGAGAAAATCATAACTCTGGGTAAATAAGATGGCAGGGAATACAGATATAGTTATTTTAACTGTGAATGTGAATGGGATGAACTCTCCCATAAAACGGAAGTGGGTAGCAGACTGGATTAAAAGCCAGAATCCTACAATATGTTGTTTACAAGAAACACATCTAAAACATAGAAATACATACAGAGTGAAGGTAAAGGGCTGGAGCAGAATCTTCTATGCTTCAGGTGAACAAAGAAAGGCAGGGGTAGCAATCCTTATCTCGGATCAAGTAAAAACAAAAATAGATCTAATTAAAAGAGATAAGGAAGGAAACTATATTTTACTAAAGGGTACCATAGACAATGAAGCGGTATCAATACTAAACATATATGCACCTAGTGGTATAGCATCCAAATTCCTAGGGGAGAAGTTAAGAGAGATGCAAGGAGAAATAGACAGTAATACTATACTAGTGGGGGATCTCAACCTTGCTCTCTCAAAATTAGATAAATCAAATCACAAAATAAATAAGAAAGAAGTTAGGGAGATAAACAAAAGGCTAGAAAAGTTAGGTATGATAGATCTCTGGAGGAAATCGAATGGTGATAGAAGGGAGTATACTTTTTTCTCAGGGGTTCATGGAACTTATACGAAAATTGATCATGTGCTAGGGCATAAAAACCTCAAAATCAAATGCAGAAAAGCAGAAATAGTAAATGCATCCTTCTCAGATCATGATGCAATAAAACTCACATGTAATATAGGCCAGGAGAAAATAGACCATAAGTTAATTGGAAATTAAATAATCTAATCCTGAAGAATGAATGGGTGAAAGAGCAAATCATAGACACAATCGATAATTTCATCCAGGAGAATGACAATAATGAGACAACATACCAAAATTTCTGGGATATGGCCAAAGTGGTTATAAGGGGTAATTTTATATCTCTAGATGCTTACTTGCATAAAACAGAGAAAGAGAAGATCAATGAACTGGGCTTACAATTTAAAAAGCTAGAAAAAGACCAAATTAAAAACCCTCAATTAAATACCAAATTGGAAATTCTGAAAATCAAAGGGGAGATCAATAAAATTGAAAATAAGAAAACTACTGAATTAATAAATAAAACTAAGAGTTGGTTTTGTGAAAAAACCAACAAAATAGATAAACCTTTAGTTAATTTGATTAGAAAAAGAAAAGAGGAAAATCAAATTGTTAGTCTCAAAAATGATAAGGGAGAACTTTCCTCCAATGAAGAGGAAATTAGGGTAATAATTAGGAGTTTCTTTGCCCAACTTTATGCCAATAAATTTGATAATGTAAACGAAATGGAGGAATATTTACAAAAATATAGATTGCCTAGGTTAACAGAAGAGGAAATAAATTATTTAAATAGCCCCATTTTGGAAAAAGAAATAGAACAAGCTATTAATCAACTCCCTAAGAAAAAATCTCCAGGGCCAGATGGATTTACATGGGAATTTTACCAAACATTCAAAGAACAATTAATCCCAATACTATATAAACTGTTTGAAAAAATAGGGAAAGAAGGTGTACTACCAAATTCCTTCTATGACACAGATATGGTGCTGATAGCTAAACCAGGTAGGGAGAAAACTGAGAAAGAAAACTATAGACCCATTTCCCTAATGAATATTGATGCAAAAATTTTAAATAAGATATTAGCAACAAGATTACAGAAAGTCATCCCCAGGATAATACATCATGACCAAGTAGGATTTATACCAGGAATGCAGGGCTGGTTCAATATTAGGAAAACTATTAGCATAATCAATTATATTAATAAAAACCATATGATTATCTCAATAGATGCAGAAAAAGCCTTTGATAAAATCCAACACCCATTCCTATTAAAAACACTGGAGAGTATAGGAATAAATGGGCTTTTCCTTAAAATGATTAGTAGTATGTACTTAAAACCTTCAGCAAGCATCATATGTAATGGAGTCAAACTGGAACCATTCCCAATAAGATCAGGAGTGAAACAAGGCTGCCCACTGTCACCATTATTATTTAATATTGTCTTAGAAATGTTAGCTTTGGCAGTAAGAGAAGAAAAAGAGATTAAAGGAATTAGAGTAGGTAATGAGGAAACCAAATTATCACTCTTTGCAGATGACATGATGATATACGTAGAGAACCCTAAAGACTCAACTAAAAAACTACTAGAAACAATTCACAACTTTAGCAAAGTTGCAGGATACAAAATAAATCCACATAAATCATCAGCATTTTTATATATTACCAATAAAGTTCAGCAGCAAGAGATACAAAAAGAAATTCCATTCAAAATAACTGTTGATAGTATAAAATATTTGGGAATTATCTACCAAGGTAAAGTCAGGAACTATATCAACTAAACTACAAAACACTTTCCATACAAATAAAATCAGACCTAGTCAATTGGAAAAACTTAAAATGCTCATGGGTAGGCCGAGCGGATATAATAAAAATGACAATACTACCCAAACTAATTTACTTATTAGTGCCATACCAATCAAACTCCCAAGAAATTATCTTACAGATCTAGAAAAAATAGTAGCAAAGTTCATTTGGAAGAACAAAAGGTCAAGAATTTCAAGGGGATTAATGAAAAAAAAAAGGCTGACGATGGTGGACTTGCTGTACGAGATCTAAAACTATATTACAAAGCAGCAGTTATCAAAACCATTTGGTACTGGCTAAGAAATAGAGTAGTCGATCAGTGGAATAGGCTAGAATCACAAGACAAACTAGGCAATAACTATAGCAATTTAGTCTTTGATAAACCCAAAGACCCCAGCTTTTGGGATAAATACTCACTATTTGGCAAAAACTGGGAAAATTGGAAACTAGTGTGGAAGAAATTAAGGCTTGACCCACACATAACACTACATAAGATCTAAATGGGTTCATGATCTGGATATAAAGAGTGATACTATAAGTAAATTAGAGGAACGTCATACAGTTTACCTCTCAGACCTATGGAGATGGAATAATTTTATGTCCAAAGAAGAACTGGAACTCTTAATTGAAAACCAGATAGATAACTTTGACTATATTAAGTTAAAAAGTTTTTGTACAACAAAACCAATGCAGACAAGATTAGGAGGGAAGCAATAAATTGGGAAATCATCTTTACATTTAAGGGTTCTGATAAAGGTCTCATCTCTAAAATATATAGAGAATTCTCTCATATTTATAAAAATTCAAGCCATTCTCCAATCAGTAATGAACAATTTTCAGAGGATGAAATTAAAACTATTTATACTCATATGAAAAGGTGCTCCAAATCACTATTGATCAGAGAAATGCAAATCAAGACAACCCTGAGGTACCACTACACACCTGTCAGATTGGCTAAAATGACAGGAAAAGTTAATGATGAATGTTGGAGGGGATGTGGGAGGGCTGGGACACTGATGCATTGTTGGTGGAGCTGTGAACGGATACAGCCATTCTGGAGAGCAATTTGGAGCTATGCTCAAAAAGTTATCAAACTGTGCATACCCTTTGACCCAGCAGCATTTCTATTGGGCTTATATCCCAAAGAAATCATAAAGGGAGGAAAAGGCCCCACATGTGCAAGAATGTTTGTGGCAGCCCTTTTTGTAGTGGCTAGAAATTGGGAATTGAGTAGATGCCCTTCAATTGGAGAATTGCTGAATAAATTATGGTATATGAATATTATGGAATATTATTGTTCTGTAAGAAATGACCCAGCAGAACGATTTCAGAGAGGCCTGGAGAGACTTGCATGAACTGATGCTGAGTGAAATGAGCAGAATCAGGAGATCATTATCCACAGCAACAACAATACTATATGACGATCAATTCTGATGGACATGGCTCTCTTCAACAATGAAATGTTTCAAACCTCCTCCAATTGTTCAGTGAAGAAAGCCACATACACCCAGAGAGAGGTATGTGAAATGTGGACCACAACATAACATTCTCATACTCCTTGATTGATGTTTGCTTACATTGTGTTTCCTTTATCTGATATATCTTTTGTGTAGATAAGATTTTTCTTGCACAACAATGATAAGTTTGGAAATATGTATACATATATTCGATTTGCCAATATTTTAACATAATTAACATGTAGTGGATATCCTGCCATCTAGGGGAGGGGTGGGGAGTTGGGGGGAAATATTTGTAACAGAAAGCTATGTAAGGGTTAGTGTTGAAGAATTACCCAAACATATGTTATGCAAATAAAATAAAATAAAATAAAAAAAACAAAAAACATATACATTCAATATGGATTTAGAAATCTATCTTGTCTTACAGGAAATAAGAAAGGAAGAGGATACAAAAAATGGGGGAAGAGAGGGCATAATGGGGGAGGACAGTGGTCAGAAGTGAAATATTTTTAAGAAAGAACAGGATGAATAGAGAAAGAGAACAGAATAATCTGAGGAGGGGGAATACAATCAGCAACAGTAATTATGAAAAGAATTTTGAAGCAAATTTCTCTGGTGAAGGTTTCATTTCTCAAAAGTATAGGAACTTGTGAACGGATCCAACCATTCTGGAGAGCAATTTGGAGCTATGCTCAAAAAGTTGTCAAACCATGCATACCCTTTGACCCAGCAGTGTTTCTACTGGGCCTATATCCCAAAGATCTTAGAGGAGGGAAAGGGACTCACCTGTGCAAGAATGTTTGTGGCAGCCCTTTTTGTAGTGGCTAGAAACTGGAAACTGAAGGGATGCCCATCAATTGGAGAGGGGCTGAATAAATTATGGTATATGAATATTATGGAATATTATTGCTCTGAAAGAAACAACCAGCAGGATTTCAGAGAGGCCTGGAGGGACTTGCATGAACTGATGCTGAGTGAAACGAGCACAACCAGGAGATCATCATGCACAGCAACAACAGTATTACATGATGATCAATTCTGATGGACATGGCTCTCTGCAACAAAGAATTGTCTCAAACCAGTTCCAATTGTTCACTGAAGAAAACCATATACACCCAGAGAGAGGGAAATGAAATATGGACCACAACATAACATTTTCATGCTCTCTATTGACATTTGCTTGCATTGTGTTGCCTTTCTCTGATTCTTTTTTTTTCTTGTAGATAGGATGTTTCTTGCATAACTTCTCAAGCATTTCAACATTATTAACATGTAGTGGACTTCCTGCCATCTAGGGGAGGGGAGGGAACTGGGGGTAAAATTTGTAATGGAAAGCTTTGTAAAGATCATTGTTGGGGAACTACCCCTACATGTTATACAAATAAAAAGCTTTAATAAAAAAAAAAAAAGTATAGGAACTGAGTCAAATTTATTTTAAAAAAAAATCATCCCCCAATTGATAAAAGATCAAAAGATATGAACTAGACCTAAAGGGCTATAAAAATCATATATACCCCTTTGACCAAACAATACCACTACTAGGTGGCAAGAAAGTAGAAACTGAGTGGATATCCATCCATTGGAAAATGGATGTATAAGTTATGGTACATGAATGTTAGGGAATATTATTGTTCAATAAGAAACGATCAGTAGGATGATTTCAGAGAGGTCTGAAGAGACTTACATGAACTGATGCTAAATGAAGTGAGTAGAACTAGGAGAACATTGTACACAGCAGCAGCAGCAGTAAGATTATACAATGATCAAATCTGATGGATATGGCTCTTCAATTGTGAGGTGATTCAGACCAGTTCCAATGGTCTTGTGATAAAGAGAGCCATCTATACCCAGAGAGGGGACTGTGTATGGATTACAACATAGTATTTTGACTTTCTAAAATTGTTTGCTTGCATTTTCTCATTTTTTTTTCTTTTTTGATCTAATTTTTCTTGCGCAGCATGATAATTGTGGAAATACGTATGGAAAAATTGTACGTTTAACATATTAGATTACTTGCCATCTAGGGGAAGGAAAAAAATTTTGGGACAAGGTTTTATAAGGATGAATACTGAATTATTTATGCATGTGTTTTGAAAATAAAGAGCTTTAATTAAAAAAAATATACTATTAGACATGTATACCAAAAGATATATTTTTTAAAAGGACCTCTATATGCAAACATATTTATAACACCTTGTTTCTCAGAGCAAAGAATTGAAAATTGAGGAGGTGCCCATCAATTGAGAAGTGACTGAATAAACTGTGATTATATGACTAAGATGGATTATTGTACTTTGTACAAAGTAATAGCAATGTCAATGGAATGACCACTTGTGAATGACTTTGCTATTCTTAGCAATACAATGATCCAAGACTACTTTGAAGTAGTATGAAAAACGTTAGATATATATAGATTATATATAGATTACCCAGAGAAAAATTTGACTATGACTCAATACATACTGAAGCATGCTTTTTTTTTTAAACTTTTTTTTCTTGAAGGAAGGGAAATGTTTTCTTTCACATGACTTTTTATGGAAATGTTTTGCAAAACTTCATGTATGCCTTATTTATGGGGGTAAGGGAGAGAAAGGAAGAGAATTTAGAACTCAAAGTTTTAAAAAAGTAAAAAAAAATTTTACACATAATTGGGAAAAATAGAAATATTAAAAGATAATAAAATATTACTAAAATAAAAAATACATTGCCTGCCAATTAAACGTAAATGTGAAAGTCATCCTGTTTTAATAAAAGATGAAAAATCTATCAAAAATAAAAGTATGTCAGAAAATTTCAGGTAATAAGCCCTTAGTACAATTATGGGAAACAGTACTTAGGCAAAAGGATTAGCCAAGAGAACTTTAAAGGGGGAGGGGGGGAAATGTGTTTTCAAATAAATCTGGAAATCAAAGGTTTGCGGTGATCCTCAAAACATGATATTTCTCATCTAAGAATAATAGGTATGTACAAACAGAGGGTTCTTGTGGAAAGAACCCCAGAAATTAATTCCAAGGAGACATGGCATTTTTATCCTTCTCATGTGGAGAAGGTAAACAAGTCCTCAGGTATGTACACATTTTAAAAACCAGCCAGCAGTATATTAAGTGGCTATGCTTCAGGCAGTGAACATACACACACAAAAAGTGAAAATACTTCCTGCCCTCAAGATATTTGCAGTTTAGTTAGGGAATTTCACATAGAAATTCATAAATGATAAAAAGGGGACAAGAGGAAAAAATCAAGAAACACCTTATATAGGAGGTAACACTAAAGGGATACCCTAAAGGAAAGTAAGAATTGAGATCAAGAAAAATAAGAGGAGAAGCAAGAGAGCATAACAAGAAAACTCAGAGAAAAAAGGCAAGTTATCAATGTCAAATGCTGCAGGAAAAAAAAAAAAGTGTGTAAACTGCTTAAGTATGACACCCTGGTAAGCTTTTGATCTGTTATAAATGGGAACAGCATAGCCAGATGAAATAGGCAATAAAAGTCTAGATTTAAAAGAAATAATGCCACATAAAATACTTTTACAGCTATATTTTCCCAAATGGATTGAGAATATGAGAATATGAGAATAGAGGTGTGACTAAGAGAATCATACCTTATGAATTCTATGGTAGAAAATATGGTTAAGGGATATATTTTGTTTTTATATCCCTAGAAAAGTGCCCAATAAATAATGGGCACTTACTTGTTCAAATAGAGTAGCCTTCAAAGTTGAAACAGCTTGGCAGACAAACTGACAACATGTGTCAGAATAAAATCAAACACTTGCCCTATAAACCCACCTTACCTGTGAGTCCTGAAGTCGAAGCATTTCTAACATGTTAATGTCTATCTTCTTACTATTGCCCCCTACTTTGAGCACCAACTGCCCTACAAATGGAGCCACCAACTGGTGGAATTTCCGAAGAGATGGCCCTTCTGGCATTCCTGCCAAAAAAAAAAAAAAAAAAAAAAAAAAAAAAGGTAGAGACCTCTAGTCAGTGACAGTCAATTTTCTATTGTACAAAGCACCTTAAATGGTCATGGTCAAAGAGAAGTACAAAGTGGCAGAGCTGACACGAGATACTAGATCTTGCTAGTCCAGTGCTTTCTTCTATAATGCACTTAAAGACAGGATCCAATATATCTCAATGTTCTAATTAATGTGTCATCGTAAAGAGCTTAGTAAGATCCAAAAATAAATACAGTCTGTTCTCATTAGAGCTTACAGTCTTACCTAGGGAGTAATATAAAAAATATATAACCTAAAAGCTTAGAGAACTAAACACTAAAATACCATGTAAAATGAGAAAGGGATGATACAAAACAGGTAGATCAGGGAATTAGTAATACATTTTGAATTAGTCTTTTCAGGTTGGGATGGAGTTTAAAAGTTGAAGCATTAGGCACAAGGTAAAGTGCAAAATGCATTCATGGGCAAGATAATCAAGTTGAGCTTGAGTATATGTACATGATGGGGTTTATCAGATAAAGATGCCTATGTAGAATCCTCCCTATTATATGACTCAAAGATCAACTACAAGATTTTCAGCTAAGAAAAGAGAAACCCAACTTAATCCAATTATTTTTAAAAGAACACCAGAGAAAAAAAAATTAATGATATAAAACTAGGTAAAGAACATATAAAACTATCCCTATTTGTTGATGGTATGATGATTTTAATGGAAAATCTTAGGAAATACTGACAAAAAATAGCTTCAGAAAAGTTGGAGCTTACAAAATACTCAAAATCAACAGTATTCCAAAATTAAATTTAAGAAACAATAGAAAGGAAAATTCCATTCCAAATAACTGCAAGATGAACAAATAACTTGGGGGTGAATCTATCAAAACTTGAAGAGATTCAACTACAAAGTTAAATAGCTTATACATAGGCATGTTAATACAATAAAAATTATAATAGTACCAAAGTTATTCAGTTTTCATGCTATTATATTAAAGTATCAAAAGAATACATTACAAAGCTCAACATAATAGTGAAATTCACTTTGAAAAATAAAAGACAGAATATTGATGGAATTAAAAGAAGTACAGTTGAAGGAAATTGGTTTAAAAAATATATTTTAAAGGAAAAATACTATAGACAATGAATTTATTTTAATACCAAATGGCATGGCATCAAAGTATTAAAAAGGAAAGCTAAAAAAGTTACAATGATAATAAAACTATAATAGTAAAGGGATCTCAATGTACCCCCAGAGATAAACTAATCTCACCAAAAAATAAACAAGATGGCTCTCAATAAATTTTGAAAAAGATAGACTAACATCTATCAAAATTACTGAATGAAAATAGAAAATAATATACACACTAAGGTACACATGGCAATTTTATAAAAATTTATAATTAAGACAATTTTATAAACAAATGGAAAATTAGTAAAACATCCTCCAAATTGACCTGGAAAATGCATTGACAAAATCCTCATTAGAAAATCCAAGAAAAAGTCACAGTGGGTCATTTTTTTCTGCCCAAGTCAACAAAGAAACAGAGAGGTCTGTGAACTGGTAAGGTCTGGTGTGTAAGAGACTAACAAAATGACTATGGCTGCACACTACAGCAAATGAAATCCAGAGCCCAAAACACAGTACAGTATTTTATGTGAGGTTTGGGAATGAGTGCCAGATGCCAACTTTGTCACTCACTATCCAATTCTGATTCACAGATCAAGGGTGACTGAGCTGTCAAAAACTGCTGGAAAAGCTAGAAAATAATGTGATAAAAATAGGTTTAAATTAATATCCACTTATCATATAGCAAATCATCTCCAAATGGATACATGATTTGAATATGCAAGGTTGTAATATGAACCAACATGTTTTGGGAGGGAGATATTTCATGACTATGGATAAGGAGTTTTTGAGCAAGGGACTGGTCCAAAATGAACACTTTACACAAGTGAAGAATTTCTCTATTAACAAAAGCAATTCAATTACAATTAAAAGGGAAACAACTAAGTGGAATAAAAATCTTTGCAGGAAGCACCTAACAAAAACCCGATATCCAGGCCAAATAGGAAACTGATAAAATATTTAAGAAAATTTCATTCCTCAGGAAAGGTTCCCACTTGTGCAAAAATGTTTGTGGCAACCTTTTTGTAGTGGCTAGAAACTAGAAACTGAATGGATGCCCATCAACTGGAGAATGGCTGAATAAATTATGGTACATGAATGTCATACAATATTATTGTTCTGTAAGAAACAACCAGCAGGACGATTTCAGAGAGGCCTGGAGAGACTTGCATGAACTGATACTGAATGAAATCAGCAGAACCAGGAGATCATTGTACACAGCAACAATAAGACTATATGATGATCAATTCTGAAGGACATGGTTCTCTTCAACAATGAGATGTTTCAAACCAATTCCAGTTGTTCAGTGATGAAGAAGGCCATATACACCCAGGGAGAGGCCTGTGGGATCTGAGTCTAGACCACAACATAGCATTTTCATACTCTCTATTGATGTTTGCTTGAAATATGTTTTCCTTCTCAGGTTTTTTTGTTTTTGTTTTTTTTTCCCCTGTAGATGCGATTTTTCTTGTACAGCAAGATAACTGTATAAATACGTATACACATATTCTGTCAAATATTTTAACATAATTAACATATATTGGACTTCCTGCCATCTAGGGGAGGGGATGGATAGGGGAAAAATTTTGTAACAGAAAGCTTTGCAAGGGTCAATGCTGAAAAATTACCTATGCATATGTTTTGCAAATAAAAAGTTAATAAAAAAAAAGAAATGGTTCACCTCAAAGAACCAAAAAAATAGAAAAGAGAAGAAAATTTCATTCCTCAAAAAGTAAATTATCAAAGCATAAGAATAAGCTTTTCTTAAAAAAAAGAAAATCATTAACAACAATCACTAGTAAGAAATGCAAATTAAAAACAATTCTGAGAGACTCATTCTCCTCAAGATTAGCAAAGATGACAAAAAAGGGGAAATGAGAATTGCTGAAGGAGCTATAAAAAGGCAAGCATATCACTTTGGAAAAACTAAACTGGTCCAATCATTCTGGAAAGCAATTTGGAACTCACTATAAGCCACAAATTACTAAAATGAATACCCAGTTACTACCACTACTAAGGCCTATGCCTCCAAGACCAATGCAAAGGACTCATAAGCACAGAAGTATTTAAAGCAGAACCTCTTGTAGTGAAAAATATTATATTAACTGGGAAGAAAGTAAGTACACAAATAAAAAAAAGCTGAGCAAATTTGGCCGAGGAATGTAAAGGAACATTATTATACTGTAAGCAATAATTAAAGGTTTTTCCCTCAAGGCAATTGGGGTTAAGTGATTTGCCCAGGGTCACAGAGAATCTTAAAGGATTAAGTGACAGACCCTGGATTTTAAACTCAGGTCCTCTTGACTTCAGGGACAGTGCCCTATCCACTGAGCCATCTAGCTGCCCCATAATTATAGATTTCAAAGACACCTGTGAGTACTTTTATCAACTGGTACAGTCAAGTGCATAGAACCAGGAAAACAATTTCTGCAATGACAATAATATTGCAAAGGAAACCAATTTTGAAAGACTTAAGAACCCCAGTCGATGCAATGGCAACAAAAAACCAAGACAAAGAACTATCTCGTCCTCAGGGATGAAGGATAGAGAAGAGATTTTAAGAAACAGGAGAAGGAGTTCATAGCAAAAGGTCTCTATTATTTACTCTTTGGAGCAGGAATCAAGAATATGTTAGAACCATGGGCAACAAAGCGCTATAAAATTATGTATACCTGTTACAGAAGCCACCTGCTAGTGGCTGCTGGGGATCCAATTCTGACCAGCAAACTAGATACCTTCATGTGAGAGAATAACAATACAAGGAGACCAAGAGGTAGTTACATTCTCTGACCTCTCTCCTCTTGCCTCCAATTTATTTCATTCTCAATTCACAAGCAACATCTGAGTTAATCAAGGCTAATTTGCAATTCCTTCAAGTGTATTATGATGCATAGCTGTGGGAGAACTGAGTGCCCCTTAATAATACAGTTCCCTTTAACCTTTTACAAGCTTTCTGGGCTTCATACTTAGGCGTGGTCCTCAACATATACCCTTTAATCCAGCAATGTCACTATTAGGTCTATATCCAAAAGAGATCATAAAGAAGGGGAAAGGACTTACATGTGCAAAAATGTTTATAGCAGCTTGTGTGTGTGTGTGTGTGAATTGGAAATTGAATGGATACCCATTAATTGGGGAATGGTAAGTTGTAGTAAGTAATGGATATAATGGAATACTATAAGAAATGATGAGCAGGCTGATTTCAAAAAAGCTTGGAAAGATTTACATGAATGATGCTAAGTGAAATGAATAGAACCAAGGGAACATTGTACACAGCAACAAGATTATATGGTGTTCAACTGTGATGAATTTGGTTCTTTTTAACAATGAAGTGATTCAAAGCAATTCCAATTGAATTGTGATGGAAAAGCCATCCAAATGCAGAGAGAACAATGGAGACTGAATGTAGATCACAGTATTTTTGCCTTTTAAAACTGTGGTTATTGTTTGCTTGTTCATTTTATTCCCCTTTTGATTTGCATGATTCATCATCAGCATGATGAATATGGAAATATGTTTAGAAAAATTGCACATATTTAATCTATGTTAGGCTATTTATTGCTAAGGGAGGAAAGAGGGAGAAATTTGGAATACAAGGTTCTGCAAAGGTGAATGTTGAAAACTCTCTTTGCATGTGTTTGGACAAATAAAAGCTATTATTAATATGAAAAAAAAGAACCATGGACAAAACATTGAAGTCTTGAGGAGAGATGTTTTAGAACAGTTGCTAAGCTGAGTGGGCTAAAAATCAAAGAAGAACAAATTTTGCTAAGAAGCTACAAAGAACCCTCCCTTAAAACTGGATAATATGAATTCATAGTCCCAGTCAATATAATTGTAAGGATTTTAATCAATCAACATTTATTAAACACATACCATGTGACAGGCATTGAACCAAGCTCCAGAAACAGAGGCAAAACAGTCCCTTGTTCTCAAGGAGCATACAATCTAATGAGGGAGACAATATGCAAGCAAATATATACAATCTATTACATAATACACTGGAAATAACAGGGAAGACACTAAAACTATTAGGGTTTGGGGAAAACTTCCTGTAGAAGGTGGGGTTTTAGCTGGGACTCAGAGAAGCCAGATAGTAAAAAAAAATGCCTGGAACCAAAAAATGGAGTGTCTTGTTCATGGAACAACCAGGATGGCAGTGTCACTGGATCAAAGAGTATGTGAAATAAGACTGGAAAGGGGGTGGGAAAATCATAAAAGGCTTTGAATGCCAACAGAGCATTTTTATTTTTTATTTAAAGCTGGCAAGCCCACCAGAAGGCTATGACAATAGTCCATTGGAGTGTGGCACTGTCAAAGGAGGGGGGCATATTAGAGAGATGTTGGCAGAGATGAAATCTACAAGCTTTGGCCACAAATTAGATGAGGGATGGAGAGAGAATAAAAGAGTGAGGAGTCAATTTCACGTTTGAGGGACTAAGATACTTTGCCCTTTACATTAAGATGGGAGACGCTGGAGAGGTTTTAGGGAGAAATATGAGTTCTGTTTAGAACATATCAAGTCTATTGGACTATCTATTGGATATGTTCCAATTCAAGATGAAAGGCAGTTGGAGATGTAAGATTGGAGGTATGGCAAGGAATCTGATAGATCTGAGAATAACCAGCATAGAGATGGTAAAGTGAATTAATATAAAAATAAAGAGTCAAGAAGAGAAACCTGAAGGACACCTATGATTAAAAATCTGGATCCGGAAGATCTAGCAAAGGAGGCAGAAGAAAGATCACACAACAAAAGAATGCTGGAACTGCAAGGGGCATAAGCAATTATATGTTATTTAAACGGAAGAGAATGAAGGCTCAGGAATATATGCTGCCTGGTTCCCATGCTAAGATGATGAAATTCATGAGATGTTAAAAATTGTACAAAGCAGATGAAAAATCTCATGGAAGATAAGTACATCACAACAAGTGTATACTTTACTGCAGTCTTTTCTTCTCTGTGCAAACCCCTGTGTACCAACCTACCTGAATAATCAAGGGTATTGACGGTCTGCTTAAGGTAAAGCCCTAAAGGATGTGGATTATATACCACCAAATAGGCCCGGATTGCCTCTATATTCCTCAGCCTCAGAGACTTTCTGGCTCCAAGGGCAGTACTATCTACTATCCCCAAGCTGTTCCCAAAACTGAACAGGAAATTAATGTCCGCAACAGGGTCGTACAACTTGGCCTGAGACCTTAGGGATCATACAGCTTTCTAAGTTATCCCTATTTCAATAATTCAATTCAATAAACATTTATTAAACACCTTCCATGTACTATAGGTTGTGCTAAGTGAAGGGTGATATTTAAAAAAAAAAAACTACTTCCAATCCTCAAGGAGCTTAAAATTGAAAGGCGACAGCAAGCAAACTACACATACAAAGTAAGCTACTCCTACTCATTCATGCAAAGCAAACTACTAGAGAGTAGCAGCCCCGGAAAGGTAAGTCTATTAATGGATTAAATGGGGGTGGGGTGAAAAGAGGCTCTACCAACCCTTATAGAAGTCCACTTGAAATCCCAGAGAGGCGGCTGGCGGGTCCAGGGTTCCAGAACTTGCAAAACTGGGGTGTGGAACTGGACCTAAGAGATTGCTGAAAATGAAAAGGGGGCGTTCAGGGAGCCTTATTCGGAAGAAGGCGGCTCGACCCCAGGGATCAGTCCACCCGCAGTCCCTCACCACCCCACCCCACCCCCATCCCCAGGAAGCTGGAATCCTCTCGAAGGATTTTCCCAATCCCGGAGCAGTCTCCACTTTCGTCTAACGGGGACGGGGAGAGTCCTTAAGGGAAAGAAAAACAGGAGAGTGTGACAAGAACCCGAGTGTGGCTGAACTCAGCCAAGGTTCCCGACCCTGGAACAGGGATAGGAGTAGTGACGGAAAGAGGAGATTCAAGCACGGGCGGAACTAGTTAAGTGCGAAGTTCCCTTTCTAGCCAGCTTCGTTTGGCTCCCAGCTTCTAATAGGAAGCTCCCGCGGGATGAGTTTATCCAATCACAGAGGAGGGCGGTGTAACGAAGGATTCCATCATTGGAGAAGAGAATAAAGGGGTGGAGCCAAGAGGGGATGGCGCCAAAAGAAAGGCGGGGGTTTTGGAAAGAGTACGCGGAGATTAGGGAAAAAGGGAAGTGAAAAAGGGGAAGGGGAAAAGGAAAAGGGAGAAGGGGGGAAAAGGAGAAGGGAGGAAAAGGAGAAAGGGGGAAAGAACAATGGAAGTGGGGTTAGAAAGAGAGATACAATGGAGATATGGGTAGGAGTGCGGGACGCTTGGCAAAATCCCCTAATCTCGCAGTTTGCCAAGGATCTCCGAATCATCCTTTAAATCCTCTCAGCCACCTTACTCATCCAATGACCTTTCAAAGCTTTGGTGGGGAGCCTCCCGAGGAAGAGTGGAAGTTTAAGCACTTCAAGGGGCCTTCGATTCCTCTCAAATATATCTCTTTAAGGAGGGAGAAGCGTTTTCCTTTCCTCCTGCCTAAATCGTCCTTTTTACTCTTCCCTGTTCTGCCTGTGGGGTCTGAACAAGCTTAATCCCTCTTCCATTTTCTATGCTTGAAGAAATCCAAACCACAAGAATTCATCTTTTCTGAAGGCTTAAGCATCCCTGGTTTCTTCCACTAATCGTTTGTAGACCTGCTAGCCCTCTGCACCGGATGTTTTGCTGCCTCTCTCTTTACACCCGATTAACTTGTATCTGACCTTCAAATGTGACAATATGGAAAGGAACAGAGTATTCTAGATGTTTTTTGACCCACCGCAGGGGACTGGAAGTTAGAACTTCCTTGAACAAGACATTTCATCTTTCGACCTCAGTTTTCTCCTTTGGAAATTAAGGTAGTTGGACAGTGGAGCGATCTAGTCAGAGGACCTGAGTTTGCATCTCACTTCTGTGACTTAGGTCATATTAGACAAACTACTTAACCCCTCTGGGATTCATTCCTCTTTTTGTAAAGCTATGGGGTTAGACAACATAGCTATTTTAATAGCTTCACTAGATCTACGATCCTGTGATTTCCAAAGTCCTTTTCAAATCTGATATTCTATAAATCTATAGGTTTTATAAATCTAGGACAAGGAGAAAGGCAAAGAAAAGATGATACCCTGCCTTCTCACAGAGCTTAGGCCCTCTCAATCAATGAACAAGAATTTTATTAAACCCTACTATCTGCAGACAATTGTTGGGTTTTGTTGTTTTGGGGGGTTTTTTTGGGGGGGTTCCCCAATGGATTACCAATAAATTAAACTCAACTGCCAAACATCTTGCATTCTGTCAGGGAGAGATTCAGGAAATTGCAAATACACAAAATAAATACAAGTAATTTGGAGAAGGAAGGAGGCACTGGCAGCTTGAAGGATCTGGAAAATTCTTGAGATGGGCTTTGATGGAAACTAGAAGTACTGGGAGAGCAGAAATGAGGAGGGTAGTACATTCCAGGTATGAGAAACGAATGATCATTTGGTGTGCACAGGTATGAAAATTAAATTGAAGAAATGAAACTTAAATTAGAAAACTGAAACCCACGAGGACATCAAGAAATAAAAAAAAAAAAAATGGAAGTTATCTTCTCCCAAAAAGAATGTAAGCTCCTTGGGGGCTGGGACTGACTTTTGTAATCAGGGATGGTAACTTGAGAGTTTAAAAAAAAAAAATCTTTTGTTCTTTGTTCTTAGTTCTCTTCTATTACCTTCCCCCTTCTAAAATGTAAGCTTGGGAGCAGGGACTGGCTATGTAAGGAGGGATGGAGATTCATTTTTAACTTCTGTAACATCCAACTAATGGGGAATTAGCGGAGGGACTTGTACTTGAAGATAGGAAGTAAAATGCAACCTTTGGAGTTTCAAAGGTGTCTACTCACCTAGGCATTCTTGCAAGAATGTAAAATCAATTTTTCCTGCATTCATTAGCAAGTCAGTGTTGTTCTTGGCTTATAATCACTTGAAGGAATTGGATATGTTTAGCAACAACTAAAGAAACAGAAGGAAGGGAAGTCAGTTATTTTAGCTATCTAAAATGTTCAAGGTACTGGCAAATGAAAAATGTGCAGGTAGATTTAGTTTATGTATCACTGTAGGCAGAATGGGTAGTAAGAAACAAAATAACTTACCAAGAACTCTACTGACTCACTGATGAATGCAGAACAGATTTCTTTTATATTCTTGCAAGAAGGTGCTAGGTGAGTAAACATACGTTTGACAATCCAAAGGCAGCATTTTATTTCCTAACCTAAAGCACAAGTCCCTCCTCTGATTCCCCATTAATTGGATTGTTACAGAAGTTAAACGACATGAATTTCTACCCCTCATTAGATAAGCAATCCTTGTTTCCAAAGGACCTTTCATTCTAGAAAGATGAAGGGTAACCAAAGAGGGTTAAGGTCAGAGAATAAAAAATTCTTTTCAAATCTCATGCAACATCCCTGATTACAAAAGTCAGTCCCTTGCCCCCAAGGTGCTTATTTCCTTTTGGGGGAAGATAACCTTCACCCTTGATTATTCCTTGATGTCCTTGTTGTGGGTTTCACTTTTCTAATTTGTTTCATTTCTCCATTTTAATTTTCATAATTGTGGAAACCAAAGGTCCATCCATTTCTCACAACGAATTTCAACTAAAAAGAAGTAAATTTAGGTGCCACAACAGGAAAAAGATTTTTCTGAAAAATAAAGATTTCCCACAGTGAACTGGACTATGTGAGATTCAGTGCTTTCCCCACCATTGAAGGTATTTAAGCAAAGTATGCATGATCATTGGTTTGGTGCTTTGTTTAAATTATCTAGATCAGAATTAATATAAGTAATAGCAGCCCCTCCAAAAAAAAATGTTGCTTTGATTTTTGAGGACAAAATGGCAGTGTATATAGGTATGATCATTATTTGCTAATTGTTTTAATTAATTCTGATATCCCCTAATCCCTATGAAGCTTCCAGGTTTCTAAATCTATATTGAGTTCATTGGGTTGAACTTGTCTAGTACTTAAGTAAATTTCCTGCTTCATCTTCTGCCAGAAAATTTAGCACATGAATGGCAATAATTTTGCTTGAAAACATGAGTTTTACAAGATGGCAATTCAAATTCTGAATGTTTCAATGTCTTTTTTTAAAACTTTTACAAAGAAATATTTACTTCACATTATAGCAGGAACAAGTATATAGTACTCTCTCAAAAAAAAGTAAGGTTATAATTCCTTTCTCAATAGTATTTTATTTTTTCCAAATACATGTAAAGATAGTTTTCAACATTCATTTTTGTAAGACTTTGTGTTCCAAATTCCCCCCCTTTCCAAAGACAACAAGAAATCTGAAGTAGTCTAAACAAGTAGAATCTTTTAAAACATATTCCATATTTGTCATGTTGTGTAAAAAAAAAAAAAAGCAGACCAAAATGGAAAGGACCATGAGTAAGAAAAAACAAACAAACAAAAAAAGTGGAAATCCTATGCTTTAATCCATATTCGGTCTTCATAATTCTATTTCTGGATGTGAATAACATTTTTCTCCCAAGTGTACTAGAACTGCCTTGAATCCCTGCATTTGTTAAAAGCCAATTCCATCATAGTTGATTGTCACATAATTGTGTACCATGTTCTGGTTCTGCTCACTTCACTCAGCATCAGTTCACACAAGCCTTTTTAGGTTTTTAATCAGCCTGGTCATCATTTTTTATACAACAATAATATTCATGATATACATGGTAATTTATTCATCCATTCTCCAGTTGATGGGCATCTACTCATTTCCCAATTCTTTGGAAAGAGCTGCTACAAACACTTTTGTACAGGTGGATCCTTTTCCCTTTTTTTATGATCTCCTTGGGATACAGACCCAGTAGTGATACTGCTAGATCAAAGGGCATACACAGTATTTTATACCCCTTTGGGCATAGTTCCAAATTGTTTTCCAGAATGGTTGAATCAGTTCACAACTTCACCAAGAATTAAATGCTTCAATTTCTCTTATTAATGACACAATAAATCAGGAAAAGACCAAAAAAAAAAAAAAAAAAGACTCCTTTCTTCTTCATCTTACAACCTCTTAACATTATCCTCCATCATACTTTCCTTTGTTTTGGTGTCCATTGAAGAGATGATCCTTCTTTCTAAGGCCAAATCTTTTATTCATACAACTAACAGGTAAACTATAGCTATTCAGACTTGAGTATTTTACAGATGTTTTCTTGAAAATGAGAAATGAGTCTGTCATTGCAAGGAAAACAAATGACAGTATTAACAATGATAAAATTCAAGCTTTTTTTTCCACAAAGTATTTTTTTAATTTGCATAACATATGTATGGGTAGTTCCTCAGCATTGATCTTTACAAAGCTTTCCGTTACAAATTTTACCCCCAGTCCCCACCCCTCCCCTAGATGACAGGAAGTCCACTACATGTTAAAATACTTGATAATTCGATATATGTATACATATTTCCACACTTATTGTTGTGCAAGAAAAATCGTATCTATGAGAAAGAAAAATCAGATAAAGGAAACACAATGCAAGCAAACATCAATCGACAGTATGAAAATGTTATGTTGTGGTCCACATTTCACATCCCTTTCTCTGGGTGTATATGGCTTTCTTCAGGGAACAATTGGAAGTGGTTTGAAACATTTCATTGTTGAAGAAAGCCATGTCCATCAGAATTGATCGTCATACAGTATTGTTATTGCCGTGTATAATGATCTGATTCTGCTCATTTCACTCAGCATCAATTCATGTAAGTCTCTCCAGGCCTCTCTGAAATCATCCTGCTGGTTGTTTCTTCCAGAACAAAAATTCAAGCTTTCAAGTGAAAATTAGAATTTTGGAAAACTTGTATCTACTTCTGTAAGTTTGACAGCTTCCTAATACTTGAAAGATTTTTCTGAATAGATGGGTGATTATATTAATATAATTTCTGGATATTGAATTGCTTTGATTCTATAGTTTATTTTTGACATAGCATATAGATATAGATATTTTTAAAGAGTCATAATTTGAAAGATTTCAATAACAGTGAACCAATATTTTCCAAATGATGATTGGTTGATGTTAGGAAATCATACATGGGGGCAGCTAGGTGGTGAAGTGGATAGAGCACCAGCCCTGAAGTCAGGAGGACCTGAGTTCAAATCTGGTCTCAGACACTTCCTAGCCGTGTGACCCTGGGCAAGTCACTTAACCTCAATTGCCTTAGCAAAAAGAAAAAGAAAATCATACATGGATAAAAGACCCAAAGTTCAAGATAATAATAGCTAATATTTATGTTGTATTTACTATGGTCAAGCTCTATGTGAATTGCTTTATAAATATCTCATTTGATCCTAACAACAACCACGGGCAGGAGATGCTATTATTGTTCCATTGCTATTATTTTAAATTATAAAATATTTTTAAAAGTATTAGTACTAATTTCTATTATGGAAAAAACTCTTTGGAATTATCAGTAGTTTTTAAGAATGTAAAGTGATACTGAGACCAAAAAGTTTTAGAACCACTGATTTAGACTATTTAATAATTAGATGGATAGAGCATCTGGACCTGGAGTCAGGAAGACTTGAGTTCAAGACTTGCCTCAGACTATATAGCTTGTGATATGAGCAAGTCACTTAACCACTGTTGAAGTAATAATAGTACCTATCTGCCAGGGTTGTTGTGAGGATAAAATAGTTTAATATTTGTGTAACCCCAGTCACAAGCCTCACTGGAGTTAAAAGATGCCACCTTCATTTCAGGTGATCAAAGAAAAAGATTCTGGAGAGAAGCCGACATAAGAGGAGCTGGCAGTCTCCAACATGCTCCTCTATTCAGCTTGTTACACTGGAGATTTGGGGAGCTTAGGTAAAATACAGGACTGCTTTGAACCGAGTTGCCTTACCCCTAATGAAGAATTCTTTTCTGTTTTGTCTGGTATATTTTCTCCTACATATACCTTCTTTGATATCTGCTTTGCTACACATTGGAAAATGGGTTTCTAAGTGATAAGTGATGCATTTGAGATTTGGCACACCAAATAGTGAAATATAGGCATCAAATGATGTGACTGAGTAGAGAAATTGGCACCAGATATTGGTGTTTGGTCCCAAATTTTGGGATTTGGTCATGTGATGAATTTACAATGGCCTTTCTCTTTATTTATGAGAAGAGGTTATAGACAAAATGAAGAGGTAAAATAGACACCAAAAGTGACAAATATGAAATAGATTTGACAGAACATACAGTTAGCAAAGAAAAGACTTTATTGTTTGTTTTTTGTGTGAGTCAATTTTGGTTAAGTGACTTGCCCAAGTTCATACAACTAGTCAGTTTTAAGCGTCTGAGGCCAGATTTGAACTTCAGGGGTGGTGCTCTATTCTGGCACCATCTAGCTACTCCTAAAGAAAGGGTTTTTAAACAATTAACAATGGAAAAGACAAGTTCCCCAGTGGAACTCAAAATTAACCAGGAGAAAGAGAATTCTCCATGAAGTGGGAGTACCCATTACTGGCAGACTAAATCCATAGAGGAGTTTAGCCCCCTAAAAGAGTTAACTATCATGAAACTTGGGCATAAGGAGAAAGACACTATGAGGTATGGGGGAGGAAGAATGAGAAAAAAGACACTAGGAGGTAGAATGCTGTAGCAGGCTAACCCAAAAGGGATTCAACAAAGATGCCCCTGAATCATGGACAGATTTATAGGGGGAATTTAATCTCGGGGATTTGACATAATTTGGGTTTCTTATTGGATACAGTAAGATAGGATTACCTAAAACCTCCACAGAGCTAAGACTATAAGGTTGAGTTGATCTCTATCAGTGCTTTTCCCCAATTGCCTCAAGGAATAATATCATCAATTCTTTAGGCTTTTTCAAACCCTACCTAACAAAAATATAATTCTAGCAGATACTCCCTCTCCAAGAGGAGAGCAGAGTGACCTCAGGTCCCAATCTCCTATTTCCTCTTCTGTTAATTAAAGACTTTGGGTGCTAGATGGGCGCAATGGATAGAGCACCAGCCCTGAAGTCAGGAGGACCTGAGTTTAAATTCTGCCTCAAACACTTAATACTTCCCAGCTGTGTGACCCTGGGCAAGTCACTTAACCCCAACTGCCTCCCAAGGGGGAAAAAAAGAATTGAAGATTGTAGAGGGTCACAGATAGTGAGGGAACTCTGGGTGAGGTATAAGACCCTTCAGCCCAGAGGGAACCTGCTGATAATGTCTGATTCGGCTCCCCATCTCCCCTAAGGGCTCTCAGCCTTCCTGAGAAGTCGGGGGAGGGGGAGTGATCACCTATGCTTACTTGAAGCAGAGTTATACTGAAGTAGGAAACACCTGTCTCTAATAAGTTGGTGTATTCCAAGTACTCCATGGTTATAAGGTGGAAAGCTGCCTTGAATAAAATCACTCCATCTTTTACCATTCACGTATATCTTGCCTTATCAATCCTCCACTAAGACCAAGGACTCCAGCTAGTCCCAAGATCCTCCAGAGATATTTTAATTCACCCTGGTGTGGGGGTTCTAGAAAGCATACTATATTTTGTCACCCCAACTTGGGGGCTTTAGAATGCACATAACAGAAGACTCTTGGAGAAGGGTGTGTGAAAAGGATAAAAATACCTATTCTGCCTCTCTTCCAGTCACTATGCCCCCAAGATACATTGAGATCTATCATCAGCACATTAGTAAGACCCTTGGCAAATCTTAAAACCTATGTAAATATAGCTTTATAAATACCTCAAAACTATTTTTAAAAAATGATTGTCATTCAAGTATCATAATTACCTGCTATTTTAGCCACTTGGCTTCCTCTTATCCAATCTCTTTGCTTTATACCCTCTGCTTTATATTCAGCAGCTGTTTAAAATTTAGATACTTAAAGACTGTTATTCAATTGAAACACTAAATATCCCCTTTTAAGCTTTCAAACTGCCCAGTCCTTCTAATCTTCTGCAGCTGAATTTGCCCTTCTCAAATGTTTTTGTTTTTTGTTTTTTTTAAGAGAGAAGCTCAAAATGTGCCTGTTTCTAGTTCACTCATGTAAACCCTCTCCATTTCTGTGATTAGGTCCTGCGTTTACCCATTTGGTTTCTGAGATTCTGACCTTTTAAAAGCTTCTTAAAACATGGGTTAAATAGAGCTAAACTAAATCATTCCCTCCTTGTGAGCCAAGCAACTTCTACTGGACACTCTAGGTTATCTCAAAACCCTGTAGCTTTTTGACACCCTTTCAGAATTGGAACCAAGGTCAATTGGGAAAAGAGGGGGTAATTGGCAAAAGGGCATAGAGAAGATAAAAAGACAAAAGAAATTGTGAACCAAAGTATAACTGGGTTTGTATTCATTCTGTTATGTGAAGATTCTTTTTTTTTAAATAATAACTTTTTATTTTTTTTAATACATGCAAAGATAGTTGTAAATACTCACCCTTGCAAAACCTCCCCTAATTCACCTTCTCCTAGACAGAAAGTAATCCAATAATGATTAAAAATGTATAATACTTCTAAACATATTTCCATATTCATCATGCTTCACAAGAAAAATCAGATCCAAAGGGGAAAAAAAGAGGGGAAAAAAAACAATCAACAACAACAAAAGATGAAAATACAATGCTTTGATCCACATTAGCCTCTGTAGTTCTCTCTTTAGATGCAGATGGCACATTCTATCATAAATCTATTGGAATTGTCTTGGATCACTTTATTGCTGAAAAGAGTCAAGTTCCTCAGTTGACCGTCACATAATCTTGTTACTGTGTACAATGTTCTCTCACTTAGCATCAATTTAACGAGATTTTGGGTTCAACTGGCAGAGAAAGAATGAAATATTGATGGAATTGCTTCCTGGGGCAGGGTGCTGATAGGAATCAGTTTAGCCTTGTGGTCCCACCATCTGTGGAGGTTGCCCATTCCTAAATCCAAGTCATGTCAAACCTCTGAGGCCCACCATCTATGAAGATCTTGGGCATCTTCACCTTGCTGTGTTTAGCCAAAAAATCCCAGTCATGTCCCTGAGGTTAAATTTCTCCTGTAAATCTGCTTATGGCCTATGCCATCTTTGCTAAACTCCCTTTGGGTCAATCTTCCATGGCATTCTGCCTCCTGATGTCTTTCCCCTCACCTCTTCCCATTCCACATGGTACTTCTCTTCTTGGGGTTCCAGACCAGTGTCATGAAGTGTCTCAAAAGATTTTGCAAGCTAGGACCCATCTTCAAATCAAGGGGCAAAGTTTATTATAATTGTAATGCCAATTAAAGCCGGCTAAGTTCCAAAAGAAGGTAGCAAAGAACAAGGAGGAGAAAAGATAAGTTTATAGGAAAAGGTTAGAGAAACCAGGTGCTTCAGGCCACTGATATGCCAATATTGTGGCTTAGAAGTAAAGATGAGAAGTGGTCTAGTTCTGACTTCGTGTATAAGTGTAGTGCCATAATTTTCTGGGCAGAGCTCTTGGGGAACAGGTTTTTGCATCTTACACCAGAGGTGTGTTTTTATACCTTAAATGTCACTAGGTCAAGTGGCAGATACCCAATTTTGTTCTGCACCTGTATCAACTTTAAGAACTTCTTTATTGTTGCTAATTAGTCTCTGTTATGACTGACCAACAGGCTTTCTGACATCCAGCAATATTTGTGGCCATAGCATCTTGGTTATATAGAGTAAACCTGGGCAAGATAGCCTAAGGGAAGAAATACATCACTTCTTTTTTTGTTTGTTTTATTTTTGCTGAGGCAATCGGGGTTGAGTGACTTGCCCAAGACCACACTGCTTAAATGTCTGAGTTCAGATTTGAACTCAGTTCCTCCTGACTTCAGGGCTGGTGCTCTATCCACTGTGCCACCTAGATGCCCCTAATTATATCACTTCTAAGACCAAGTGACCTTAGGGTTATTGCTACATCCTTCCTAAGTGCTGCACAACATCACTCTGATCCCACTATGCTTCATGGTGTCTGTCTTCTCAATCTCCTCTCCACCAAGCCTTATGGTGTCTCTCTCTTTCTTAAAGCTAACTCTTTTAGGGGTTTAACTCCCCTTTAGCCCTGGAGTTGGCAATAAGACCTTGGGAGAGGAAGATATTCTTGATGTGATCTTCTGACGGGAAGAAGCCCAAATCCTGTTCCTTATGGAATAGTGTGAAGTCGGAGTCTCTTATTAATTCATCCATCCAGTCTCTAATCTAGGTAGCATTTTTAAAGACATTGACAACAATCTTTGAGATATTGATTAGCATATCTTTAGACAGGTCAGGTACCTCATCTGCTAAGTATATTCCATCTAGCTCTCTGATCCTCCTTCATGAGTTTGAGCCTTTGCATCTGAAAAACCTCCAAGGCTATATTTCCCTTATAAAAGATTTGCCTATGATGATCTTTTCTAAATTCTTTTCAGGACTAAACCCATTCTAAAGTTCTCTTCCCCCACCCCTTCTCATCCCACTGTCTTTTTCCCTTTTTCTTCCTCCCTCAATACCCAATCAATGGATAGTAACTTTGTTTACTGAATTTTTACTGAAAAATCTGAAAATAAAAGAGATTAATAAAATTTAAAGTAAGAAAACTATTGAATTAATAAATAAAACTGAGTTGGTTTTATGAAAAAACCAACAAACTAGATAAACCTTTGGTTAACTTGATTAGAAAAAAAGAAAAGAAAATCAAATTGTTAATCTCAAAAATTAAAAGGAAGGACTTTCCAACAATGAAGAGGAAATTAGAGCAATAATTAGGAGTTATTATGCCCAACTATATGCCAATAAATTCGATAATCTAAGTGAAATGGAGGAATATTTACAAAAATATAGATTGGTCAGGTTAACAGAATAGGAAATAAGTTATTTAAATAGTCCATTTTAGAAAAAGAAATAGGACAAGCTATTAATCAACTCCCTAAGAAAAAATCTCCAGGTCAGATGGATTTACATGTGAATTCTACCAAACATTTAAAGAACAATTAACTCCAATACTATATAAACTATTTGAAAAAATAGGGAATGAAGGACTCCTACCAAATTCCTTTTATGACACAGACATGGTACTGATACCTAAACCAGGTAGGACGAAAACAGAGAAAGAAAATTATAGACCAATCTCCCTAATGAATATTGATGCAAAAATCTTAAATAAAATATTAGAAACAAGATTACAGAAAGTCATCCCCAGGATAATATACTATGACCAAGTAGGATTTGTACCAGGAATGCAGGTCTGGTTCAATATTAGGAAAACTATCAGCATAATCAATTATATCAATAACCAAATTAACAGAAATTATATGATTATCTCAATAGATGCAGAAAAAGCATTTGATAAAATCCAACACCCATTCCTATTTAAAAAACACTAAAGAACATAGGAATAAATGGACTTTTCCTTGAAATGATCAGTAGCATCTATTTAAAACCATTAGCAAGCATCAGATGTAATGTGGACAAACTAGTACCATTCCTGATGAGATTAGGAGTGAAACAAGGTTGCCCACTATTACCATTACTATTTAATATTGTATTAGAAACGTTAGCTTTGGTAATAAGAGAAGAAAAAGAGATTAAAGAAATTAGAGTAGTTAATGAGGAAACCAAATTATCACTCTTTGCAGATGATATGATGGCTTACTTAGAGAACTCTAGAGAATCAACTAAAAAACTACTAGAAACAATTCACGACTTTAGCAACATTGCAGGATACAAAATAAATCCACATAAATCATCAGCATTTTTATATATTACCAAGAAAATCCAGCAGCAAGAGATACAAAAAGAAATTCCATTTAAAATAATTGTCGATGGTATAAAATATTTGGAAATTATCTGCCATCTTTTAAGTCAGGAACTATATGAACACAACTACAAAACATTTTCCACACAAATAAAGTCAGATCTAATAAGTCGGAAAAACATCAAGTGTTCATGGATAGGCTGGATGAATCTAATAAAAATGACAATACTTTCTAAATTAATCTACTTATTTAGTACCATACCAAACTCCTAAGAAATTATTTTACAGACCTAGAAAAAATAATAACAAAGTTCATCTGGAAGAACAAAAAGTCAAGAATTTCAAGGGAATTAATGAAAAAAATGCCAATGAAGGTGGCTTAGCTGTGCCAGACTTATATTATAAAACAATGGTCATCAAATCCATTGGTACTGGCTAAGAAATAGAGTAGGTGAATAGAATATAGTAGAGTAGTGGATATAGAGTAGAGGACAATAAAGTAGAGTAGTGGAATAGGGTAGGATCGCAGAACAAAATAGTCAATAATTATAGCAATCTAATATTTGACAAACCCAGCTTTTGGAATAAGAATTCACTATTTGGCAAAAATTGCTGGGAAAATTGAAAACTAGTTTGGAAAAAACTAGGCATTGATCCATACCTAACACCGCATACCAAGATAAGGTCAAAATGTGTTCATGATTTAGACATAAAGAATGATATAAGCAAATAAGAAGAACATAGGATAGTTTATCTTTCAGATCTGTGGAGAAGGAAGGAAGTTGTGTCCAAAGAAGAACTGAAACTCATAATTGAACACCAATTAGATAATTGATTATATTAAGTTAAAAAGTTTTTGTACAAGTAAAACTAATGCAGACAAGATTAGAAGCAATAAATTGGGAAAACATTTGTATGTTTAAGAATTCTGATAAAAACCTCATTTCTAAAATATATAAAGAATTGGCTCAAATTTATAAGAATTCAAGCCATTCTTCAAGATAGATGACCAAAGGATATGAACAGACAATTTTCAAATGAAGAAATATGTACCTTTTCTAATCATATGAAAAGATGCTCCAAATCATTACTGATCAAAGGAATGCAAATTAAGACAACTCTGAGACATTGGAAACTGAGTGGATGCCCATCAGTTGGAGAATGGCTGAATAAGTTATGGTATATGAATATTATGGAATATTATTACTCTATAAGAAATGATCAGGAGGATGATTTTAGAGAGTCCTGGAGAGACCTACATGAATTGATGCTAAGTGAAATGAGCAGAACCAGGACATCATTGTACACAACATCAATATTATACAATGATCAATTTTGATGAATATGATTTTTTCCACCAATGAGATGATTGATGCCACTTCCAATGATCTTGTGATGAAGAAAGCCATTTATACCCAGAGAGAAGACTGTAGGAACTGAATATGAATCACAACATAACATTCTCACTGTTTTTGATGCTGTTCACTTGCATTTTATTTTCTTACTCATTTTCTTTCCTTTTTGATCTGATTTTTCTTGTGCAACAAGAGAATTGTATAAATATATTTACATATATTGGATTTAACATATATTTTAACATGTATAACATATAATGGATTGCTTGCCATCTAGAGAAGGGGATGGGAGGAAGGAAGGGAAAATTTGAAACACAAGGTTATACAAGGGTCAATGTTGAAAAATTATCCATGCATATGTTTTGAAAATAAAAATTTTTAAAAAGAATGTTTGCATATGTTTTGGATCTTTTATGCATTTTTTTTACCCCTCTGAGTCCCTGGTTTCTTTCAAGACTCAAATGTGATCTTCATCAAGTGCTACTGCTCTTTTTTGTTGTGGTTTTTTTTTTAATCAATCAATCAATCAATCAGTCATTTATTATGTGCTTATTTTAGTCCATAAGCATTTATTAAGAGCCACTTGTGTGCAATATACTCTGCTAATATGCATTTTTAAAATCCAAAAAGAAAATTGAGATATACCTATTCCCATGAGGTTTTATTCTAATGGAAGAGACATCACATAATAATTGCTAATAATAGCTAGCATAAGATTTGCAAAAAACTTGGGAGATATCTCATTTTATCCTTATCACAACACGAGGAGATAGGTATTATTACCATTTTATACGGGAGGAAACTGAGGCAAAGATTAAGTGACTTGCCCAGGATCACATGCCTAATAAGTGTTTGCAACTGGATTTGATATTGCATCTGGTTGAGTTCAGGGCCAACATTCTATCTACTTACTAAATGTATGCTATGTACTAAGCACTGTATTAAATGCTGGCAATAAAAAGGCAAAAATGAATTAGTCTCTACCATCAATGACCTTAAATTCTATCATCAGAGACAATATATAAGTATATAAATAGATACAGCATAAATACAAAAGGTAGTTTTGGGAGGGAGCAAACAAGCAGCTGGGGATAAGGAATCATGAAATGCTTAGAGCTTCATCTGAGTCCTGATAGGCATAAGAGATTCTATGAGATGGAAATGAGAAGAGGTTCCATCTCTGGCATGGAGGGAGGCATCCGAAATCCTTGATAAGGGCAAAATGAAGATGCTAAATGCTGTCAAATGCATTGCATTTTAAGCTAGTGTCTTTTTAAGGTAATTTTGTGTCTACTGATGTGTATCATATATGTCTACATATGTATGAGTTCTTTCTCCTCTTAAATATATGCTCCTTAAAAGAAATTAATTTTACTTTTCTTTGTTGTAAGCCCTTAACAGGATCACTGGAACATATTGATTGGACTATTATCTTAGATTTCCTTGAGGAATATGCCAAAAAGCGGGATTACTGGACTATTTGGACACTTTTCTTTAATAATTCTTAGTTCATAGGTATATTACTATGCATACTTTCTGATTATGCCTCAATATTAACTATTTTGTCAACTTTGCCAATTTGAATTGTGTAAGGAGAAACCTCAGAGTTGTTTTAATTCATATTTTTATATGTAACTGATACATGGATTTATTTGGTCACTTTTAGCTTGTAGTTATGAATATAAAAACAGTTCATATCCTTTGACCACTTATCTTTTGGGGAAATGGTTTTTAGTCATATATTTACATCATCTATATCTTGGGAAACAAAACCAGAATTTACATATCACTTTGAAGATTTGCAAAGTTTTCTTATCTGATCCTTACAACAATCATTACAACAAACCTTGGAAGTAGGTACTATTATTATCCCCATTTTACAGATGAGGAAACTGAGGTTAATAGAGGTTAAATGACTTGCTTAGGGGGTCACACAGCTAGTAAGTGTCTGAGACAGGAATGTACAGTCTGATTCCAAATCCAATGCTCTATACATCATTTTACCTAGCTTCAGGCTTTTAACTTCTTGACAAATATCCCCATTATAAATTCCAAAATATAAGTCCAAAAACATAAAAAAGTTCTTTAATTGTTAAAATCACATAAATTCTTGATTTTTTTTTTTAAGATTTCCATTTAAACTAGTGTGGAAGAAATTAAGGCTTGACCCACACCTAACACCACATACCAAGATAAGATCTAAATGGGTTCATGATTTGGATATAAAGAGTGATACTATAAGCAAATTAGAGGAACATATTATAGTTTACCTCTCAGACGTGTAGAGATGGAATAAATTTATGTCCAAAGAAGAACTGGAACTTTTAATTGAACACCAGATAGATAATTTTGACTATATTAAGATTAGGACAAGATTAGGAGGGAAGCAATAAATTGGGAAATCATCTTTACATTTAAGGGTTCTGATAAAGGCCTCATTTCTAAAATATATAGAGAATTGCTCATATTTATAAGAATTCAAGCCATGCTCCAATCGATAAATGGTCAAAGGACATGAACAATTTTCAGATGATGAAATTAAAACTATTTCTAGCCATGTGAAAAAGTGCTCCAAATCACTATTGATCAGAGAAATGAAAATTAAGACAACCCTGAGGTACCATTACACACCTGTCAGATTGGCTAAAATGACAGGAAATGATAATGACGAATGTTGGTGGGGATATGGGAAAACTGGGATACTGATACATTGTTGGTGGAACTGTGAATGGATCCAACCATTCTGGAGAGCAATTTGGAACTATGCTCAAAAAGTTATCAAACTGTGCATATCCTTTGACCCAGCAGTGTTTTTATTTGGCTTATATCCCAAAGAGATCTTAAATGAAGGAAAGGGCCCCACATGTGCAAAAATGTTTGTGGCAGCCCTTTTTGTAGTGGCAAGAAACTGGAAACTGAATGGATGCCCATCAATTGGAAAATGGCTGAATAAATTATGGTATATAAATGTTATAGAATATTATTGTTCTATAAGAAATGACCAGCAGGATGATTTCAGAGAGGCCTGGAGAGACTTGCATGAACTGATGCTGAGTGAAATGAGCAGAACCAGGAGATCATTGTACACAGCAACAACAATACTATATGATGATCAATTCTGATGGAATGGCTCTCTTCAACAATGAAATGTCTCAAACCAGTTCCAATTGTTCAGTGAAGAAAGCCATATACACCCAGAGAGAGGGATATAAAATGTGGACCACAACATAACATTTTCATGTTCTCTATTCATGTCTGCTTACAGTGTGTTTCCTTTCTCTGATTTTTTCTTTTCTTGTAGATACGATTGTTGTTGCACAGCAATGATAAGTGTGGAAATATGTATACATATATCCTATTTGTCAAGTATTTTAACATAATTAACATGTAGTGGACTTCCTGCCATCTAGGGGAGGGATGGGGACTGGGGGGGGGGGATTTGTAACAGAAAGCTTTGCAAGGGTCAATATTGAAGAATTACCCATACATATGTTTTGCAAATAAAGAAAGGAAAAAAAAAGTTTCCATCTGGTGAAGAGATATAGGAGAGTTCAGTAAACATGCTGCTTAATAATTTTTAACCTCTTAGAAATAACAATATTCTCTGGATAGTATTGTTGCAGTTGAGCTATACAGGTTATCCCTTGATTTTACTATATGACCAGCTCCACATCCTTTTTTTTTTTTTTTTTTTGTAAGCTTTTACAATAAGACATTTATTTTAAAAACATCAAAAACATCTTCTCTTCTCTGAAGTCTTAGATTCAACTTAGCTCAGTTTCTATATAACACTGATCTCACCAAGTTTGGGTTCACATTTAAGTTTCCCAATCGCCTGGAAACATTAATGGCTGAGCTGTGTGTAAAAGCAGGTCTAGACTAAATTTCAAGATTTCCATACTCCTGTAGGCTTACTTTCTTAATTTTTTTAAATATACAGATTAATTTCCTTCACGTAATAGGAAAGAACAAATAGCGAGGAGAAAGGACTGAGCCCCATTTTCACATAGCCACATTTTGTTTGAGTGAAAACATAAGGCCTCTCCCTTTACAATATTGTCTCTTACCTGTTTCTGAGCAGGGATTCCCAACAGGTCCACCAAAAGTACAGCCCAAAAAAATCTTTAAATCCTTTTCTAATGATATATTTTTCTTCTACTATTTTCTACAAAGTGGTAATATGGCAATATGTCTACTTACATTCACCACTACTGCTTTGTGTAATTTAAAATTTGGCTTAGGTAGATTGCCCCTCCTTGTCTCCATATAAAAATTAATCTGGCCAGCAGGGTAAGGTGTTGGCAGGGATGTTACCACGTCTAAATGACCCCATGCAGCATAGATGGGCCTTTTTATGCCTTTAGGTAATCAGGGAGCCATATCCAGAAGGCCAGAAGCTACCAGGATTAGTTTGAGTGTTAGCCCCCCAACCAATCTAAGGACAGCTTTATCTCTGAGAATGATCTTAACTTGCATGGGGGAAAAATTTTAGATATTGCTCCCAACCATGTTAGAGAAATTTGAATTAAAGCAACTCTGTTTCTACCTCACATCTATCTAATTAACAAAATTGACAAAAAATGGAAATGACAAATGTTGGCAAGGCTAATGGAAAATAAGCAAATTGATTAGGGGAAGAGTTTGGGTTGGGGAAGGCAGGACAGAGGTGAACTATACTGTATAAGCCTGTGGGTCAGCTTGTGAAACACTGCCAGATGAGTGTTAGGGCAATAGTGTTCAGATAGCACATTACCCTGTTAGTGATTAGTCTTGTCTCCTTGCTAGTTCATCAGATTTTTACCTCATAAAAGTTGTTGATTTTTTTTTAAGACCTTCTAGGTCTGTCTCACTTAAATCCAATTCACCTATAAGTTAATGTTCTGATGTCATTGGTCCTTTATGGAAGAATAAGAAGAAGACCTTGCAGATAGCTGAAATTGCTTTATCTCTTGTGTATAATTCCCATTTTTGAAAGGTTTGAGATGTGAGAATCAGAGAAAATGTCTGGTCTTTCATCTTGTGGGTCACATGACCTCTTCCCTCATTTATCCCAGACAGTAGTCATTTTAAAGATTGCCTGCTCCCTCCTCTTACCCTGATTTTTCAATATTTGTAATATCCATAATCAAATAATTCCTCTTCATGATCCTCCATTACTTTAAGAAAAAATTAAGTATGGTATATGAGGGCCTACTACCCCTCATCTCTGTTTCCCATCATTGGGCATGCCCAGAGTTATCATTCCTGGTTCCATTGACTAAATGAGTCCTTTGGGGCCTGATTTCATCTATGTAGTGATCTATCCCTGAAAAAAACAAACAAACAAAAAAAAACAAAAACAAAAACAATAACTTTGCATTTTAGTATAATTTGGTAAACCCTGAGCAGTATCCTGGTCAGCCTCCTGCTGGAAGGGGTAGAGGAGGGCATCTATATTAGTTAAAATTACAAATGGCCTCTGGCTTGACTTACTTGGCTTTAACTCTTTCATGTGAAAAGTAATGCGAATTCTGAAATCAGCTTATTCTCTTCCCTTTTTTTTCAGGAAACACTAAAAAAGAGCACTCATCCTGGGAGTTTAGTTTCCCAGACTTGTCTTATTTCCATAGTTAAAGCAACCATATTGTGCTCAGACAGCTATGAATAGCATCTTTAAGATACCTCTAGGATACCTTTGATGGGAACTTTTCAGATTAATTTCTTAAACCTTGATGGGAACCAAGTTTTCGTAGAATATCTTTAAGATAGTCACAATATCTCAATACACAAACTTTATCTTCCCAACTCTCTCTGGTACTTTTTTCTCCTACCTTGAGAAACCTCCAAGGTTTTAGTTCCCCTATAAAAGATATGCTTATGATGAAGATTTTTGCTAAGTCCTTTGCAGTACTAAGTCTGCTATGAGGTACTCTCCTTCCTTGTAGTTTCTTCTTTTAAATGGTATCTTTTTCCTTACTATAGCTAACTCTTGTTAGTCAACTAAACTTCTCAAAGTCCACATCAGTATGATTTTGACTCTCCAGGACAAGATGGTGGAATAATAAGTAGCAATCCTTTTCCCACTTTATCACTAACTTTCTGTGGAATATGACATTTGACTATGTGGGCTTATGCCCAGATCCCTAACACTCTTTTCTGGTTTTGTGTTTCTTTTTCCTAAATAAGTAACTGAATATCCAGGTGCAATAGTTGACATAAAAAATTACTATCATGTATGCCATTCACAATTGTCTTCTTAAATCATTCCCAAATCATGACAAACTCCTCCTCCCAGACTTTTGCTAACTCAGATCAACAATTATGATATTTCTCCAGTCTAATTCTTTCTCCTAAGTATCTTGGAAAAATTTCAAGTTAACACTCTCATTGCTGATCAGATGTTTTATACAGAACTCCTTCTTACTAAGTTAACTTATTCTGTTTTAGCTGATATCCATCTTCAATTTAGATGTCAAATTAGCATGATGCTTCCAGGAATTATTTAGGATTTTAGTCCTGGAATTATATACTTATAAGCAGCTCTAGTAATTTTCTTTCTTTTAAAAAAAATCTAAGAAAGTGTGAATTGAATTTTTTTTAAATCTTTACTTATTTGTAACATAACAACATAGAATAATCTGGGATGAAGGCTATTTTCTCTTGACTTTCTGCAAAATCCATCTTTTTCTTTGTCCTTCTACCCTTCCCTTCTTCCTCCTATTGTCTCCTTCTAATTAGAGTTTCAATTTTGGTGGTAATTTTATCTTCCATTTTCAGTACTTTGTGAATTCTGTTTAATCTAAGTTATAAGCATCTTAATTTTACAAAACTGCAACTCTGTAGTGTATAGCCGCTGGTTACTATTAGATTCTATTACACTGATTTTATATTTTAATTTTATTTCCTTTATCCACTTATCTTTGCAATATTTATTTGTTCTTATTTGTTATTTCCATTGATGTTTTCATTCTTATAATGTTCGCTTTACATTTTCATTCATTATTCCTTTAATCTCATTTTACATTTTCATTTGTATAAATGAAAACTGTCAAACTTGTAGAGGTGAATAGTGAGATTTGTGGATAATGAAAGTAAGAATTATTCATGCTGGTTATTAGTTTAGCAGCTTCTAAAATAGTGGTTCTTAATTTGGGCTGTGAGAAATTTTTTAAAATTATATGTATAAGTATATTTCAATATAATTGGTTTCCTTTGTATTCCTAGGTATTGTATTGTAAAACATTCTGAGAAAAGATTTATAGGCTTCATCAGCCTGCTGTGATAGAGGAAAGATTAAGAACCCTTATAAAAATGCTAGAGCAGTGAGGATGAACTAGGTCAGAGGGAGCCTTTGGAGGTTGGAATTTGGGATCTAGAAGGCAACCTTGCTGCAATGATGACCTGAGGGGCAGGTAATGAAAATGAAAGGAAGAGGGGTAAAAGGTAAAGAAACAGACAGATATCTCTTGAACCTGCACCAGGCATTGTTCTGGCACAGTGAGAAGATAAGAGGTGGCTCCAGGCAGGGACAGAGATGGGCAGACACTTTTGCTGCAGAGTAGATTCTCCTGATTGTAAGCTAGGAAAATGGGGTAGGGAGAAGGCCTTGCTGTTGTAGCCTAAGATTAAAGTCAGGATAGAGAAACTTAAAGATGGATGGATACTGACTTGGTGGGCTTGTGGACTAGGTGTGCAAAGGGAAGATGTGATTGATTACCTAGCAAAACTAGGTATCCTAAATTAATTTTGAGGTATGAGTATATACTGTTAGATTCTGAGGCAGTTGGAATAGCACTAGTTGACTTTCTCTTTTTCCAGGAGATTGAAATAAAATTAGGCAAATTTCTGTATATTGCTTAAGGGTATTTGGGTAGAACTGGTCATCTACCTAACATCTTAATATTCTCCTGTCTTCCCAATACTATTTGAGAAAAGTTTTCATTGTGAAATAATACAGCTTCACTCCACTATTACTTGACATGTGCTTAATAAATTTGAATTCACTTCATTTTCTGTCAAATTTGACAAACATGCTATTTAAACTGATCGATAGTATAATGGTTTGAGCATCTGAGTTGAATTCAGGAAAACCTGAATTCAAATTCTGCCTTAGAAACTTAGTAGCTATATGGTTTTGGGCAAATCATTTAACTTTTTAGCCTTAGCCTTCTCCTTTGTAAAATGATGATAATAAGAGCAAATATTTTACAGGTTTGTTATGAGGATAAAATGATAAATGTGTAAAACATTTCCCATACCTTAAGTAAATGTAAGCTGTTATTTTCTAGGTCTTTATCCAAATTATTAAAACATGTTAAACAATACAGGCTCATGAACAGATAGTCTACTGGAATTGTAATATGTGGGAATGTCATTTTCTGTGACTTACTACAAGTTGAAATGAAACAATTGATGACTATTTTTTGGGTCTCCTGACTCACTTAACTATTCCATTAGCTAGCCCACAATTATTTTGTCCACAGCTGTTGTAAATCAAGCCCTACTCATGCCACTTAGTGGTTCATCTTCACAAATAGAATAAAATGAGATACTTATAGATCATCTAATAATTCATAAAAGAAAGTTTACTTAGCAATATTGCCAAGGATGATCAACTGTGCAAGGTTTAGCTACTGTGATTAGGACAATGATCCAAGACAATTCCAAAGGACCCATTGAAAATGACCCTGTGAAAATGATCCCTGATGAAAAAAAATCTCCAGAGAGAAAACTGATGAACACTTGAGTGTAGATTGAAACACACTTTTAAAATTTTATTTTGAGTTTTTGTGTGTGTTTTCTTTTGCAATTTGGCTAAGTCTATGTTTTGCATGACTTCACATATATCAATGGGTGGGAGACAGATGGGAAGGAGAGAATTTGGAACTCAGCACTTTAAAAAATAAAAATTAAAAAATTTATACACAATTGGAAAATATTTAATTATACATACAGATATACATAATTTATATATATTTATGTATATTATATATATATATATATATATATATATATATATATATATTTAAAAGGAAGTTTACTTAGCCAGGGTTTGGAAAGGATATTCAACAGGAATAATGAAAATATCAAAATTAATATCACTTCTAGTTTCTAAGATATGAGTTTCACTGATTTATGTTATGTTGATTTTAAAATTTTTAGCTTTTCCTCTGAGTTAAAATTACAAGTTAACTTGTTATCATCCTCAAAAGCTATATTGTCCATCCTTGCTATCCTTGTATAATGAAAGAGAATCTTATTCTTCTAACAAACTTTTCTAGAACCAGGGAGTCTGACCAAGGTCTGCAATATGCAAATGTATCACAAATCAATCAAGGATTTTTCTGTGACGGAAAAAAGTGATTGCTAACCCCATGTTAGTTCTAGAAAGCTCTTCTTGATGTAATCAGTCACGTTGTCTTTCCCTATGATGCTGTACATTCTGTAACCAATTGCATTGTCTTCCCCACCAACCCAACTCTGTACTTCCCAAAGCTATATTATATGAGACCTATCTTGGGATCTTTGATCATTAAGAGATGCCATTGACCCAATTTATTGGGTACTGCTAGCCTAATAAATCAATTGATTATTCTTGAACCACTGTCTCTAAGTTTAACTTAATTTTCAAATGTAACAATACAGCATTATAGATGTAACTTGGCACAGCTTCCCTGCCTTGTTATTGATTATACTTACAGACTCATTAAATGTATGTGGGTAACTAAAAGAGGAAGAGTTCTTAACTTTTACACTGACATATTCTGATCACCAGGTAATAATGTCAGTGGTTTGAACCTCAGCTCCCTAGACCAAGTAAGACTCCAGGACTTATTAGGGAAAAACTAGCCTAGCCTGTGTAGGCTGGATGTTGTTTCTATCACAAACCCCTCCTTGCTGGCAAGATCCAAAAGGTTTTCTAGAGAATCTTCCACCATTTCAACGGTATTTCAGCTGTTATTAGACAATCTTGACTTTGGGGAGGTGAAAAGGTTGGCATAGAAAATACTGGAAGAAAATCACTATTGATCAGAGAAATGCAAATTAAGACAACTCTGAGGTACCACTACACACCTGTCAGATTGGCTAAGATGACAGGAAAAGATAATGACGAATGTTAGAGGGGATATGGGAAAACTGGGACACTGATACATTGTTGGTGGAACTGTGAATGGATCCAACCATTCTGGAGAGCAATTTGGAGCTATGTTTAAAAAGCTATCAAACTGTGCATACCCTTTGACGCAACAGTATTTCTACTGGACCTATATCCCAAAGAGATCTTAAAAGAAGGAAAAGGACACACATGTGCAAAAAAGTCTGTAGCAGCCCTTTTTGTAGTGGCTAGAAACTGGAAGCTGAATGGATGCCCATCAATTGGAGAGTGGCTGAATAAATTATGGTATATGAATGTTATGGAATATTATTGCTCTGTAAGAAACGACCAGCAGGGCGATTTCAGAGAGGCCTGGAGAGACTTGCATGAACTGATGCTGAGTGAAATCAGCAGAACCAGGAGAACATTATACACAGCAACAAGAAGACTATGTAATGATCAATTCTGATGGACATGGCTCACTATTCTCTTACATGGCCTCATTATTCTCTTGCAGACAGTGTGTTGGGAAGTGCCAACGTCAAGAAACTCATGTACCACCCCACACTCTCTTTCATGACCCATCAACAAGACCTCTTACTCTCTTGGAGCCCCTTAGGGAAAGGGATACTAAACCTTTGTCCCCTTAGAGGTTTCTTCTTGGTATCTGCCCTCCTTCTTTTGTACCTTAGGTAGGCAGTTTTATCTTTATTCTTTCACCAAAAAGCAAAAGATCTCCCAACAACTCTCCCCTTGACCTTCCAAATCCTTCTTGAGAAGTTGTCCATTGACCACTATGTACAAAACTAGCAGCAACATGGAGGGGCTATGCCTTATATTATAGTAAGCAAAAGGTAATGATGGTCTGTCTGAGCTGCTGCTCAACCAGAGCTACATTTTGACCCTCTCCATTGCTGTTGGGGCCCTTGCTCCTGCTGCCTGCCCTGTGCCTTATTGAGCCTAGAACACTGCTCACTACTTTAGACTCTTGTCCCAGAGCTTAAGTGCTTCCCCTCTCTTCTAGCCTGGGACAAAGTACTGCTATGAGCACTGCCCTTGCTCTTCTCTGATAAGAGCACCGCCCACTGTTTCAGGATTAAGCACTGTTCCCTGTTGCTGAGACTTCAAAGACCATGTAAACCAGGCCCTGAGCCATGAGTCCTATGCTAGGGGCCCAAGAACTGTCCACCTTATACCAGAGCTGGTGCTGCACTCTCTTAGGATATAGCAATGTCACTAGCCTGGCCTGGACCATCATTATCATTTTATACTGGAGCCTAGTGATGTCCCCCTGTGCCATGGATATAGCATGTCTGCAGGCACTTCTACTCTTCCCCCTGCTGGGGTCAGAACATGACTGGGCACGCCTCCTGTGTCCTTGGGGTTGGCTAAGAGATGTCCCACCAAGGCTCCTCCGTGTTGGCCTGAGCTCTGCCTCCCTATGTGAGGGTCATGCTGTGTACTTCCAGTGCCGTAGGCCAGGCCATCACACATAACCGGTCAGAAATGGCCAACACAAGTTGTCTCAGGCAACTCAGAGGAGTTTTTGGATTAGCCCAACTAGGTCTTGAGCTTCTCTATTAGGAATTATCTTACCTGATTCATAAAGTTCTTGCTTCCAGGAGACCAAAGGACCCAGGAACTCTTTATATCTTAAAAATCACGAAGCTGCCACCGAAGCTAAGATGATCAAGTTCAGTATTAGTCACTTACACTAGAAGTAGGATTAGGGGGTGGGGGGTGGGATTACAGAACTAAAGAGGGGGCCAGTATCTTCTAGGCCAGGACATAGACTCTACGTGTCATGGAAGGACAGCTGCTTCTATTTTTTTTTTTTTTTTTTTTTTGGACAGTGTGGAGTGTGCCTATGGCTTCTTCTGGGGCCTACTTTTTAGTGGCTATTCACTTACGTCTTACTGGGAAGTCATAGTTGAAAGGAACCAGGTCTTTCCTTTCGGACAGATGCCATACCCTCTCCTCCTCTCCCATCTTTAGCAAACCCGCTGGAGTATATCTGCCACATATATTCCCATCAACATTTCAGGAAAGTCTCTATCTAGTACTGGGGAGGATACAGCATTATTCTCAAGTACTGCCACTGTCCTTCCCTTCCCCTCCACCACCCAGTGTCTTTCACCGGAATCCCAACAAAGTCCATGTAGCACAATTCTCAATGGCCTCCCAAAGACCATGCAAGAAGTTCCATGCAATCTATTAGCATATATTCCAGATAATCCCCGAATATAAAGTTTTGAGGGAGGGACCAATCCTACAACAGCTAGAGGACCTGGAGATCAATGTTACCCTCTTCCCCTCGATAAAAGTTATGAAAACTAAACGATATTCATCATCTTCATGGTATAGGTCTTAAAGAGTACATTCACATCTATCTCTAGTTGCTGAATTTCACACTATTCAATGTACAGAGTCAACATTTTCAGAAGTATTGTCAGAACCATGGAAGGCGGGGGGGGGGGGGGCATAGGCCTTTTATATCTGGGTCCCTGATCACTCAGAACCCAGCTTCCTTTGGATTGCCCTCCCCTCATTTCATCAAAGTCATTCCTATCCAATCCTGCTAACCAACACCAAATGTTGTAGGCCAGGCCTGATCCAGGCTCATCCAGTGTTTCACCTTCAGGATTGGAATGAAATGAGACACTCATAGACCATCTAGTAGTTCACAAAAGGAAATTTATGTAGCCATGGCATTGAAAGAATATTCAAACACAGATACAACATTGATTTAGCTGGACACAGCAACTTTCTTGCTTCTTTGTTGGCCATGCTGGAGGACTAGTAAGAGGCTTGTATAGAGTCAGAAGTATCTCCTGAATTCTCATGCACTGACTTTTGTACCACCAGGAAGTAATGCCAATGATCTGTGCTTTGGGCTGATTACATTTTCACGGTGATTTTGATGCCATAATTGCTTAGCCTATATGACCTCTTATGAAGAGGGCGGTTAGCATACGTTAGCAGAGCATTTGACAGATGCTTCGTTGTATATATAGGTAAAGTCTTTGCAGTATCGCTTCTCATCTTACACACTAATAGTATTTCCCTCCCTAATCTACCAATCTAGTAACCATGTCAAAATAAGAGAGTCTGTCATCAACAATTTTTGATAAAACAAATCTGATTTCTTAGTGATTACCATTTCCTTTTCTAGATATTCCCTAAATGTTTTTTAATCATATATATATATATATATATATATATATATATATATATATATATATATATACATACATATATATATTGGTCAGGAATTAGAGTTAAGCTTACTGTCTATGACTTACAGATTCTACTCTCTTTAAAAAAAAAAAAAAAGGTCAGGCTAATAGGGCAGGTAGGTGGCACAGTAAGTAGAGCACCAATTAGGAGAGCATGAATTAATATCTGACCTCAGACACTAGCTGTGTGACCTTGGGCAAGTCATTTAATCCTGTTTTCCTCAGTTTCCTCATCTGAAAATGAGCTAGAGAAGGAAATGCCAAATCACTCTAGTATCTTTGCCAAGAAAACTCCTAATTAGGGTCAATTAGAATATCTCCCCCCCCAAAAAAAAATCAATATTAAACAAAATGTGTAAAATAGACAATGTTATAGCTTCCCCTCTCCACTTCTTTGGTTTTTTAGTAGTAGTACCTTACTTGGATCAAATCAAGACGGTGATAAGTCAGAAAAGTAATAATTGTGGCGGATTTGTTTGTGGAAGGTAAGGAACAAAGCAACAAATAAAAAAAAAAGTCAATGTTTTTGTCAAGCATTTTTTGAAAACATTTGTATATGTTCCTTCTTCAGTAGTTCAGTTCTTCAGTTCTTTCACTAAGTTTTGAATGTTAGAAGAGAAGTTAGAGAAGATAAACAGGATCTCTGCTCAAGAATGACATAGAAATTCATGAAGTGCTCCATATTTTTAAAAGAAAAAAATATTGCTCACATCCATAATTAGAAGTATTTCAAGGCTTGGACCCTAAGAAAATTAAGTGTCAATATAAGCTTTCTTCTACATAAAAACATAATATTTTAGATTTGAAGGACAACTCAGAGGTCATCAAGTTCCATATGTGTAAATAAGATTTGTTTCCTAAGGCAAATTCAATTGAGATGAATTAATGTTGTGCCTTGAGGACTATCCAGTCTAGTTGTATGTAAGAAGATGGATCTTGGCAGAGAGAAGGGACTAACCTCTAGAGATATGGCAGCCTTAAGCCAGAAGAGAGAAAGAGGGTATCTTTATCAAAAAATTATAAAGGAAGAAACATTGTAATGTCTAATTTGTGCAGAAACTATAAGGATAGGCTCTGTACTAATTTCTGTGTCAAACGGCAACAGAAATTTTACAAAATAAAGTCATCTGAGAGGGAAAGAGAATAAAAAGGTTAGCAGAGATAAATTTATTAGTTAAATACTGATTTTACAGCAACCTCACCTTAAGACAACGTTAATGAGTTTGTGGGGTCAGGGAGGGTGTGGTCATCCATCCTTCATGGAAGGGAACAAAATGGGAGATTAAAATTGAACCTTGTTTTAAAGATGCTCTTTGCTACTGGTAGATTCTTTTGGGTTGGGGTAGGTAATATCATAAACAGTTACAGCACTGTTTATGAAAAAGGAACAAGATCATAGTGAAGAGTCTTTATGGGACCCTGGAGCCCCTCTGAATCAGCAATATTCTAGGATAGCAGTAATGGAGTAAGGTAGGGAAGGAAAAAAGACCAATTCCAAAGAGGTTCACAGTGAAGCCTTTCCAAGGGATCACACTCAGTGCTTTCCTCCATGGGATGTTTTTTCAACTCTCTTGAGGCTTTTACTTGGTAGGTAGAAAATCTCCACTTAGAAAAAATCAGAGTCAAACATTTAAGCCAGTTAATATCTCATCATTATACATATAACTTGGTCCACAACCTTTGAAAAAGCCTGAGAGAGGAGGCAAGGAAGATACATGTTACATTATGTATGAGAGCTGCATCGTAAGTGAAGGTTCAGAGAGTATGGTAATAAGAATCACTGGTTTCCAGAAAGATCCTCCCACCTCCAAAACCTTGTCATCCCCAAGTCACTGAGCTCAGCTGAAGGGACAGTGTCCAATGAGACCTTCTTCTCTCTCATGACTTTGTATTCCAGGCAAAGCCTAAAGTCTTAGGTCACGGGAGTGAAATGGCAAAAGGAAAAGATCTCCCCAACTGGAAATCTTGTAGGAAGAAGTCACATGAGAAATGGTCTCTAACTACAAAAAATTAGCTTTCCCCAGTTAGTCTGTGGAGAGTGGGTCTCTGGACTTGATGATCCAGGCTCTTTTCAGTTTTCCTGCCCAAGTGGCCTTTAAGTTTCTTCCAAATCATTCTTCTGGAGTCAGTCTCATCAAGGGGAAGGACTGGGAATTTTGGCTACAGAAAGCCCCGAATCTCTCTCTCCCTGGTTTCCCAAATCCCAGAATCCAGTGTGAGGTGTTTGAGGTGGAGAAAGAGGTGAGATTATGCAGTGATGATGTCCCCATGATTTTCAGCTAAGACGAGGCTATTCCAGGAGTCCTGCTTGGTGCCAGCCTGTGGGGACTGGCTTACTGGAGATGGATAGCCCTGAGGAGAGATCTTCAGGGCTGAGAGAACTGGATGAATGGAGGTGCCATGGCCAGACATCGAGCTGACTGAAAATGACTAGAAACAAAAAGTGAAAGGATGAAATGAAAGGGAGTTCATCATAGGACACTACAAAGTATTTGGGATGGGAGAATTCAAGGTGGACTTTTAATCATAAAATTCATGTCACATGGAGACCCTAACTTGTCTGGTGATTTAAAATATTTTCCTTTTGGGAGTATTTAATTCTAAGGCTCTTATCATATCTTAAAATGCTTAGACAGATCCAAATCCCTGGCAAATGGATTAAAGAAAAAAAGATAAGGAAAAGGAAAAACAAAAAGACAGGCAGACTAATCTACCCCTCTCTTAGTGAGGTCCATTGAATGGAGGTAGCTTGGCACAGTTTTTATTGCTTTTTATGTCCCCACTACCCCAGTGGACAGTGGGCTAGATTTGCAATCTGACAATCTGGATTAAAATCTCAGGGCTGTACTCAATACTTGTGAGATCTTGGGTAAATCACTTCTTTTTGGGTTTCAATTTTCTCATTTATAAAATAACAAAGGTTAGATTATATGACTTTTAAGGTCCTTTAGCATTGAAATTAATGATTTTATAAGAAATCAGAAGTGCAAAAGGCTTGGATAATAGATCTCCAACATTAAGGGTACAGTATTATCTATGACCATCATTTTATTCTTATCACAAGCCTATGAGGGAGATAGAACAAGTGTTACTGTGCCTATTTCACAGGTGATGTCACAGGTTATAGTTACTGAATAACTAAACCAGGTCTTGAACACAAGTCTCTGGAATCCATAATCCCATGTATATAATGTTTCATTGATAAAGAGTATAAAAATGGTGCTATGACAGGATAGGATTTGTGTGGCAAAGGAAAAATTTCAGCTTCATAGAAGGAATAAATGTACTTGTCAGACACATAGTGATGTCTATTGTCAACTAGATGGTGTGGTGGACTGAATATTGGAGTTAGGCAGAACTGAGTTCAAATGTGACCTCAGTTATGTGACCCAGGGCAAGTCATTTCACCTCTTTGCCTCAGTTTCCTTATCTGTAAAATAGGGATAATAATAACCCCTAACTCCCAAGATTGTTGTGAAGATTAAATGAGATTAATATTGTCAAGTGTTTAACATAATACCTGGCACATAATAAGTGCCATATAAATTTTAACTTTTGTCATCATCATCATCAATCATCATCATGTGATTTAGCCACAGTGAAAAACAATCGCACCTCCAGCATGTATGCACTTAGCAGTGAGGAACCTTCCCTTCAGTTCCTATGTAAGATGCTCAAGGCTTCTCTCATTCTGGGGGAACAAAATCCCATTGACCCCAAGAATACAAAAGTAGTTAAGAATGTCGAACCTTCCCTCATGTAATCCAAAAAGAGCAAGAAAGTGGATTCCACAAAGAATGTGGGTTTTCAATCATCTAATCTAGCCCCAAGACAGAACAGGAAAGTTCACAGTGGCTGCCAAGGGCTCCAGCAAAGATAGGGCAATCCTGAGCCTAGATCAAGAGATGCCTCTGAAGTAATAGTAAAGGCCACTGTATTAAAGTTAAGAGGTAGTTAGGTGGCACAGTGGATAAAATGCTGGACCCAGAGTCAGGAAGACTCATCTTTCTAAGTTCAAATCTGCCCTCAGACATTTACTATGTGACCCACACAAGTCACTTAGCCCTGTTTGCCTAAATTTTCTCATCTGTAAAATGAGCTGGAGAAGGAAATGGCAAATCATTGCAGTGACTTTGTAAGAAAATTCCAAATAGGGTCACAAAAAGTCAGACATCACTAAAAACAACTGAACAACAAAATGACCCATGATCATAAAGGTATTAAGTAACAGAATAGAGATTTGAATTCATGTCATCTGCCTTCAAAACCAGTACTCTTTCTACTATGCCATGCTGCCTCTTTAAAAGGACAATAAGCTTGATGATGAACTGAGGTGAGAAATTTCCGTATAGTCCCAATACCTGTACTATATAAAACAAGGAATCCTGATATTTAGAATATTTGCCACAGAACTAACCCATTGCTCAACAAGGACTTGGTTCAACTCTAGCTCAAGATCAAAGTGTTCTGGCTAAATTGCATTTCTTACTAGCTCATATTTCCTCAAAGCAATGTTTAATTCTGGGCTTATCAGCTACTAAGGAGTCTCTTCCCATCCCACTTGTCATACTTACCTGAGACATGGGGCTGGTATGTCCATAATGGGAGGAGAGTCCTGGCTCTGTCTTTATGGGACGCATCTCCTCAGTGTTAGTGGTATTACTAGAGCTGCTGGCAGTGCTGGTGGTGGGAGTGAGACTCTCACTGCCTGAGGAACCTGGGAAACAAGGCACACACTGTAGTAACTTTCAAGCAGAGAAACAGAGAGAAAGGAAGGATAGATCTTCTCAGAAGTCAGGAGGCTGATAACAGTGGGACTGGTGGTTACAGGAGAAGCAATTTTTAAGTTTTTCTCCCTAATGGAGAGGAGCAATTCATTTAACTTTAATATGACCTGGATAAAGATAAATATATTTCTTTTCTTTAACAGCAAATTCACATGCCATCAATATTTATTGGAATGTATAAATATTTCCTAGGTACCTCAGTATTAAAAAGAGTATCTAGCATAAGGGACACGAAAGGAAATTATTGCTTCCACAGTAAATGCAGATGCTGGTATCTTAGTTTATAAACTCTCTTCTTCTGATCTCAGTTAATGTGACTTAGTTTCTCTAAGTCTGATCAGATTTGGGGAAATGGCCAAATTGAATACATAGATTTGCAAGGGTAAACAAAGATAGAGCAACATTACAGCCCTCCTAAACAACCTCACCTTCATCATAATTAGTATTAATAAGACCACAGAATGAACTTGAGAAACTTAGTGGACCCCAAAGCATTTTACATAAAGTATGTCATAGATTTTCAGACACAAAGGAACTGATGTTATCATTACTATTATGATTACAGACTAGCTATACAATAATGATCTGCTAAAAGTTAATTAAACATTTTCACAGCCCAGAAATCTACTGATTTGTTTACATAATTACACACACATTTGAGGCCCACCTGATGTTGTCTTGGCTTTGTTAAGGTTCTTGGGCTTCCGTTTCCTTGTTTGAATCCCTTCTTTCCTCATTGCAAGAGGCCTTGGAACCTAGGGAATCCAAAATAATAATGTAAACAAACACAAGTTTCCATCTGTTTTCTAATATACACCAAGAAGCAGAAAGATACCGGGAATCATCTTGATCAACTATAGCATTGTGTGTATGAACAACATGAATGAACTTTGGAAATTCTGACAAGAAGGCATTTTGGGAGAAATCAGCCTTGCAAAAGAATTTTAAATTTGTTTGATGACTTTTTTTTTTTAATTGCAACAAACTCTTCTTAAATTTGATAATGATGGTTCCTGTGGACAGTACTGAGGATTCCCTTTTCCATTTTTAGATTAAAATTGTCATTTACCTTCCTGGGCAAGTCACTTAACTCCAACTGGCTCAGCAAAAAATAAAAATAAATAAATGAAATTGTCATTTACTTATCCCAATTTCCTTTTGTTCTCTTAGCCTGGGTAATTGACCAGTTTGCTATAGGATTAATTATAGATTATTAAAACAGGTAAGATAGGACAGACAGAAAAAAAAACAGAAATGAAAATTAGGTCAGAAGTTGGAACAGGTATAACAATTACATAAAAGAATGCTAGGGTTTCACCTCACACCTTGAAAAATGTTCACAGTTGATGCCCATTGATTAGGAAATGACTAAACAATGTGGTACTTGAATGTAATGGAATGTGTTTTAAGAAATGATATGTATGAATATAGAGAAGCATGGAAAGATTTACATGAATGTACGCAGAGTAAAGTAAGCAATGTTAAGAAAACAAGAAAAACAATGACTATAACTATGTAAACTGAAGGAATAGCCAGAAGGAAGGGAAGAAGGAAAATAGAATGTCACCAAATTATAAAAAAACTAGCATGGTTTTTAAGAAGAGATGTGAGAAGGCACCCTTATTCTACTATTTGCAGAAACTGGAGATTCCCAAGTATTACACATTAACACATTTCCAGTCATAGTGTTTTTTCCTCTTTTTCTTTATTTTGTCTTCCAAAAAATACTGTTATATGGTATGACTCTTTGAGAGGCAGAGGGAAGAATGCTGGGAGAAATTATGGTGAGATAAAAAAAATCATCAACATAAAATTATTTTTAAAAAACATTGAGAAAGTAGTTTCATTTCCTGTAATATTAGTAAGATTAGGGGAAAGGCTTTCTTATATTATGAATGACACAACCTACCACCTCTTTACTACTATACCCATTCATTCATTCCTCCCTCCAGTCCCAGAGGAAAAGTTGCCCCTCCTTTTTCCTAATTCCCTAAAGCCCTTCCAATTATGCTCTAGATTTCATCTCTTCTTTTAAAGAGATCTTTCTTTCTTTCTCTTCCTTTCTCTCTCCCTCTCTCTTCCTCTCCCCCTCTCTTTCTCCTCTCTGTCTCTCTGTGATTCTGTCTCTTGTATACTGAGGACTTGAATAAGTATGTATGATTCATTTTTATAATTATATATTTTAGAATTTTTCTAATTTTATGGTTATTATTTATATTTCTAACCCCTAAAACATTCTGTCTAGTAACTGAGCATTTTCATTGGCTTCCCTTATGCCTTAGCTAAAATCTTACCTTCTATAGGAAGCATTTCCTCATCCTTAATTCTAGTGTCTTACCTCTATTTACCATTTTCAATTTATTTTGTATATAGCTTGTTTGTATATAATTGTTTGAATCTTATTGACTGTGAACTCATTGGGAATAGCAACAATCTTTTACCTCTTTTTGTATATAGAGCATGTAGTATCTGGAATATAATAGATGTAAATAATTTTTGATTGATTGACTCCACAAAGCCCCAGTCCCAAATATCCCCAAAAACATCTCCATCCCTCTATATTTTGTCATTAGCTCAAACCTTTCATTTTAAAAACTGAATTCTTTTTTTTTATGTCCAAACTTGTTCTTCTATAGATAAACAAGGGCACAGAGGAAGGAATGAAAAGGGTATATTAGTGTGATCCTGGGAAAACTAGTCTCCATGACCTGAGTTAAAGTGACCTGATCTCAGAGTAGATTGTGTGACCTTGGGCAAGTTAATTAACCTCTGTTTGCCTCAGTTTCCTCATCTATAAAATGGAGCTAACAATAGTATTTGCCCACAGAGTGGTTGTCAGGATGGAATGAGATAATTATAAAGCATTTAGCATAATATAGTAAATATTATATAAATGTCTATTAATATTATTATTATCATTGTTAGTTATTATTTCTGCTTTTGCACTTACTATTCTTCATGTAGGGAATTATTTCCCTTCTCACCTTTCCTCTTAGTTTCTTTCAAAACTCAGATAATGAGCTACTTTCTACATAAAGTTTTTCCTGATCTTTTCAACTACAAGCACTCCCCCCACCTTATATTTATATACTTATTTTTCATACATTTGCATATATTGTTCCCCCCAATAGAATGTAAATTTACTGAGGGGAAGATTATTTCATTTTTATTTTTGTATGCTCAATAACTAGTACAGTGCTTGGGCACGTAAGTAATGTTTAATAAATTAATTCATTGATAGATTTGTCCATTTGATTGATCTTCCAAAAGCATATTCTACCTCACCAACACACTGTGCTCAACATTGTCCTTTTCACTTGCTAGGAGGCCAATAAAAATTTCTTTAAAAAATTTAAAATTTAAAGATGCTAGCACAGAGAGTAATTCAGTACAACTGAACAAGTATTTACTAAGTGCCAACTGCATGCAAAACTTTAGGAATACAAAGATGAAATATGACATAGTAGGGCTAATAGTAAGACTATCTTACTATTAAGGATTTCTCATTATACTGGATAAAACTATGTGAAAGATAAGAAAAAGAATCAAGACGTGTAGTACAAAGAACACTGGTTAAGATATCATAAAAGACATATCTCCCCATATAGTGGCATTGTGAAAATGACAATTTAAAAGGATGTGAAACCTAACAAATAGAGAAATGAACGATCATTATATTGTCAAAGTTCAGGAACCCAGTCTTAACTTACCCCATGCAGCTTCATGTAAAGGCCACAGGCATTACAGACAGGCTCCCCTTCTGCATTGCGACGCCATAGCGTGGTAGTTGTGGTCTGGCAATTTGCACAGGACAGACCCACCCGACGGGAAGCAGACTAAAAAAGGGAGAGCCAAAAGGTTTATTTTGTATTTCACCAAAAGAGAAATTTATCCTTAAAGTGGATCTTCTTGATCAGATCAATGGGAGGGCACCTAATCCTGAGATACCCAGTTTCCTGTTGTGGAACCAAAATAGCCAATAAATATGCCCATTACAACAAAATAAGTTCACGTAGCGGTATGTCACGTAAGTGGTGGGGAGGCTCTAAGGAAGGATATAATGTCTTGAGCTTCTGAAGCATGATATGCAGAAAGACTACTGAATTTTGGAGTCAAAGGGCCTAAGTTCTGCTAATTACTCCTTATGTGATCTAAGCCCCCATTCCTCATCCCTAAAATGAGGGAATTGGATTATACTATCTATAGGTGCCTTCTAGATAATCATCACAGGTTATTTCACTGAGTCATGAAACCAGAATCTTCTAGTACATAACTAGGCTATTTTCCAGATAAAACTGAAATTAGGAAGCTACAGGAACAATTTTCATTCATAAAAGATAGAAGATATAACTTTAGTGTTACTAATGAGCACTAATAAACTGACCAAAGGAGAAAGTTAGCATGGTTTGAAGAATGTATAATGGGGGATTGGAACATGTGTAAATGTCATTGGTTTGCAAAGATTGCATCATTCCTGTGAAAAATTCTGGAAGCTTATTTCTGGGTGACTAGAATCCTGGAGTATGCTAAACATTGTGCTATTATATTTCCATAGACATGAGAAGAGTCCTTTTTCATTGGCTATATAATCTCTGCCCTGTAGCTGAAAATATTGGTGATTTTAATTTTATTATTTTGTTTAGGAATATTTTATCATTGGAATGCTATTTTTTTCAGAACTTACAAAAATATAACATAAAAATTATACACAGACAACTTTGAAAGAATATCAATATTTACTATTTTAATGAAATTTTGAGGCATTCCAAGATCATTTAAGATGGAAATATCCACATGGGAGATAAGAGGAACTTGCTCCTGGAAGAAAAAATTCTGTGTTCCCCTATCATCAAGGTAGGAATAGTCTTTTCCATTGGTCAGTAGCTGGAACAGGCTATATCTTTTAAAATAACATATTGAGTATTCTCTATCTCTCTGTCTTTCTATCACCAAAGACATGAAGGTTCCTTTTACCCACAGTGTAAGAGCCATTCTAAGCTGGGAAAGGGAGAAGAGGGCTACCTTCTCCTCACCCCATATCCAACACCAACTTCTCCAAGAATTAGACCTGGAATTTTTATCTGTTTCATCCATCCTTTTCAGTTCTAGGCATAGGAGCTAAATAAAGTCTCTAGGTTTGTACTTGAGTCATGGTGACCCTGGGAACAGGATTATAGGGCAGATGTTGTTACCAGTTCCCCAGGAAGTCAGAATGACTAGGATTCAAACCCAAGGGGAGTTTGGACAATGGTATCTATCTGTACTGACCTGAGTTCAACTGAGAACCTAATTGCTTTCCTTTTTTTTTTCCAGAAACTGAGATGTATAGGGGGATTATGTCCTTCCCTGACCCCCTCTACCCACCCTGACAGATATTGGGAAGGGGGATGTTTGTAGTCTAGCTATACCTCTGAAGTCATTATTTCTTTGTAAAAACTAAGCTTACTCTTAAGTGGGTAAATGGAATTGGGATGCATAAGACCCCTAAAATGGAGCAAAAATAAAAAAGAGGGGAATAAAGCCAATGGTAGAGACTAGCTACTCCTAAACCACCTAGGAATACTGGAGTGCTGAAATATAACATCTGGCAATCAGACGGTGAGGGCCAGGTACTTGCTGTTTATATCATATTTTGTTTAACTAAAATAGCATTTCAATTGTAAAAACAAACTCCTGTTACAAAAACTAATCATAGTATTTATTGGATCTGAGTTGCTTATACAAATATATTAATGAAGTCTCAATGAAACAATATTTTAAGTAGAAAAAAATACTGATTTTTAAATAGTTTGGCAAACATTTACAGTTTCTTTTTTCCTGTGGAAAACTTATTACAGAAGTTCTAACTTACATTAAGCATAGTTAAAGAGGAAAATCTAGCTGCCAAAATGATGCTTAAAAGTTAACAAGTGACTTCTCTGAAATATTAAACAGAATACATTTTCTGGACTAGCTTTTATATTTTGTAGTGGGCCCTCTATTAATTTTTAAAAATAATAGCTTCACAGAAAGCTGGGAAATAATTTTTATAACCAGTGTTTTTGATAAAGGCATTATTTCTAAAATATAGAGAACTGAGTCAAATTTATAATACAAGTCATTCTCCAATTAATAGATGGTCAAAGGATATGAATAGACAATTTTCAGAAGAAATTAAAGCCATCTATAGTTATGTGAAAAAATGCTCTAAATCACTATTGATTAGAGAAATCCAAATTAAAACAACCCTGAGGTACCATCTCATATCTTTGAGATTGACTAAGATGACAGAAAAACATAAATGGTGAAGGGAATGTGGGAAAACTGGGAACACTAATTCATTACTGATGGAGTTTTGAGCTGATCCAACCATTCTGGAAAACAATTTAGAACTATGCCCAAAGGGCTATAAAACTGTACTTGTCTTTTAATCCAGCACTGTCACTACTGGGTCTATATTCCAAAGAGATCATAAAAGAAGGAAAAGGACTTACATGTACAAAAATGTTTGTAGCAGCTGTTTTTATGGTGGCAAAGAATTAGAAAATGAATGGATGCCCAATTAATTGGGGAATGAGTGAATAAGTTATGGTATATGAAGGAAATGGAATACTATTGTTCTATGAGAAATGCTGAGCAGACTGATTTCAAAAAAATCTGGAAAAACTTACATGAACTGATGCTGAGTGAAGTGAGTGGAACCAGGAAAACATTGTACATATCAACAGCAACATTGTGTAATGATCAAATATAATTCCTCTCAACAATACAGTAATCCAAGACTATTCCAATAAACTTCCATCCAGAAAGAGAACTATGGAAACTGAATGCAGATTGAAGCATACTATTTTCACCTTTTTTCTTTCTCATGGTTTTTCTCTTTTGTTGTGATTTTTCTTTTCAACATGACTCATATAGAAATATGTTTAAAATGAATGTACATGTATAATCTACATCAGATTGTTTGCTCTCTTAAAGAAAGGGGAGATGAGATAGGGAGAGAGAAAAAACAAATTGAAACGCAGAATGTTACAAAAATGAATGTTGAAAACTATCTTTACATGTGATTGGAAAAGTAATATACTATTAATATTAAAAACAACAACAATAGATAATATCTTCAGTGCAATTTCTTTTAGTCATGCTTGTCTTTTTGGCAGTAGTATCATAGAGAGTTAAGAATCTAGGATTTAGGAGCAGCTAGGTGGATAGAGCACCAGCCCTGAAGTCAGGAGGACCTGAGTTCAAATCTGACCTTAAGACACCTAAAACTTCCTAGCTGTTTGACCCTGGGCAAGTCACTTGACCCCGACTGCCTCAGCAAAAATAAATTATATATATATTTTTGTGTACATATATACACACACACACACACATATATATTCTTAATTTCAGGTAATAACTTTTCTTTTTGAATATCGAAGTTAATATAACAAGCCCATGTTTCAGCATTCTAAATCATTTATGGTTTTGTGAAAAGAAAATCAAAATAATATCTGTATTAAATTTCAAAATGTTAACAAATAGAAAAATGTATAATTTAATTCCAGCACTTTTTCATTGGGAATTATGTCCTTTTAAAAACTTATTTTTTAAAAATAATGTAAGCAGCAATTCAGAATGCCATAGATTTTCAAACCAGTTAAACTACTGTTTTAATTGTTTACCATAAAGGATTGTAAATATGCATTGACAGCCAAAACTATATGGTGCCAGCAACTAATATAATATCTAGTGTGGCATTAGGAGATACTAAAGAAAAAAGTTGGCCCACAACCTGATGGTATCTTTAAATCAGCCTGACAATATTTTTGGTAGTTCCCCCCTACCCCACATTTGTGTCTGAGGGTAAGATATGTATCTCATATCTTATAATAAGGAGGAAGGTTCTGAGGACTATCTCCCATTTTCTTTCCCCACCACTTCTTTAGGCTTTGAGGCAGTTATGATTTCCAAGACTGTGGTATCATAGCTCTGATTCTATATTCCCCCTAACTATGAAAGTGATTCTCTCTGGGGACTTATAAATCTCCCCCTTGTGGAACTATATGTTGTTCAGGATGGTATTATAATTTTTAAGAGAAGGTAATCCCCTGAAATGCAAATTTCTTCTATACATTGGAAGAAACACAATCTGAGGTCTCTTTCTGATTTCATACTTTCACTTCTACTCCCCCAAAAAGGTTTTCCTTTGTCTTTTTGGGATGAGAATCTCCCCTCCCCACCACAACTCAATCATCCCTATTGTTTTTATCTCATTTTCCTATAAGCCCCATATTTATTGAGAGACTAAAAGAACAATGATTTCTTCACTATTCACAAGTTGGTAGGAGTGAAACATGCCCCCCAATATATCTTTCCTCTTCATTTATGTAACTCCCCACTTTCATATTTTATCCTACAAAAAGATACAGATTCACTTATAAATTAGAAATTAACTCTTTCCCCTTCTCTTCTCCTATTAAGGGTTTAACCACTTAAATACTTTTTATCCCATAATGAGTCCTCTTTGTTCTTTTTTTAATTTCACAAACTTTTTAAAGAACATAAAAAAGAAATATAAATATGAAAATATTAAAATTACTTAGTCTTTTTTAATTAATTGTACTAGTAATACCTGTTTCACTTGACTCCCCTACGAGCATTCTAAGGAAGGGGCATCTTAACCTTTTTTTTTTTTTTGTATTATGGCCCTTTGGAGTGTGGTAAATGAAGCCCACAGACCCCAACTCCTTTGTAAAAATTTTATTGTAATGCTTTATTTTTACATTACAAATATTTATAGGTAAGTCCCATACCACAGACACTGAAGTAACATCAATAATAAACATATATGCATCAAAACAATGGAGCAACCAAATTCTTAAAGGAAAAGTTAAATGAATTTCAGCAAGAATAGATAGTAAAGCTATACTAGTGTATAGTTTTACTATATACTATATATACAATATAATGTAGAACCTCAATTTTCCTCTCCCAGAGCTAGACAAATCTAACTGTAAAATAAATTAAATAAGAAAGAAGTTGAGAAGATGAATAGAATTTTAGAAAAATTAGATGTGATAGACCTCTAGAGAAAATTGAATGGGACTACTCTCACTTTGTGAGAGGTCTATAACAAAGTAAAACAGTTAAGTAAAACAAATGATATAATGATCTCATATAAAAGTGCAGGTAACATTTCAAATCTGTAGCAACCCCTCATATCTCAATTAAAAAAAAAAAACAAATCTGTTTTCTCTCCTCCAACCCAAAACCCATTTTTTTTTAAAAGAGAGAAACAAATTCCTTGCAACAAACTAATAGAGCTAAGCAAAATAAATTCTCTCAATGGCTGCATACAAACATATATATATCATTTTATGCCCTAAATCCGTTTAAATAAAATTATGCATATATAATATATGTAGTTTATATATGATTGTTATATAAATTTTGAGCATCAAAAATCTGCTCTTTCCCTCTCTCTTCTCTAGCCATTAAGATTGCTAACATGTTAAAAAAACATTTACAGTCAAACAAAACAAATTTCCAAAATATATGGTTCATTTTGTATCATGAGTTCTTTGCTTCTCTATTAGCCAGTGGATAGTATGTTTCTTCATTAGTCCTCTAGAATTGTGGTTGGCCATTATGATGATCAGAATCTCTCATTCTTTTATAGTTATTCATCTTTCCATACTGCTGTCATTATATAAATGGTTCTGGTTCTGTTCACTTCACTCTGCATCAGTTCTTCCCAGTTTTCTCTGAAAGAATCTCTATCATTTCTTACAACACAACAGTATTGCATCACATTTATAAACCATAACTTATCTAGTCATTTCCCAATGTATGAACACTCCTACTCAGATTCATATTCTGTTACCTCACAAGGAGCTATAAATGTTTTTGTACATCCTTGTACATCCTTGTTTTGCTCAGGAATAATATCTCCCCTCTCCTCCTTTAATTAATCTTCTCTCTAATTCCACTTAGACATTCCTTTTCTCCTTTCCCTCCTATTTTCCCTGTTGAATGAAATGTATTTTTGTAGCTTATTGTTCAGTCATTTCAGTCAAATCCAAATCTTTATGACCCCATTTAGGGTTTTCTTGGCAAAGGTACTGGGGTAGTTTGCCATTTCTTTTTCCACCTCATTTTATAGATAAGGAAACTGAAGCAAACAGCATTAAGTGACTTGCCCAGGTTACAGCTAGTTAGCATTTGAGGGAAGATTTGAATTCAGGAATATAAATCTTCATAAATTCAGACTCAATACTCTATCTACTATATCACCTCACTGCACACATTTCTGTACCTACTATATTCTTCCCATCTTCTACCACTTCAGAAGAGAATAGGTTCAAATATCAGAAGTTACCCTTATCTCCTCCTTCCTCTTTATATAGATGTATATGTGAGATATTTATGTGATTATGTGATATGAGATGATTATGTGAGATAATTTCCCCTAACTTTCTTTTTCCTCTCCTTCCTCTACAACTCCTGATGATGTTAAGGTTCAAGGGAGAACTTTCTGGCATGTCTCATCTCCCCAGATCTACAGTTTCTTTTTATTAATCCTTTATAATATTTGTAATTACCTTTTTATGTTTCTTTTATTTTCTATGCATGACAAAATTTCTCCATAACTGATTTTTTTTTTTAATCAGGAATGCTTAGAAGTGCTCTATTTCATTAAAATTTCATTTTCCTCCTGTGAGATTATACTCAATTTTGCTGCATATGGTTGTAAGCCTATATCCTTTGATTCCTGGAATTTCATATTCCAAACTCTCTGTTTTTATAGTAATGGCTGCCATTATGAGTGATTTAGACTGTGGCTCTTTGGTACTTGGATTGTTTCTTTTTGGCCACTTTCAGTGTTTTTTTCTTGACCTAGAAGTTCTGAATTTTGATTTTAATGTTTCTGGAAGTGTTTTAAGATTTGTTTTAGGAGGTTAGCAGTGGATCTTTTTTATTTCTACTTTGTCCTCTAGTTCTAAAAACCATGGGAAGTTTTATTTTATGATTTTTTGAAATATGGTGTCTAGACTTTATGGTCATGGTGTTCAGTGATTCTTAAATTTTTTTCTTCCGTCTATTTTCCAGATAAGTTGTTTTTGCTTGGAGATGCTTTGAATTTTCTTCTACTGTTTCAGTCTTTTAACTTTACAATATCTTGTTTTTTGTTTCTTGGAGGCATTGTCTTTTATTTAATCCGTTCTAATTTTCAGGGAGATTATTGCTTGGATAAAAATCTGTGCCTTCTGTGCTAAGATATTAATTCATTTTCCAATTCTTTCTTCCATATCTATCATTATTTTTCCTCTAGTGCTCTTGTTTCATTTGTAAAACCATTATTTATAATTTTAGTAAAGTTGCAAGATATCAGATAAATCCACATAAATCATCAGCATTTTTATGTTACCAACAAAGTCCAGCAGCAAGAGATACAAAGAGAAATTCCATTTAAAATAACTGTAGATAATATAAAATATTTGGGAATCTACCTGTCAAGACAAAATCAGGAACTATATGAACAAAATTACAAAACACTTTCCACACAAATAAAGCTAGATAATTTATTTTTTTTTAAAAATTGTGGGAAAACTGGAAAACAGTATCACAAAAACTAGGCATTCACCAACACCTAACACTGTATACCAAGATAAGGTCAAAATGGGTTCATGATTTAGATATAGTGATACTACAAGCAAATTATAAGAACAAAGGATAGTCTACCTCTCAGATCTGTGGAGAAGGAAGGAATAATGGCCAGAGAAGAATTATAGAAGATTATGAAATGCAAAATGGAAAATTTTGATTATATTAAGTTAAAAAGCTTTTGAACAAACAAACCAATGCACTCAAGATTAGAAGAGAAACAGAAAACTGGGGAAAAATTTTTACATCCAAGCGTTCTGATAAAGGTCTCATTCTTAAAATATGTAGAGAATTGACTCAAATTTATAATACAAGCCATTATCCAATAGATAAATGGTCAAAGGATATGATCTTTTCTAATCATATGAAAAAATGCTCTAAATTACTATTGACCAGAGAAATGCAAATTAAGACAGCTCTGAGATACCACTAAATACCACTTAGGTTGGCTAAAATGACAAGAAAAGATAATGATAAAAGTTGGAGGGGATATGGGAAAACTGGGCCATTAATATATTGTTGGTGAAGTTGTGAACTTATCCAATAATTCTGGAGAATAATTTGGAATTATATGCAAAGGGCTGTCAAACTATGCATACCCTTTTATAGAGTGCCACATATAGTGGGGGTACTTCCCCAGAGGGAATCTGCTGATAATGTCTGGTTCAGCTCCCCATTTCCCCCAAGGGCTCTCAGCCTTCCTAAGAAGTCAGGGGGCATTGACAACCTGTGTTGTAATTAAAGTAGAGTGATGAAGAGAGCCATCTGCACCCAGAGAGAGTACTGTTGGGATTGAATGTGGATCACAACATAGTATTTTCACCATTTTTATTGTTGGTTGCTTGCTTTTTATTTTCTTTATCATATTTTTTTTCTTTTTGATATGATTTTTTTTGTGAAGCATGATAAATGTGGAAAAATCAGTTGATAGAAGAATTGCATGTGTTTAACATATATCAAATTACATGCTCTCTAGGGGAAAGGCTGGAAGGGAGGGAGAAAAAATTTGGAACACAAGATTTTGCAAAGGTGAATGTTGAAAACAATGCATATATTTTGAAAATTAAAAGCTATTATTAAAAAAAAAACACTATTTACTTAACAAAACAAAAAGCCTCAAAACATTGCTTCATTTTTTCCAGAGATTCTAGCTGAATCTATGTCCAAGCTGTTTTTACTTTACTTGAGATGTTTTGGAGAAATTCGTGTTTATACATTCAGTATCCTTGTTGCTTAATAGCTTTTTTCCCCCCCCTTTTTTTAATGGTGAGATTCTCATTTTGTCTGCTGATTCTACCAAACTACTTCCTGATTTCAGTCTTAATGTTAAGGTCAGGTCCTAGGGTCTGGGCTGTTCCCATTGTTATTTTCTTGGTATATTGAATATTGTGTGATTCTTGGGTCTCAGGGACCTGAAAGTTTTCAAGGTTCCTAAAGTAGTCTCATCAAAGACATCCAAAACAGTCTGATCACTGAACCTCAGATCAGAGTTCTGCAAGTTTCTGAGCTAGATTTAGGTTCAAGCAATAATAGATTACTGCAGATTTAGTCTCCATTAGTCAGCTAGGAAAATCTGCTGGTTCACAGTGGTAGAAATGCACAATCTCCTTTGCTTTGGGATTCCTGCCTTAGTTATTCTGTTTCTGGTTTCAGACGGAACTTGAAATGGGAATTGGAAACTTGTTCTGGATGTAAGGGTCTTAGCCACATTGTACTTGCTATTTTCCCCCTAACTTTCAACTTAAATTATCCTTACCATTTTGGACTTCTGTCACCTTTCCTCCAACATGCTCAAAATGGTTTCAGACCAGATTAAAAGTCAGCAATATATAAAAGACTTGCCTCTCCTTTCAAAGTGACCCTGTGACCTCTTTTATTTTGGGAGAGAAGTAGGGGACTATGGGTAAATAATATCATATAAACTGACAGATCACCATGTTAATTGGTTTAATTAACTGTTATTTTTTTTTAATTTGCAAAGGAATAGGAAGTATATCCAAAAATGGCTATAATGTAAAAACAAAAGATACCAATGAAACTTATTTTTAAAACTTAAAAAAAAAAAAAAAAGGAAGGAAGTAAATTAGGACCTTAGGTGAAAGCAAAAACAAAAACAGTCATCTCGTGGTGGAGCTAGAACTACAACATAAAAAATATGGGGCAATAAATAGGGAGAAGTATGGATAATGAAAAATGTTCCCTAATCATTGTTCCTGTTCTAGTTTTTATTTTGAATGAATCCATACTTCAAGGATCTAGAAGTTCAGTGTTGGCCCAACCACTACTGACATAGATTGCAATAATCTCATGTATTAGCAAACAGTTTTTCTGAGTTTCTGTGGCTAAAAGTGTTTACCATAGGGAAGCCAACCCTCTCCTGCTATACTTGATTAGGTTGGTCCTTAGACTAGACACATACTTAAATCTTGGTAAGATCATCCAGAGTTTGTGTTTCAATGATTTAGCCTAACTAGGCTAACAGTAAGCTAGGACAAATTGATCAAATCCCACCCATTGCTTGATTTTGTATGTTCTGTGTGTGTTTTTTACAATTTAAAATATAATAAAACTCTTAAACAAAAACAATTCTTAACTTGCCTGGCTGTACAAAAGCAGGTATTAGGTTGAATTGGCCAGACCCATAGTTTGCTAAATTGACCCCTGGGGCCTAGTCTTTGAGAACCCAAGGTCAAATCTATTCCTTGTCAAAAAAAAGATTCCCTGATGAACCTATATTAGATTACTTACCAGACGACGTTGTGGCTTGATAAGAGGCCGGTTGATGCCATTCATCTTGTGGTAGAGTCCACAGGCATTACATAAGTAGTGACCTGTCCCATCTCTTCTCCAGAGAGGGGTAGACATGGCTCCACAGTTGACACATTCTCGACCTTCAGAGAAGTCATCAAACATATCTGTTGGGGAAAAAGTGGAGAAAAATACAGAAGTTAATTTTCCTCCCAAGCTTCCTATATCTAGGAACCTAAGGAGCATAATCCCAAAATGATTTTTTTTTCAAGAATTTAAATCACTTTAAACATGAACTCATTAACATGATCCTAAAAGACAGAGGGAACAACATATCAAGATAGTAAGTCAGTATTTTATCTCTTAGACAACAGAAGTAGCAGTGCCCAGACCATCAATTTAAAGTCTAAAGTCCAGCACTGGGACCATGGACATGTGTGGTTTCACATATATTTATATATGTATATGTATAATATATCTTTATTTTCCCTCTAGAATTTATGAATATGGATTCTACTGGAAACTTTCCCCAGTCATGCCAAGGATCAGTTGGGGAAAGGACTCCATCTAGAGTATGTTTAATTATTTTCTCTTTTAGTTTCACTATGTCTAATAAAATCTGTAGTCACCATATGCTGACTGACTATGTCCTGTGAATGAAGAGGGATATTCATAGTAAAGGAAAGTCCAAGTGTGAAATAGTAGATTTTCCTGAAAAACAATTATGCAAATCTCAGCAGTCTTTCATCTCTTGAATTTTTCCATCTCTTAATCTAAATTCAGGACCCAACCAATGTGATTTTTAATTTATCCAGCTGGCCAGAGTTGTTCAACTTGACAATGCAAAAGGCTATAAAAAGTCCACATACAGAAACTTTGAAATACCACCTGGCTGGGTTCTTGAGTATAGATCCACCTGCTGGACAAATGATATATTACACTTTCCATATTTAATACCTACCTGTATGAGAAAGGCACAAGCTGATAAGAGTTGCTATTGCCACTGCTATCAGGTGTCACAAACACAAAATATTTAGAAGTGTAACAATAGGAGTCACTAAGACTATGTACACACATTCATACACATGCACACACCCCTAAAAACCCAATATATACCATTATACCTCATTAGGCATTATACCCCAAGAGAAAGAAAAAATATATATTGATAGTGACACTTTCTGTAGTAATAAAGAACTGGAAAGTTTATGCTAATTTATTTAGAAATAGCTAGACAAATTATAGTATGTGATATTACTGTGTTGTAAGAAATTACCAATATGAAAAATTCAGAGAAATTTGATATTCACATGAACTTATTAGAGTAAGCAGAAGCAAGAGAAAATTTACATAATAACTTGGATCAATGTAGTCACTTCTGACATCTTGATAAAGAACATGCCACTTTCCTTTCTGCAGAGCAATGAGTACAAGGAATGAACTGCATATTTTCAGACATAGTCAATGTATTGATTTGTTTTGTCCAAACATCATTTTTGTTTTGTTTTTTACAAAGAAGAGATTAATGGGCATCAAAATGATATATTAAATTAATAAACTTTTTTAAAAGTATTTTTATACACCATTCCCAATATGTGATCTCTAGACACTGCTTAAGTAGCCTAAGGAATGAGGAACTTACTATCTTTTCAAAATTCATTAACAATTGAGAATTTTGAGTCACCTGTACTGTTTGTATTGGCCAGGCACTCAAGCTCTGACAATATTTTTCTTTTCCATTTAATTTATTTTATGTATTCCCAGTTTAGCATCCACCAAAACTTCAATAAAAATATATTAGTGGTGAAATTTTTTTATATATAGCTGACATTTGCTTTCTAATTACCACCCACTGGTTTCCTTGTCTTACTTCTGGTCCTCCACCACCCCCCCCCCAAAGCTTCCTTTGTTCTTTCAAGCCCTAGTACCAAAAAAAAAAAAAAAAAAAAAAATCCCTATTTTTTTAAAGACTATATGATGATCCTATCATCTATATCAGGGCCACAGTTGGGAAGGTTTGATTTATCCAAAAGAAAATGCTTAGGTCCTAACTCTGGGTAACAAATCAATCACTTGCACCTGCAAATCAAGTCAGTCAGTGTCCCAATCAGGTAAATACCAGGCAGGTGTGAATGGTTGTTTGCTTATGTTGTTTGTGCACATCACAGTCACAAGGCTGGCTATTTTTGCACCTGTACTACACTGCAAACCCTTCTTCCAAGGTCAGCTACCTCTCAGGAAATGAGGCAACTCACCAGAAGCTAGAGCTTCCCAGAACCAAACTTCTTAGCCTTGGAAGCTGCTTGCCCAAGATAGCAAGAGTAGAGGGAGGAAAGAGCAAGTGTAAAATGAGCACCAACCACCAGTCTTGTTGATTATCACACCTACTACTATCATTTGGCTCCACTTGCATGGGCTGTGCTGCTCTTCACACTCCTACTGGGCTTACTTTGTCTACATATTTACTTCTAACTATACCTGTTGCTTCTCCTGATAGACTTAAGTTCTTTGAGGGCAGGAACTATTATGTTTTTTTGTTTTGTTTGTTCTGTTTTTCCCAACATCTGCTAACGTATGTCTATTGAATGACTGGTTCCTTCCACGGAAAATAAACTGCTATGATTGAAAGAGATGATCTTGTAGTATAAAACCTGTTCTCAAATATAAGTCTGCTTCTCACTATATATGAGACCATGAAATCTTATGAAAACTTATTCTCTGAGCTTCATTTTCCTCCTTCTAAAACAAAGCAAGTGATCTGTGAGCTCTAAAATTCTGACTGATTCTACATATTTCAAGCCATTCAGTAAAAGCCAGAGTCAGTAGTGGCAGTGGCCACAGGAGGGCTCCACAGTCACACAAATTAATAAACCAGACATTCCAGAATATAACCTTTTTAAAGGGAGCTACAAAAACTAGAAACACACATAATCATGGAACCTCAGAGCTAGGAAGTTGGAGGCGATATGTCCTCGTGTTCTAATTTTAGAGAGAGAGAGAGAGTAGAAATAAGACCCAGAGGCACGTGACTTGCCCAGAATGGCAGAGTTGGGGCTGTCTCAGGTAGGAATGAGTCCCAGACAAACATTTCACTGCCCAACTGCCCATTTCCCTCTCTTCTCATCTTTTTAGCTTTCTCTTTCCTGAAGATTTGTGGACTAGAAATAAATAGTTAATAAATAATCTTTGATTCTCTAAAAAACATACTCAAAGAAATAACTTTCTTTCAAACAACCACCTCCAACTGACCTTTCAGAACTCATTTCAATTAAATGTCTTAAGACCTGAAGCTTCTTGGGTAATTTGGCATAGTGGACTTGGGCTCAAAATTGACCTAGAATACAATCTATAGGATATCATTTAACCATTCTGAGCCTCAATTTCCTTATCTTTAAAATCATGGAATTGGATTAGTCTCTTACATCTGTTTCAGTTCTACAGCTGTGATTCTAAAGTCTGCACGAAAGTCATGGTTTGTATGCACTGCTTATAAAATGGTTTAGGTTCAAGGGTTTTTCAAAAAACCTTAAGTTAATTCATCTTTGATAAGGGGGGAAAAATGAGTACAAGGCAGGAGGCAGACCCAGTGAAGTGGGAGGAAGAATATTTATCCCCCAGGGGACTTTCTTTGGAAAGCCAGGCCACTGGAAAGATTATGATAAACTTACCACCAAAATGAGTTTTGAATCTGAGAAATAAGATTTTCCTATTACCCTGATTGTTAGTACCCTTTTCTCCCGGCAGATTACTTTGTATCTTTCATTTTGTAGCTATCCAATTTGTGGCTTCTATTTGTTTCTTTGTTAATATGGTGTATTCAGCAAATAATAGGGTTCTTGACCTGAGGTCCATGGACCATCACAGACTTTTGTGAATACATTTCAGGATCTCCATGGACTTAGGTGAGAAAAAGTATGCTAACTGAAATTTAACATTTCCTTCAACTTAAAAACATTATTCTGAGGAATCCATAGTCTTCACCAGATTGCCAAAGGAATCCCATGACGCAAAACAAGGTCAAAGTCAGCTGCAGCCCCAGTGGCTTCCACTCTTCTCAATGTAGGGACTACTTTCCAGACCAGTCAGAAATGATTTATTTGTACACAATCTACTTCTCCTCCCAACTGCAATTTTCCTTAAATAAAATGTGACTACTTTTTGCCCTTTTATGCAACTCCACAGGCTGGAAAGCTAGTGTTGAAGAGTTCTGCTCGAGAACCCAGGTAGGGAGTATTGTGTGTTCTTGGTTCCAAACTCTGCAACTATTGTATGGGTTTGAACCATGATGTCATGACTTTCTGTGACTTGGCTACCTCATTAAAGGCACGGCAGTTCAGTTTTTCCAGAGGGTATTGGTATTTTCACAGTGACCTGTGAATTTACCTTCTAGGACAGATTTGAGTAAGCAGCTGTGACTTGTCTTCCCTGAAGATTCTGCCTAGTGCTTGACATCAAGAGAATTTGCCCCAGCCTATTTTTATGGAGGTAGTCCATCCAGCCCTGGAGTTGGGTTAACATTACCCCCAGATAGGGTGGGGGTGGGGTGGGACTCATAACTAGCCTTGTAAAGTGCTTTGCAAATAGAAGGAAAAACTAACAACAATGGCAATAAAGTGCTTTGCAAACATTAAACTTGATAACAATGATGGATTATAATTAGGAGGCTAAGGAGAGGGGGACACCTGATAGACCTTTGTGCTCTGGTGGAAAAGAAAGAGGGGTGGAGATTTAGGAAGTTGTCCTTTTTTCAACCCATTCCTATGACCTATGACCCACCACCAGAAAAGCCCCGTCTGTGTTTGTTTAATGCAAGATTGTAGGCAGGGAATCGGCACCAGCATTGATAGTCAACACTGGTAAAGTCAGAGAGGCACAACTGACAAAGAATGTTAATTAATGACCACTGCAGTGGTCAGGGAAGGGCTCACAAGAAATCAATCACTGAGTAAGTTTACTGGACCCAGACCACCTAATCCCTCAGATGTGGATTTCCCCCTTGACATTTACTGCTTTTTTTCTGCCTCCTCCCCAACTGGGAGTACCCCCCCTAAAAAAAAAAGTCCAATTTGACAAGAATTTCTCTAAAGTTCTGTGCTTAATGCTTAGGAAGATATACAGGTAAATCATGTCCCTACCTTCATGAAATTCAAATATAGCAAAAGGAATGTATACAAATGTATTCGAATACTTAGAAGACAAGAGAATTCAACTGCATAAGAGTGGTATTTAAAAGAGTGATGTAAAACCAACAATTAATCAACATACATTTTTTCCCCTGAGGCAATTGGGGTTAAGTAACTTGCCCAGGGTGGAACAGCTAGGAAGTGTTAAGTGTCTGAGGCTAAATTTGAACTCAGATCCCCCTGACTTCAGGACTGGTGCTCTATCTATTGCACCAACTAACTGCCCTCAATGTCTACCATATTCTGGGTACTTCAATATGGATCCAGGACAGTACAAAGGCAAGAGTGAAATAATCCCTGTCTTCAAGGAGTTTACATTCTATAGGGGAAGAAAACATGAATGCATATGCACACACACATACACATTGTGTACTACATATATATAAATACAAAATGGGATGGAGGAAGAAGTAGCATATTGTACAAATATCTGAAAAAAGACTATAGAACAAACCACAATCTCTGTCCATGGAAAGTGTCTACCATTTGACTTCTCTGAAAACAAGATCTGAGGCAAGCTTTCACACTGCCTTCTAAAACCCATTAGTTCCTATCCCTACATATTTACCCATATATTTTCCCACCATCTGGCCAACTTGAGAGTGAGCTCACTTGCCTCTGGTATAGGCTGTAAGAGGAAGATGGTATATATTGGACTACTTGCCATCTAAGGGGGAAGAGGGAGAAAATTGGAACACAGTGTTTTGCAAAGGCTAATGTTGAAGAATTGTCCACACACGTTTTAAAAAATAAAAAGTTTTAATAAAAAATAAATAGAGGAAGATGGTAACAGAGAAAAATGAAAGGTTAAAAATAGAGGAATTAAATCCTGAAGTGACTTTGGATGCTCAGCCAAATTGGCCTGCTGACTAATCTTTGTACATGACATTCCATCTCATCCTTCCATGCCTTTGTAAAGATAGAATGTACTTTTCCATCCCTACTAACTTTCCCAAATCGTAGCTAGATCTCACCTCCTATAGAAGGCCTTTCTTGCTCTTCTCTTCCCAAAGTTACTATTACTTTTTCCCTCTGGAAAGTATTTTGTGGCTTTTTAAAATTGGCTTACTAATGTACATGTTATATCTCCCCATCAGAAAAATCTCCTTGAAGTTGGGATTTAAAAAAAAAAAAAATGAGGATATATAAAAAAATGCCTCACATAGTATTTTCCACATGGCAGACACTTACTAGATATTTGTTGAATTGAACTGAATTTATCCTAAACCAAGAGAGAACCATTAAATGCTTCTAATTACAAATGATATAATTAGATTTGTTTCCTAAGAAAATTATTTTGACAACTGTATGAAGGATAGGCTAAAGAGGAAAGAGGACCTACTCCAATAGACTAGGCTAGAGTGATGAAAGTCTGAACTAGGGGCAAGGCTGGGTGTGTTAAAAGAAAAGGTGGAAGACTTGAAAAATCAATTGGGGGGGGTGAGAAAGAAAGAATAATCAAAGATTATTCTGAGGTTTGAGTCTTGATTACTATGATTTGGTATTGTCTTGGAAATAGGGGCTATTTTAGGGGAAAGGAGGGCTTTTATCCCCAATTCAGGGCCTGGTACATAGTATGCCACTTAATAAATGCTTATTAACTTGCCTTCAACATAAGGAAGTTTCAAGGAGCAAAAAGATATAGAGTTCAGGATGAGACAAGTTGAGTCTAAGGCTCTAACAAGGCATTTATAATGCAAGATATTCATATGGTGATATCCATTAGTCATTTGGACAGGCAGGAATAGACATTTGTAAAGAGATTAGGGATCAAGATACAGATTTGGATAACTAACTCATTGAAGCAGATAAGATCAAATTGGGGAGAGAGGGGGCAGAAGGATGATAAAACAAGGAAGGAAGCAGTGAAAAATCAGAAGACCTGGTTTCAAATCCTGTCTCTGATGTTTACTACTCGTGTGACTTCAGGAAAGTCCCTGTTCAACTGCATAATGAAAAAAACTGGGCTAAACAGTCCTTCCAGTTTTAAGTTCCTTGCCTGGCAGCCAGGGCTTAATTTTAAGAGCAGAACTGGAGCCTGGAGTGTCAGGACAATCTTGAGTACTGGAAAAACCTCTCTACAGCATTGAGATTCTAGTTCTCTGGGCTTTGTCAAGCTAGCTCTAAGCTGTGTGGGCCTGAGCTTTGTGTGATGTGAAGGAAAGGGAGGAGACAACACATACAGTGCCCAGACATGTGTTGATAAAGACACATTTTTTAAAGAAGCCCTTGGCTGCCAAACAGAAGCTACTACAAGCAAACCTGGCTGCAGCCAGAGCTTTGCCCCTGCGTCTCTGCTGATAGACAGGATGAGGAATTTACCCAGGGGTTGGCTGCTGAATGGAAGTGGCAGTGAATTTGACAGATGTGGAAAGGGATATAGAGAGGGAGACCAGTCTTTCCCCAGACTCAGGGAAACAAAGGTCAAGTCTGTTCAACAACTGAGGTAGATGCAAGGTATAGGAATGATAGGATTCACAATAAGTTAGCATAGTGTAGCAAAAAGCATATTGGATTTAGTCAGTGACCATAAACAATTTTCCCAGACCTCTCTTTCCTATGGAAATAATGCCTGTACTACAGAAACTATAGGGTCATTATGGGGGGAAATTGCTTTGTATATAACTTGTTGCAATTGTTATTACCAGCCAAAAACCCAGTGATAACTGGAAGCCAATGGAACTTGTGCCCTTTCTTCCCATTCTGAGGTCAGGATGACCTCTGTGTTTGTTTCCCTTGTGATAAAAAGTTATTAATAAATATATTAATAAATATATAATAAATATATTAATAAGAATAGCATCATGGTGTAATGAATATAGAGGGGCTTTAAAGGCTCTTCCCCATAGTCACAGACCTGGTTTTAAGTCCTTCCACTTTCACAAACTAGCAAGTCAATTTCTCAGGGACCCAAGTAGTAAACTGAAACTAGAAATTGCAGAGCAGGTACTCATCTGCATGGATAGAAGAAGTCCCTTGTTAGGAGCTCCCTATACCTAAGAAATCATAGGTCTAGATAGAATACATAAATATAATTTGCATATGGTTTACATGTAATTGAATATATTAATAATATAACAATATACACACACAACACATAATAAAGTTGAAAGGTGACTAATGTGTTTCCAAGAAGCTAAGAATTTTCTAAAAAAAAAAAAAAAAACCCGATGATTCTACTATTACATTATCTTGTATATAGTAGGCACTTAATACATGTTTGTAAAATTTCTTTGGAAGTAAAATGATTTACAAATCAAACTATCACAGGAACATGTTATTATTACAGTTCTATACAGTCTACTTAAAATGTTACATTTCTTTTTGTGGACCTTCACCCACCTGAGATACATACATTTGTGTTTGAAGGTGATTCTGCTGTTTCCTTGGATGACTTAATGGATAAATATATACTCCATTTCTTCCCATACTAAGTATTAAAGCTCAAATAACTATAAGCTCCCTGAGGACCAGGGCTGTGCTTGCTTATCTTTCTCTGTATCTTCAACACTGCTCAATAACTATTTGGAGTTCCTATCCTAAGGCCCAAGAAAATGTCTCCTAATGGTTTTAGCTAATCCATAAACATTTATTAAGTGCTTACTATGTGCCATGTGAAAGGCAGCATGGCATAGTAAATAGAGAGCTGGTCTTGGAGTCTGGAAAACTTCATTCCCAGTCAGTCCCAGTAATCCCAGGCTACTCTTTAGAGGGAATTCTCTATACCAATGAACCAAATCATAGGTCTAGTCCTCCAAAAAATGTTAGGCATTGGAATACAAGGATAAAAATATCTTACTTAGCTTACTATGGATGTCAACCTCATGTTGACAGATAAGTAAATAAAGTATGTAACATTCAATAACAAGTCAATGTATATTCAATAATGATGTTATTTTCATTGCAAAGTAGATAGTGCAGGTATTATAACCCATTTTATAGAAGGCTCATTTTCAACCCAATTGGTTAAGTACCTAAGCCAGGACTTGTATTCAGATCTATTTTCTCTAAGAGTAATGTTCTTTCTGGTAAGTTAGATGTCTTCTTTTCCCAGTGATAGTAAATTGTGTGATGGCAGAAAATGTGCCTTATAACTCCTCATATGCAGTGCCCAGAACCACACAGATACTTATGTCTTCAATGAATGTACATCGAGGATTCAGTCACATTACTTTCCTTACTATTTCTTTTCTCCCCATTTTCCCTATGTCCAAAAAGTCCTGTCAATTTTGCCTATATAATATCTCTTCTCTCTGCTCTAAGATTGCAATCATCCTGGCACAGGTTTTCAATTAACTCATGCCTGGATTTTTGTAGTAACCTTTTGGTGGATCCCTTTATCTTGTCTCTCCCCATACTAGTCCATCTTCCACTTACCTAGTCCTATCTGTTTGACTACTAGGAATTTCCATTGGTTGTTCTCATGCCTCAAATTTTCTTTTTCCTCTTCTATGCCTCTTTGATTCTGACTTCCTTCAAATTCCAGCTAGAAACCTCAACTTCCATAAGAAGCTTTTCCTTATTCCTTTTAATTCTAGTTTCTTTCCTCTGCTGTTTAACTCCAATTTATCCTGTCCTTATCTTGTTTGTATAAACTTGTTTGCCTGTTTTCTATCTCCAATACATTCTGAGCTCCTTGAAAACAGGGATTTTTTTTTTTTTGCTTTTCCTTGTATAACAAGCCCTTAGCATAGTGCCTTGCATATATTAGTTGTTTAATAAATGCTTGTTGATCTGAGGTACCACTTCACATCCATAAGATTAGCTAAAATGACAGAAAAGGAAAATGATAAATGTTGGAGGGCATGTGGAAAAATTGGGACACTAGTGCACCATTGTGTGAACTGATTCAACTATTCTAAAGAGCAATTTGAAACGTGCCCAAAGAGCTATCAAACTTTGATCCAAACATTTGATACCATTATTAGGTCTGTATCCCAAAGAGATTTTTTTTAAAAAGAGAGAAAAATCTACTTGTACAAAAAATGTTCAGAGCACCTTTTTTTTGTGCTGGCAAAGAATTGGAAATTGAGGGGACTCCTGTCAATTAGGGAATAGCTAAATACATTGTGGTTATGAATGTAATGGAATGCTATTGTGCTATAAGAAATGATGAACAGATAGATTTCAAAAAAACATGGACTGATGTAAAATAAAATGAGCAGAACCAGGAAAACATTATACAGAGTAATAGCAATATTGTATGATGATCAACTATGAGTAGCACCAATACAGTGATCTAAGACAATTGCAAAGGACTCATGATGAAAAATGCTATCTATATCCAGAAAAAAAAAAAAAAAATTGATGTAGTATGTATGCAGATCAAAGCATACTATTTTCACTTTTTTAGAAAATTTTTCTTTTGGTCTGTTTCTTCTTTTATAGCATGAGTAATATGGAAATACATTTTATATGTCTGCACATATTTAACATATATCAAATTGCTTATCTTAGGGATGAGGAAGAGAGAAATTAGAAACTCAATTTTCTAAAATGAATTTCTCTTTCCGTGTAATGGGGGGGGAAATCTATTAAAAATGCTTGTTGAGCATTACTGTTTCAGTAAGTCACATTATAGGCTGAATATCATCAAGAAAGACTAAGATGTTAATACTGAAGAGTCTAAAAGACCTCTTCTCATTTTCTGGGAAGCTTAAAATTTTATTTTTGTTCTGAAATTAACAGCTCAAATATACAAACTTTCCATATGCAAATAGAATATAAAAAGAATTGTTTATGAAACCATGAACATTCCATATAGCTTGCTTTTTAAAAAGTATATAATAACGATACATATAGTATAATCAATGCTTCCTTCTGAAATTCCTTCTGATCTTTTATGCACACTTTAAGTAAAAATTAAACATTTAAAACTAATTCAATAGCTTTTTAAAATTTTTCTAGCCTCATCTTCACTATTGTAAATTCACTATATACAAAACAAAATGAATAAACAGTCTTAAAAGAAATATACAGTTAAGCAAGATAAATCAACATAGTGGTCATGTCTAAAAATGTAGGTCGTTTTGCATATTGAGTCCATCAACAAAGAAACTAGCCGCAAAGATCCTTGTCTCCCTTGTCTTCCCCTCACCCCCTTGGTTACCCTAGTTATGGCTTCTTTTTTAGCAGCCTCTCTTCCCTTTAAAAGAAAGAAGTGATAAGAGAAGGAAAGTGTCAACATCAGGGTTTAAAACTGAGTGTCTCTTCTCTTTTCTCCTCACTCAGATCCCATGCACTGGTTCTTAAATTTCTTTCCTTTTCCTCCCATTTAAAATCTCCTTTTGAAGATCCAATTAATCCTCTTTTCCCCCATCCCCACTTATTTCCCTGTTCAATATGATATATTTTGATATCAAACTCTTTGTGTGTATATGTGTATTCAAACTCCTTTCTTGGGAGTTGGGTTCAGAACCGCATGAAATTCATCTCCCATCTTTTTTCTCCATGTTTGTACACTTCTCTTCTTAAACACTCTAAATTAGTTCTACTCCCTTCTTTCTCTTTTATACCATAGTGCGTTCCTTTTACCCTGATTTTTCTCTCCTCTCTTAAAACCATCAGAATAGAACCAGTTCACCCCCAAATCCTTTGTCTCATTTAACTTCCTCAATGCCCTTTGAAGATAGTATTAAAATTCTTTTTTTTTTTTATTAAAACTTTTTATTTGCAAAACATATGTAGGGGTAATTCTTCAACATTAATCCTTACAAAGCTTTCTGTTACAAATTTTCCCCCCTACTCCCCTCCCCTCCCCTAGATGGCAGGATATCCGCTACATGTTAATTATGTTAAAATACTTGACAAATCGAATATATGTATGCTAGTATTAAAATTCTTAAGGGACACCTTTTTGGCAGTGATATTCTTAGGACTTTTCCTTTTGGGGCTCTTTCAAGAGGTGATCAGTGGAGTTCTTTTTCTTTCTTTTTCTTTTTTTTTTAACTTTGCTTTTTGTTTCTAATATATCTGGCTATTTCTCATTTATGAGTTCTGAAAATATGTTCAAGCATCTTTTTCATAATTTTTTTAGGATATTCAATGATTCTTAAAATAAATTGATCTGTTCTCCAGGTCAGTCAGTTGTTTTTGATAGCATATACATTATATTTTTTTCTTTTTCCAGTTTTGATTTTTTTCTATTTCTTGCTTTCTCATGGAGTCACTGATTTCAGTTTGGTCTATTCTTATTTTTAGGGAGTTCATACGTGAGTAAAATTCACCACTTTCTATTCTAAAGTATTGTTTCTGGTTCTTTAGAATTTTAATTTTTTATTAAATTTTTGCTTCATAGCTGATGGCAATGCCCAGAATCAGGAGGGAGAATCTGAGGGAAGAACAACAAAGAGACCAATATCACTGTACAAAAGAGTATATTGGAGTGGGTAAAGTGTAAAAAGGCTAAAAAGGTAGGAGGACAAGGCTCTGAAGGTCTCTGAATGCCAAATAGAGGAACTTCTACTTCATCCTGGAGCTGATAGGAATCCACTGGAGTTTATTGAATAGGGGAATAAAATAGTCAGATCTGCTCTTTAGGAAGATGAGTAGAAGATCAGCTTGAGAAAGAAACAAATCAGAAGATTTTTGCAATAATCCCCACAGGAGAAAGATGAGAAATAGTGAGGAGTTAAGGATGATAATTAGGCTTTGAATCCAAATATCTAAGAAAATGATGGGGCTCTTAACAAAAATAGAAAAATTAGGAAGAAGGGAGGGCTCAGGACAAAAGAAAGTTCAGTTTTAGACATGAGTTTAAAATGAATATAGCAATCCAGGTTGAGAAGCTAATGGGCAGTTGGAAATGTGAGCCTGGACATCAAGAGGTTGGAGCTGGATAAATAGAGATGAGAATCATCTGTTTGGAGATGATAATTGAATCAGTAGCAGCTGAAGAGATTACCTCGAGAAATAGTATGTATTAAGAAAATAAGATAGTTAAAGATAAGTCTGGAAAGACAATCACAGTTAATGGGTGTGACCTCAACAAAGATTCAACAAAGGAGGTTGAGAAGTAATCAAACAGGAAAGAAATGACGTGAAAACTTGAAAAGAGGATCAAAAAGAGAGTGATGGACTATATCAAAAGGATGCAGAAAGATCATGGAGGATATGTATTGAGAAAAGAGTATTAGATTTAGTAATTAAGAGATCATTAATAATGATCTGACTTCAGATGGCAGACTACAGAATTGTGTGAGAGGAAGAAAGTAGAGGTTCCAGATTGTAAAAGACCTTTTTTTAATGAGTCTGACAACAAAAGAGGAATATAGGACAGTGACCATGGAGGAGGGACAAGGGAAACATGAGCCTATTTGTAGGCAGAAGGGCCATAGTCAGGGAGTCAGGGAGTCAGTCAGGGAGATTAAAGATTAGTGAGAGTGTTGATGACAGAAGGGGGAAATCTGCTAGAGAAGATGGGAAGAAATTGGATCAAAGCTTCTAGTAGAGAGATTTGCTTGGCAAGGAGAGGAGACGATTCTTCATGTGTTGAAGAAGATGAGGAAAAGGGAAGGCAGAGCTTTCTACAAATGGCTTCAATTTTTGAGTTGTTTTTTTCCCCCCAGCAAAAAATAAGGGAACGTTCTCAGCCTTCTTTTTTTTTTTTTTTAACTTGTTATGGAATGAAGAAACAAACCCAGAAAGAGTTGTATGGTTTTCCCATTGTATCAAACAACTACTTAGCACAACAGCTGAGACTAGAATACAAGATTTCCTGTTTTAGGTTAGTAGTAAGGTCCTGTTGAGATGGGAAAGATTAGATCCTGTACCTTAAGGGTCCTCACAGAACCATAGTCTAATAGCCAAAAAGCCCTTTCTGAGCATTTCACATGATTTTTCAACTGAATGAAAAGTTGCTCTCCCATCATTCCATGGAACAATCCATATAATAATTGCTCACAGATCCCATATATATGTGCAAAAGGGTAGGAGGAGAGAACTTGCTATATTCATTTGCTTATATATATATACATACATATATATATAATATTATATATGTATACACACACACACACACACACAAACAAACAAGGAGGGCAGCAAGGAACAGAACACATGGTGCTTTCCCAAATCCTCTGGGTCAGCCTCATCCAGGTCAACATAGCACAAACCAATAGTGTATTTATCCCAAGTACCTTGTCCTTTAGCTCTAGGACACTAATACATGTACATGGAATAGATTTGTTATATAAAAGGCAATTTTTTACCCAGTTGAATTCTCATAACTTGGCTTGTGATCTATGAATGTACAGTCAGGAATTATTTCTCAGTTCTGTTCTATTTTCTCTCTTTTCTTCCCATCTATAACCCTCCAAGTGAGTTTTTAAATATTCTCCAAATGCCTTGTAGGAAGAACTGAAAGTTATTCTGAGAATCATGATGAGAAAGAGAAAGAGAGAGAATCAATTTTGACATTCCCATGAGAAAATGTCCTAGAACCTCACACTTACTTTAAGCCTAGGAACATCTGGTTTTCTTCTTTTCTTGCACCAGAAATAGGGATTGACTTTCCAAGTAGCAAATTTATCACTGACTTAGTCCTATTCCCTCCACTTAGTTTCTTTTTTTAATTCAATACTTCTTCTTTTTTTCTTTTCTTCTTTTCTTCCTTCCTTACTTCCTTCTCTCTGTCTCTGTCTCTCTTCAATTAAAGACTGATTCTCCCTGTTTCACCTAGGCTGAAAGTACAGGGGCTGGCTGTTCAAGGACCTACTCTACAGGAGCTTTGATCTGCTCAGTTTCTGATCTGTGCCAGTTTTCTACTTTTTAGACCACCTAATTTTTCCCCTTCTCGACCCCAACTCTCACCCCTTTTGATGCTGATATCAAATTAGATTAACCCCTTATGAACTTCAAAGTTCAAGAGTTCTGCTTGTTTCAACCTCCTTGGTTTTACTGTTGTGCACCACTATGCTCATCTCCCTCTTTAATTTTATTTCAACAAATGTCGAGAATCTATTCCATAACAGTCCCTGTGTGCAACTCTGGTAATACAAAAATGGAAAATGACATAGTTCTTGACATCAATAATTTGGCATTCTATATGGAGAGAGGAGAATGTGAGGAATCCATCTTTGATCTCTGATGACATTGATGGCAACCTACCCACATACTCTCATCTTGATTCTTGTTCATGAAATATACACAAATAAATATGATGCAAAGTGTTAAATATTTGGATGGCATAGTGGAGAGACTGTTGTATTTGGAATCAGAATGATCTGGGTTCAAATTCTGCCTTCTATACTTACCATCTATGAGTTATCTAGAGAAGTTACATAATTTTCCTCATCTATATAGTAAGGATTACAGTGATAGTCAGTAATTATTTATTAAGAACTTATGGGGGCAGCTAGGTGGCGCAGTGGTTAGAGCACCAGCCCTGAGGTCAGGAGGACCTGAGTTCAAATCTGGTCTCAGACACTTCCTAGCTGTGTGACCCTGGGCAGGTCACTTAACCCCAATTGCCTCATCAAAAAAGCAAAAAAAAAAAAAAAAAAAAAAAAAAAAGAACTCATGTGCCAGGTATTGTAATAAATGTTGGGGACTCAAAAAAAGAGCCAAAAGATAGTCCTTGCCCTTAACCTAAACAAGGGAGACAAAATGGAACTAAATATATACAATGCAAGTGGTATAAAGGATAAATAGAAAACAATTAACAGAGGGAAGGTACTAGAATTAAGAGGAATTAGGGAAGGCTTCCAATTAAAATGTGATTTAATTAATTAATAAGGGGGATAGGGAGAGGAGTATTCATAGTGGAAGAGGGAGCAGTCCAAACATGGGAGACAGCCAGAGAAAATCTATAGACGTTAATGGATGATATGTCTTGTCCATGGAACAGCCAAGAGGCCAGTGTCCTTGGATCACAGTATGAAATGCTGAGTAAAGCATAAGGAAAGCAAGGAGGGGGCCAATGTGAAGGGCTTTAAAAGCCAAACAAAGAAGTGTATATTGGCTCCTGGTGATAATGAAGATTTGAGTTTATTGAATAGGAAGGTATCATGACAAACAGTGTTACTCTCTGTGCCTTACAAATGTTAAGTGATGATGATGAAGATTTTTAAAAGAGAAGGGTTACCTGATTGCTTACAGGTCCATGGGTGCTAATTAGTTATCCCTTTTCCCCCTACAGAGTAGTAGTGGGTTATTGATATTTTTTCTCTGGAAGCATTGTCCAAAGTGGACTATTGGGTCTGCCCAAGTTCCTGGTCCTTTAGGCTTTTTTGCATCTCTCAGAACATCCTAGGTCTCTCTGGGATACCGGTAGCTATTAATACCACAAGCAGCCACAGTTGCATCACCATGTTCCATGTGGATCTGTCTGAAATTTGTTTGGTTTACATATAGTCACAGGAAGCAGTATAATCCCATTCTTTATATTAATTAGAAAGATTAAGAAGAAGCCCTTAGTCACTAAGATAAATGTTTTTACTGCTGGAGGGCTGCTTGCTTGAGTTTTCAATTCAGTCTTTATATGGTTACATGAAACTGCCTCACCTTTCTCCTCTACCTCTGGCTGTCTGGGGAGAGGAAACACTAATTCAAGCAACAAATTGCCTGAACATCTCCCCCAGGGACCCAGACAATGAGGAAAGAGGAAAAAGGCTTTTCCTCCAAGTCCTGCAGCAGCCAAGGGGAAACAATTTTCCTTTCACAGGGCAAAACCACAGGCCAGCAGGGAGATTTATGAAGATATGATGTGACCTCTTTATTACTCTGTATGCCAGGGAGGTATTTCAAAGGTGATTTACATTCTCTTGGGAAAGAAGGGGGGTTGGAACAAGGAAAATGAAAATGTTTTTCACCCTCATGAGGGTTTCTTGGGGGATAACTTAACCAAACAAGGTTAAGCTGGGATTCCTTGCCTTTTACATCTTCTCATTAAACTAATTCAAGATTCTTCCTCAAAAAGCTTTTCAAAGGGCTGTGGGGTCTAGTGGCTCTAACTGAGGGGTGGGGAGGAGGAATCAGGAAAATCTCTGCTTAATATCCAGTGTAACTGACTTTTTTCATCTTACTACCTGGATAGAGTGTCAGGTCTAGAATCATAAGATGTACCTTCATGAGTTCAAATCTGGCTTCAGAAAGTATGTGACCCTAGGCAAATCACTTAACCCTGCCTCAGTCTTCTCATCTGTTAAGAGGCACTGAAGAAGAAAATGGCAAATCACTTTGCCGGTCAGATATGACTGAACCACTTACAACAAAAGAAGCAAACAAATGGAACACAGCTTCATAACCCTGTCCAACTGAAGAGGGGCAAAGAACAACAAATCCTACCATACACACAGAGCCCAATCTCTTCCCAAGCTTTCCCAGCCCATTCCAACCTAAAGTAATCTCCTCAGGGATCAGTTTTTTTCAGCTTCCCAGCAATTGACAATAGACTGTAATCTTTTCCTTGTGGATAGGGTTTTGTATTACAGTGATTTCTATCCCCAGAGAAAGCCAGCAGAGTGTCTGGTACATTTTTACAGATTCCTCTAAGATACAGTGATCACACATCCACATTCTATCTTTTGAAAAAATTTATATGGATTAAGAGATTTACTTATTTAGAATAGCTGATCCTGGAAAGGCAGTATGACATCAGAAATATACGACTAGCCTTGAAGTCAAGAAGATCCCAGAAAAAAAAAAAAAAGGAAACATTCATACTTCACTAATACAAAGGGAGAATTAAAAACTTTTATGTGGATTTTCCAAATTGCTGGGGAGCCATTCCCCTAACTCTCCCACCCCCTACATGTGGAAGGGATAACTATATTAAGTGCTACATGCCAGGCACTGTAGCATTGTACTAATCTCTAGGGACACAAAGAAAGTCCCTCAAATGACTTACATTCTACACTACACACACACACACACACACACACACACACACACACACACACACACACACACACACACAATTGGCTTTTTTATTTGTTTGGGTTTTTTGCACCTGCATCCTCATTAAAAAAAAAAAAAGTCATTTGACAACTCTGTAGATTTCTTTAGTCAACATTTGTGTTTCAGAGCTATTCTCTGTGGGCCTTACTTTGTCTCTACTCTCTTCTGTATCTGTTTTTCTCTAAGCATATTTTTAAAAGCCTTCTCCTGCCCTTATTCTCATCCTCCAAACCTTATTTTTACCAACTTCAGCTCATTTTAGGCTCATTTAACCTTTTGTCACTATTCTTTTAAGTCTAAGTTACCCTTTTGTATTTACTCTTGGTTGTACATGTCCTTTTAAACTCTGATCTCAGAAAGCTCCCTGTCCAGATATTAGGTGTGGAGATGCTATCTAAATCAAAATCAACTTGGATTCTGTAAGCAAGAGAATTTCCCACTTTGAGTTATTCTCCAAGTTTTCAGCTTTGATAGCAGCCTCTTCTCTGATTTCCCAGGAATCATAGTGTTTAATAAAATACCTACTATTTGACTGACTGAAAAATTGACCCTCAGCTAGACATTAAATTCTGTTCAATATTCCACTTATGGCCTAGTATAAGACCTGAAATGATAATGACAAAATTTACAAATGCTTATGTCTTACCAACCAACTCTTCTCCTATTATTGGCTCATTTTAGAAATTTGAATATAATATCCAATTTTTTAGAATCCAAGTTTTGTTTTGTTATTTTAATTTCTCTACTCAAAGAAAGAGGAATAAGTAACTTAGTACCTTCAAGAGACTCAATTCTTTACCCAGATATGCCGCTCAGAAGATGGATAACCTACCCTCAGTGGGTCTCAGTTTCCCTATCTATAAAACAAGGAGATTAGATTAGAAAACTTTTTAAGGGTCTCTTCCAACTGTAACATTCTATGAACCTCACCTTCAGAAGACAGGTTAGGCAAGGCTCAGTTTTGTCACTTCCTATCTGTTTAATTTGCTACCATAAAGAAATGAACTGATGAAGTCACACTTTACAAGAAAATAACTTTCTAATCAAACAGAAGAATTATGCTGAATAAGCCAAGATTTTCATTGAAATATAGCAACATGGAAGACAAGAAACCAGCAAATATAGTAAGATTAGATGAAAGCCTATGTATACCAAGAGAAAAAAGATTTTTCAGACATTTTGGATTGAAGATTGAAAAAACTAGTAAAAAGATGGAAAGAAGGCCTGCTTTGACTAATGTTTTACTGACTTTTGTCCCTTTAGAATATTGCTCTCTCCCTTTTCAGCCATAAAGAGGAAGTGTGCTAAGTGAGAAGGCTGGATTGCAAATCAAGGAACTTTATTTTGTGTAAATCTGGTTTGTACATAGAGCTGTTCACATATTCCCTTATTGGACTGTGAGCTCTTTGCTTTTCTTTGTATCCCCAGCACTTAACACAGTGCCTGGAATAGAGAAAATATTAAACATATACATATTGACTGACTAGCTTTGATTTGAATCCTGTTGTTCAGTTATTCCAGTTGTTTCTGAGTCTTTGTGACCCCTTTTGGGATTTCCTTGGCAAACACCCTGGAACAGTTTCAATTTCTTTCTTCAGCTCATTTTACAGATAAGGAAACTATGGCAAACAAGGTTAAATGACTTGTTCAGTTACATTGTTAATAAATATCTGAGGCTTCATTTGAATTTATGTCTTAGTGACTCTAGGCCCACCTCTATTCACTTCACTGCCTAGTTGCCCCAGGTACCTGTGTAATATTGGCCAAAAAATGTTTGGTGAAAAACAAGGAAGAAAGGAAAGAAGGAAGGAAGGAAGAGAAGGAGGGAGGGAGGAAGGGATGAGGAAAAAAGGAAAGAAGAAGAATAAAATGAGGATTGAGTTAAGAAATCCTTGGTAACCTTGGATACAGGAGTTTCAGGCAAGTGCTAGGGTCAGCCAGATTGTAAAGAGTGGGAGGAAAGGAAATAGAAACAAGAACTACCAACATTTTTGCTTTTTCCAGGTTGGCTGTGAAAGGGAGGAGAAGATATAGGATCATAACTTCTTTTTATATAACTGTTATTGCTAGTTAGTATTAGTTTGATCATGTATGGCTTATCTAGAATAAGTGTGCATAGATAACTGTATAAATATGTATACATATATTGGAATTATCATATATTTCAACATATTTAACATGTATTTGACTACCTGCCATCTAGGGAAGGGGGTAAAGGGAAGGAGGGAAAAATTTGGAACAGAAAGTTTTGCAAGGGTCAATGTTGAAAAATTACCCATGCATATGTTTTGCAAACAAAAAGCTTTAATTTAAATAAAGAAACATATTATGGGAACAAGGAAGACTGGGATTCATCTTCAAAGGACACTTTAGTTTAAAAAAAAAAAAAAAGAAAGAAAAAAGAGTAACATGAAATGGCTCCCTGACCAGAGAGAATTTATAGAACTTAAAAAAAGAATTCAAAAAACAAATGAGTGACTTTGAGGAAAAACTAAATAAAAAAAAATTAAAATCACCCAAGAAAAACATTATAAAAAAAATAACCAATTAGAAAAAGAGGTACAGAGTATCAAAGATGAAAATAACTGTGAAAATTAGGGCAAGGGGAAGTCAGTGAAGCTATGAGAGATCAAGAAATAACCAAACAGATTATTAAAAATGAGGAAATAGAAGAAAATGTGAAACAATTCGTAAGAAAAACAACAGATTTGCAGAAAAGATCAAGAAGAGAAAATATAAGAATTGGACTGCCAGAAAGCTGTGACCAAAAAAGAGAACCTTGACACAATAATGCAGGAAATAATCCTAGAAAATTGTCCTGGAGTGATAGAACATAAAGGGAAAGTTGAAAGTTCACTGATTACCACCTCAAAGAGATCATTTTTGGAAAACACATAGGATTATTATTGCCAAATTTTTGAAAAGAAACAAGAAAAAAACAATTAAATACACTATAGCTACAGTTAGAATTGTACAAGACTTATCAGTAGCTGCAATAAAAAGACCTCAGATCTTGGAATGATATCTACAGACAAGCAAAAGAAGTAGGCCTGCAGCCAAAAATACCATATTCAGAAAAATTATCTGCAATTTTCTATGAGAAAAAAAAAAATGGACACTCAACAAACTTGCAGATTTTCAGGACTTTCTATCAACCAAACCTGAACTTAACAGGAAATTTAACATGTAAGAGTCAATTTTAAGGAACTCAACCTGGACAAACTTTAATTATGAAAATAAAAATAGAGTATGTGTGCATATGTTGGTTTTACACCCCCCTACTGTAGGCTCCCCCCATCCCTGTCCAAATACTGAAATATATTCCTGACCTAGCATTCCCTCTTAGTCCTGATGGTGTATGAGGAAATAAGTGTTGGAGAGGGAAAAAAAAAAAAAAAAAAAAAAAAAAAACAGGCCAAGCATCAAAGTAGTAGAAATAGAAGTGGGAACTTATTTTAGTAAGCCAAGTAGATGGGCAGCTAGGGTTTATATCAATTCATCTCTTAGGAAAGGGCAACTAGATGGCAAAGTTGGTAAGAGTGCTGAGTCTAACGTCAGGAAGATTCATCTTCCTGGGTTCAAATCTTTCTAATTGTATGACCCTGGCAAGTCACTTTGTTTGCCTCAGTTTCCTCTTTAGTTGGAGAATGATAATCTATTCCAGTATATTTGCCAAAGAATCAGACATGGTTGAAAAGTGACTGAACAACAAAACATCTCCTGTGATCATAGAATTTCTTCTCTTACCCACAGAATCACAGAATTTGAGAGTGAAACAAATGTTAGAAACCATCTGGCCTATCCTATATACAGGAATCCCTCCTGTAACAAACTTGATAAATAATGCCTGAGTACCTATGAGGAGGTGGATCCCAGTACATGTCCAAGCAGACTTAACTGTTCAGAAGTTCTTACTAAATTGAACTTTTTGCACATTCTACCCTTTGTATCCAGTCCTGATTATAGTGGCCAAACAAAACAAATCCAATAGTTCTTCCACAAACTTTAGGACAGAACAGCTGCTATGTCTGCCCCCACCCCCACCCCCCAGTCTTCCCTTCTTCAAGCTAAACACCTTCAGTTCCTTAAACTGGTCTTGAGATGACAAGGACTCAATGCCCCCTTCAACATCCTGATTGTCCATCTCTGAACGTTCTCCAGCTCATTACCCTATTTTAGTTCCTTTGCTTTATGGACTCTTATGATTTTGCCCATCTTCTAAAACTAGGCTTACGGGATGGGAGAGGACCCAGCTTTGCTCTTGAAGAGTGTGTGTGTGTCCTCTCTCTCAGCCCTCAAGAGAGGAGAAAACCTAGGTGCTAGTCATGACAACTGATGGAAAGGAGAAAATTGGTTCTAATTTTTCAATACCTTGGGGCAAGAGCAGTAGTAAAGAACTGGGACTAAAAGGTTAACTAACATTCTCTCTTGTGGAGACCAGTAAAACACCTACCATGCTAGCTGGTCCCAATTTGATAGCTTTTACACTCAGCTGACTTTGGTAAAGACCCACTTATTCCCTGTAATTATGGATCTAATCCTGTCACTTATTACCTTAATTGACCTTGCAGAAGTTATAGGATTGTAATCCTTAACTTTAGATTTCCATCTGAAAGGGACTTTAGATACCCTCTACTCCAAATCCCTAGATTTCTCTCATCCCACAGTTTCAGTCTCTTCTTTAGCCAAAACTTGGTCAAACTTCTAACAATTAAATAAGTATCTCTTACTTAGTACAGTACCTGGCACATAATATGTACTTAATAACTGTTTATTGACTGACTTCTTTATGATGGGACTCATCCAGAGGATCTACATTGCTCAAAATAGATCACTGATTGTACTACTATTATAGAAACAGAATGTACAAATTAGCTTCTATATGCTTTTAATCTTCTTTCTTTCCTTCCTCCTTTCCTAAGCTATCCCTTGCCTTTTTACCTTGTTTGTCTTGGGGGAAATAGTTCCTATTACTTACCCAAGCCTAAAAGGAGTGTTTACATAAGAGTGGGAAACTTAATATCAACATCCCCCAAAGGAAAGTGTCTTGTCAACTGAGAAGCAGCAATACTTTAGCCAAAAAGAGGCTATTCTCATAGAACAGTAAGATACTTACATCATTTAAACAGCCCTTGAGGGGATTGTTTGTTTCTGTAGACCAACAGAGGTTTTTAACTTGGTTTGTTATGATGAGAGTTGAGAGGCAGCCACAGATGTATACAAAATTCCCTCTCTCAAGTTCAGGCCCCTCTGAAGGATTGCAGGTGGATTTTAAAAGGGAAAGGGGGTAGGAGGGTGGGGGAGAAGGGAGGGAATGGAGGGAGGAGTCTGCTTCAAGAAAGGATGAAAAAAAATTCCATCTTCCAAAAGCAACCATAAGAAGTAAGATGGGGGTGGAGAATGGGAAAGTCAAGAGAAATAAAATTCTTATATCTCTCTTCACAATATCTCTTATAAATACTCCCTTTTCTCTATTCACATAGCCACAACCCTCATCACTGCATGTCTAGATTATTGCAATATTCTTCAGGTCTCATCCTACTCAAATCCATCCTCCACTCAGCTACCAATCTGTTTTCCTAAAACACAAGTCTGACCTTGATCCTGAAAGTTACAATAGGGAGTCACTGAAATTTATTATAGAGAAATCCTATTTTCACTGGCTCCCTACTGTAACTTTCAGGATCAAATATAAAATACATTTTATTTTTAAAAGTCTTTTACAGCCTACTATATCATGTTATTTTTTACCCTGTAGAAGGTATAGTTAGTGAATGTTAGCAAAGTCATCATCATAATTATTATTAATACTCACTTAACTTCTCTTAACTTTGGTTTCCAGTTTTAATATAATACAAGTCTATTTTTTTTTTCTCATTTTTTAAGTGACTGCACTACTTTGGAACTATGATTTCTCAACCACGCCCCCAGGAAGCTCTATTGAGAAAACTCATCAGCCTTAGTACTCCATTTATTCACTACTTTCTGCCTCTCTGACAGGAGGTTGGAGCCATGAACTTCCACTTCCAAACCTATTGAGCTTAGCTCAGACATCTCTTCATTTCTCAATTATTACATTACTCTAAGGAAACCTCTAACTTCACCAGAGGCCTGCAGCTCCTTTTCACCTTCATTTTGTGTGTTGTCTTTCCTCCTCATTAAATTGTAAACTCTTTGAGGACAGAAACTGTCTTTTTCATAGTTGTAATAGTTGTTTTTGTATCCTTAGGGCTTAGCATAATTCCTAAAATTTAGTAAATGCTTAATAAATGTTTGTTGATTTCAATTTATCTATAAATGACAGAAAAGGATTAGGGACTGAGTCGGTGATTTCAATAGTATTAGGCAGGAACTTGCAGTTGAAAAGACTACTTCTACTAAAGCAAATTGAAGTATCCTCTACAATTTAGAGTCTTAGAGAGTTGTATTTAAATAAATTTTAAGTAGTTAAATTGTCTGCAATCAGCCACTACTGGAAACTGAATCTAATCAAGTCTAAGGTCTAATTCATACTCATTCTTACTTATCTCAAAGGTTGTTATGAGGAAAGTGTTTCATAAACCCTAAAGCACTAAAGAAATATATACTGTAGCACTCCCTCTAGGGCTATTTGTCACTCACACTGACAGTCTAAGGACCAAGAGAAAGACTGACAATTTCTTCAGATTCTAAGGATAATTCTGTGGGTTTGAGATCGTCTAGGACTAGTGCTATAGAGCCCCCATCTGGTGCACTGTCCATTAATTATCTATTAGCCAAGCAGAATTAAGATAGCTTTTAAAAAATATTTACTAAGATGGCATAAGAGAAGATACATCAGAAAAACCTGGAAAGACATACACCAGCCAATGCAAAATGAAGCAAGCAAAGCCAAAACAACAATAATATTGTATGGTGAATGACTGTAAATCACTTTCTCAGCAATATAATGATCCATTACAATTCCAAAAGTCTTATGATGAAAATGCTATCCACATTCAGAGAAAGAAATTATGTAGTCTGAATACAGACTGAAACATGTTATTATTTTTCTCTTCCTTCCTTTTTTCATTTCAAGTCTTCTTACGCAAAATAAATAATATGAAAATGTTTTATATGATGCACATGTATAATCTTTATCAAACTGCTTATCTCAGGGAGGGGAAAAAGAAGGGGAAGGATAGAATTTGGAAATCACTTAAAAAACCCAAATGTTGTTATAATATGCAATTGGAGGGAAATAAAATAAAATATTATTTTTTTAAAAAAGAAGATTAGGAACAAATATAATAACCTTCCCATTTGAGGTTAGGAGGGACACTGTCCATTTGCACACAAAAGATCCTTAGGGAAAAAGAGTTCAAGCTTGGAAGTTTCCCAGGGTCAGTGATTTTACAGAGTGCTAAAACCCGTGGTGCTTTAAGCTTATGGCTTCATAGGAAGTACGAATTTTCCAACCTTATATCCTTGATTCAGTTTGCTCTGAACTGGCCAAAACATCTTGTGAAAAAGTAGGAGATATGCACCAGACTTTCTCATACTCTATTGATTAACTGTGAAGAAAACCAGTAAAATAACAGCCCTAGCAAACTATGAAATGCTCTGCTCCTCCTTGTCCCTTGTTCCCTCAACTGGCTCATCAATGCTCTAAAAACCAAATTAAATAGCATAAGGATACACAACTGGTTTGAGTCTTGATGACCTGAGATCAAATCCAACTTCTGATACTTACTTAATGTATTTAGGCCCTCTCCTCTGACTAAATTGCAGAGCACATCAGTTGCTCATTTGAACCAGAGTTTCCTTGTAGAAAATTCGTGGGTCTGTTCCAGTTCCACTCCTACCCTCATCTCCCATACATAGTAATAAATACATTTCCCACATAACAAATGTTAGTTATCTATTAGTATTATATTTATCATCATCATTATTATTATTAGCAACTGTTATTTAACCTCAAGTGTCTTTGGACACATCTGTCAAAAAACATAGGTAGACTGGTTATTTTATACTGTTTGGAAAATTGAATTGCCAAAGTGAATTCCTTATCTGAAATACCTTATTCATTTTCAGGTGAGGCCCATCAACAAACCATCCCAAGTTTAGGTTTTTTTTTGTTGTTGTTGTTTGTTTGTTTGTTTTTGAGGGGGAAAGGAGAAAGAGCTTTACGTTATTTCTAAAAGTTTTAGATGAGCAACTGAAAATGATGTGATTCTGTTATTTCATTGAATCATAGAATGTTTGAGCTGGAATGAAACTTAGAGATCATCTCTCCAAAGTCCTTACTTTATGCATAAATGAACTTTTAATGAGAAGGACTTGCCCAGAATAAAGTGAATCTAGGTTTTCACATCTGAAAAATAAGCATTATATTGATGTCTATTTAGCTTGACCAGCTTGCCATACCTACTTCCCAATGACTGTGAGAGGAACAGGGATTTTTAACCCCAAGTGGGTCCATAAACTTGGATGGGGAAAATTACTTCTTTATATTAACCTCTAACAAGAGGTATTTCTTTCAATTAAGAATTAAAAAACAAAACAAAACAAAACAACAACAACAACAACTACCAACCCACTATTTTGTAAAGGATCCATGGGCTTCACCAGTCTTATGTAATAGATTAGAACTAGATAATCTAAGGTTTCTTCCAGCTGTTATGACATATTTAACATCTATTATGTGATACATTTAACATTTTAGCTCTGTTTCAAACTAAGCCCTATGTCCAGTTGTGAATGGGGACACTGTACTATATAAAGGATTACTTAAATACTGAAGTATTTTTTTGTTTTCAATGAAAACTTAGTCTTCCATCTCCTGCTTTCTGGGCCTTTACAAACATACATTGTCCCCTATGCCTGAAATTGCACCACTTGCTCATGTATACCTTCTACAATTCCTATCTTGCCTTCAAGGTCTGCTCAAGGGTCATTTCCACATGATATATTTGCAGAATCCCTACTTCCCATCCCTAAGCACAAAATTGTCTGGGCCCTCCTTCCCACCTGCAAAATCTGTTTTGGATAAATTTTAATTTAATCATCTGTATTTGTTGAACTCTCTTCCCCTTATCCAAGTAAAATATAGGTTGTTGAGGGCAGGGACTATTTGATTTCATTCTTGTCTTTTTCTCACCATCATTTAGCACTTTTCTTAACAAATAGTTAAGTACTTAATAAATGCAGTTGAATTGAATTAAATTCTTGAATTTCTTCTTTAAAATTAGGAGGATAATATTTTCTTAATAAAACCATAGAATTTTCAAGGGCAACTTAATTCTTTGCTCTATTTATGATGGGAGCTATTTATTTTTTCTTTTACCATGTTACTTCATTGGGGGGAAGGGGGAAGGGGCATGATTTATGAGCCTGGAAGTCAGGTCACTCTTCTTTAGGAAGAAAAAGAATTTTTTTCCCTTTAATAACTGATAAAATATCTGAAAAGGTCAATTCAGACTTTGACAGAAACACACACTATTCCAACTCAATGCGATAAAGCAGTAACTACAAAACTTTTATCAGAAGAAAATGTAACTTGCCATTTTTTCCAACTCAATTGATTGGACTTTTTATCTGAAATGACAGACATTATAAGATAGGAAAAGCTGCAGATAAGGAACCAAATTCAGCAGTCTTGAATCACATCAGATTGTATGCCCCTGGTTCAAACTCCCACACCTGCCCTGAACGGATCAATGAGCTTCTCTTGGCATTGTCCCCTCTGGAGTTTTGAAACACTGCAAAAGTGGATGAACTTTGAGACTTCAGCGTTTATTTTGTGATTATAATTAACCTGCTCACCAGTTGCTATCGATCAGTTTTGAATAGGGGTGATAAAGTTTGACTGAATTTCTAGAGGTAGAAATGGAGGTTAGCATGGGAAAAAAGAACAGGAAAAAAGAAAAAGATGAAAATATTTAAGAATTGAATACATTTTGAGAATATAAAGCCTAGCCTTAAGTACAATGAGCCTCTGCTACTGGACTATGCATACAATGTATGATCAATAAATAAATAGTCCTTGAATTGAATTGAGATCAAGAACAAAAATTAGACCTGAGATTAGAAGGCTTCATGGCTCCCCCACATTTTTTTTCATTTTTTTCAAGTAAAGAATATTTGAGATCCTACCCAATATAAAGTAAAATAGATTAAAAGTCTTCTCACTTTCAGAGATGTCTTTAAAAGAATTTTATTTTCTCAATGGATGTAGTAGCTTGTCCATTTTTTCCCCCTTTTACAATGTCAAGTTGATTCTCACTCCCCCATAGTGCTGAATACCAGAAAGCCAAATTTTCTTCTTTCAGATAAGAAGATGAACATTCTAGCTTAATTTGATTACATAGTATTTTTTTAAAAATTCTATCTATGCCATAATAGATACAGCTAAAGAACCAATTGCCAGAAACAAAAGGAAAAAAGCCTCCACTGATGAATTATTTTGATATTCTTTTTTGGTTTATTTATATTGGCGGTGTTTCTCCTTGTTTATCTTCAAAGGATATCATAACCCTTAACCTTTTCTTCAAGCCTTCTAGCACCTTCTAAAGGATAGAATGTTTATATATTGAGATCTTCAGCAGGCCATTTAGGTGATATGACAAAACATTAAAGTATTACAAGCATATTATAAACAGAAAGATACTTTTTAAAAATCGAATTATGTTCCACAGACAGATTATGTTTATGAATTAACAACATTTGCTAAATTGAGAATTAGTTGGATTCTGATCAATATCTGTTCTCACAAGCCATGGCTAAGGAGGTGGCAAAGGAATTCATCTGAATTTTTTTTGGGGGGGGAGAGGTGTTGAGGCAATAGGAGTTAAGTGACTTGCCTAGGGTCACACAGCTAGGAAGTGTTAAGTGTAAAATTTGAACTCAGGTCTTCCTGACTTCAGGGCTGGTGCTCTATCCACTGTGCCACCTAGCTTCTCTTCACCTTAATTTAAGTCAGGATAATCCATAATTGTGTGGTTAGCAACTCAAAAGTTTTCTCTAAAGCTGTAGTCAAAAGAATCAAAATGGTATTGTTATTGCTTGTTGTTATTGTTTGTTCCTTGTTCTTGATGAGGACCATAACATCAGTGCGGTGATGCCATGGCGTGTAGGAGAATTGGATTGAAGTGAAGGAAGACTGTTCAAAGTCATCAGCCTCACTTTCTCCCCCAGGGCCAACTGAGTTCAAATACAATTCAAAATACAGATCTGGATTACTGATGAGTGCCCGGGATACAGTGGGAGACCTTGACCTTTTTAAACTAAGGTCTTTAACAGTTCTCAGTTTGTTTAAGGCAATGCCCAATCAGTGATTAGGACTAGGTATATATTTATATCTATATCATTTTGGGAGAGGAAGGCCCCTAGGATTTCTGGCCAGAAAAGAAACACTTGCTATTTACATTCACTCTGAACCAATGAGGTTCAAACAATGACTAATCAATGAGAGTGATTTGAGTTTAAGGCACCATGCTTAAGAAAGAAACCTAACTAGTAAACTCCAAGTTGAGATAGGATGAAGGAAACAAAAAGAAAGATAGAATGAAAGGAATATTGTGAAACAAAGAGGGGGGAAATGAATGAATAAATGAAACATTTTATGATTTGCAAATGAATTTACAAATATTATAATTTAATCTTCTCAATAATCCTGGAAAACATGTGCTATTATTATTCCCATTTTATAGATAAAGAAACTAAAGCAGACAGTTTCCTCATCAAGGTTCCAAAGCTAGTAAATTTCTGAGGCTTTATTTGATGACAGATCTCCCTGATTCTAGATCAAGTGTTCTATCTACTGTGCCACCTAGCTGCCAAGTGCATTGAGGAGGAAAAGATGGAACCTCCTTAGACATTAAAAATTTCATAACCTTTACTTACATTATTTTTATTCTTAATGCATGAATGCCATCATCTCACCTGCAACTTCCTTAGCAGGTTGGAACTTTACACTCCCTTATCCATGTCCACTCCTTTGGCACATTGTCAGACTTCATAATTCAAGATCAAATGGGACTATCTGTCCCTAGGTGTGGCTTGCTTAGACTAAGCAATAAAAGTCAAAACTCAAAGCACCTTTTGCAATTCATTACATTTCAGTTTTTTTGCCATATAAGGTATCTTTATATCCCTTACAAATGACATGGATTCATGTAAAACATTTCCATATTAGTCATGTTGTGAAAGAAGAAACAGATGGGGGTGGGCGGAGATGGAGGGAAGGAAGAGGAAAGCTAAAAAAAAAAAAGTGAAAATAAGTATGCTTTGCTCTGAATTCAGAGTCCATCAGTTCTTTCTCAGGCTATGGATAGCATTTTCTATCAGGAGTACTTTGGAATTGTCTGAAAATTATATTGCTGAGAATAGCTAAGTCATCCATAGTTGATCACTGTACAATGTTGTGGTTACCACATACAAATTTCTCCTAGTTCTGATCATTTCCCTCAGAATCTATTCATATAAATCTTTTCAGATTTTTTTTGAAATATGCCAGCACATTCTTTCTTATAGCACAATTGTATATATATATATACAATTGTGCTATAAGAATATATATACACACACACACACACACAACTTGTTCAGCCAATTAATGAGCATCCCCTAGGGAATTATTTTAATGGAGACTATCTCCTTAAATGATTCAACATAATAAATCAGCAAATATACTTTCTGTGGATGGAATGAATAATCCCACAAACAGAAGAAATAGCTAGTTAGTCAATAAACATTTATTAAGCATCTACATACGCCAGGCAGTGTGCCATGTGCTAGGGATACAAAAAGAAGCAAAAGAGAGTCCCTGTCCTCAAGAAGCTCCCAATCTAATAGGGGAGACAACAAATATGTTCAAACAAGCTATATTAAAAAAGAGGAAATAATTAAAAGAAAGAAAGCACCAGAATTCAGAGAGGTGGAGAGTCTTCCTGTAGAAAATGGCATTTTAAAAGAAGCTGGGGAAGCTTGTCTGTGGAGATAAGGACAGAGAACATTTAAGGCATGAAGTATAGGACAGGGAAATGCTATAGGAAGAGGGATATTGTCTTGTTCAGGGAACAGCAAGGCCAGTATTACTGCACTGAAAAATATTTGTTGAGAAGGAAGGTGTAAGAAGACCAGAAATATAAGAAGGTAGTAGGTTGTGAAGGACTTTGAACACCAGAGCATTTTATGTTTGATCCTGAAGGCAATAGGGAGCCACTAGGGTTTATTGAGCAGGGAAGAAACATAGTCAGCCCCATGCTTTAGGAAAATCATTTTGTTGGCAGAATGGAGAATGAAATGGAGTGGAGAGACTTCAAGAAGGCAAAATCAGCAGGCTATTACAATAGTCCAGGCATGAAATGATGAGGACCTACACCAGAGTGGTAGTAGTAACAGAGAGAAGGGGGAGTACAGGATAAATATTGCAAGGGTGAAATTAACAGGTCTTGGCAATAGATTGGATATAAGGTGAGAGACAGAGTCCAGAATGATACCTAGGTGGGGAATCTGAGAGACTGATTGTGTTTTTTCTCAACAATAACAGGGAAGTTAGAAGGGGGATGATTAGTAGAAAAATAATGAATTCAGTTTTGGACACATTGAGTTTAAGATGACTACTTGGGGTAGCTAGATGGCACCAGCTCTGCTTGTTGAGTTCAATTTCAACTTTTTTTTTTCTCTTCATTAGCAGGAAACAAAAAAACCAAAACTTAGAAAAATTTCAACTGCCAGTTTGTGCAGGAACTGGTAGAGAAAAGATGGGACTGTTCCAGTCAATTCATCAATTATCAAATCTTCTCCCATTAGAATTTAAGCTCCTTGAAGGTAGGGACTCCCCACTCCCACCCCTGCCTTTGTATCTCCAGCATTTAATATAGTATCTGAGACATAATAAGTACTTAATTTTTTTTTTTTACTTGACTTATTGACTTGGTCCAGGGAAGGAAAGAAGTGGCAAATGAAAAGGAAAGTGGGGATGGGCAAGAGCTCTGATGAGGAATGGCAAAAGGTAAAGGGAATTTCACTGGAAAGCAAGTGTCTTTGGGGGTTTACACACATAGTAGTTAGCAGCTTCTCAACACATCTTTTCCCCTGACTCCACCATATTCCCCTCTGTCTAACTTGTTGGGGGAAAAAATTCCTAGTCCCAGGCAAATAGAAGATATGATAAAAGGGGAAAGAGATGAGATTTTGGAATCTCAACTTTTATCTTACCTATAAAAATCATGGATGATAGTCCCATCATATATTATTAGCATTATATTGTATTTTGAAAAGTAGTACAGTGATTGAAGAGTGAAGGTAGTTTGGAATTGAAGTTGCTCAGAAGAAAAGCAAGATATGCAAAGTTAGAAAAGCTACCCCAAATGTTCATAAGGACTATTTGTGAAGAGCATTCTCAGTTTGTATTGGTCTGATTAGTCACAGTTAGATACACAGTATAATGATACAGAGGTAGCCTTGAAGTCATGGAAGATGGTTCAAGTGCATCCTGTGGTACATAGTGGCTATGTGACCTTAACCATCTACTTAAATTCTTAATACTCCAGGCTCTAAATTGAAGAGAAGGCATTAATTTGCTTTGGTAGAGGATTATTAAACTCCTTAAGTGTAAATAGTTCCAAGCACAAGAAAACTTCTTAAATTTGTTAATTGATTGGAACCATTAGGTCTTTATTCTTTTTTCATTCTAGTCAAGGGCCCAATAATGGAACTGAAGAATGTGAAATGGACTTTATAAACCTCATAGATTAACCCCTTGAATATAGCTGACATTTATGTCATTCCCTAATACTTAGTCCACAAGCATTTATTGGCCATTATGCTAAATGTCCTATGTCCTCTACTCCCAAAAAGTTCATCTATTGGAGGAGATGACATAGAAACAACCAAACACATACAGATATATACAGGGTTAATTAGGGATAATTAATAGAGGAAAGGCACTACTTCTAAGAGGGATGGGGAACTGTCTCTTTTAGAAGAATTGACTTTTAAGTCCTGAAGGAAATCAGAGAAGTCAAGAGGTGGGAAATGAGGAGGAAGAAAATTCTATGTTTGAAGGTCAGTGAAAATGCCAGGAGTTGAGGGATGGAGAGTTTTGTTTGAGGAAGAGAATGGAGGTCAGTTTCACTGGATCACTGGATTGCCAAGAATGGGGATAAGAAATACAAAGATTGGAAAGACATAGGGTGAGGAGTGTTATAAAAGGCTTTGAATGTCTTACAGAATTTTATATTTGATCTTTGCAAGACAAAAAAGCTGAATTTATTTAAACATAGATCTTTCCAGACTTCAAGTTTATCATTCTATCCACTAAGCAAGCTTCCCTTGTCTCTTTCCACAGCATTATAATTATTATCAAGCATATATCAAGTGACCACAGCATCATGGAATAGTCAAGATAAATTCTGGCAGATATGGTTTTTGGAGTTCTTTAAATTCAATCCATTTTACCGAAAGAAACAATTCAATTACAATGTAGAATCCATTATAGTTAGTGCTTGATTTCATCAGAGCCTGCCACCTGTTTCTAAAATTAAACATAACCAAATAGAAAGTGCATTTTAATCTCCCCCTTACAACAGAAAAAAAAGTGTGTTCCTTTCAATTCTGCCCTCATAAAAAATGCAGAATATACATCTTTTAACACTTTAGTATGCTTCTTTTACTATAAACTGCTTAGAGAAGGAATAACACAAGAACAATAAAAAATATTTGAGCTTGCTTAGTTCCAGTCCCAGGCAAATGGAAGATATGATAGAAGGGAAATTCCCTCCATTGCAGGAGGGAACAATCCTAGGTCAATGACTAGAGATTAGAGATTAGGGGAGGGACAATAGGCCCCATATTTTCAAGATGACCATAATTTCTCTCCTTGTAGAAGGAAATTATAACATAATGGGCATGATCTCCCCTTTCCCTGCTCTCTTGTTCTTCTTCCCTTTAGTATTCCCTTATCTAAATACTATTTCTTCAGGATCTAGATCCAATCAATTCCATGTTCTAGGTGATTTTTTTCCCAATTTAGAGAATTGATCGTTTTTCCTATCTAAACAACTCACAGAGCCCTGGACACACATATCTGATACTTTTCTGTCATCTTTAGTGATCTTTTCCTAGACAGAATATACCTTAATATCAAGTTCTTTAGGGCACACAGTGTTACATATGTCTGAATCCTCTCAAAGCAATAGGCACTCGGCACATGTAGCTAGAGGACACACAAATTTCTTCAAGGTCACTCATCCTTCTAATACTGCAAAAAACTATGTTATCTGGTGATGTCATTAGGACCATGAAGCAAGGTCCCCAGTTGTTCTATTCTCCCTGTCCCTGCTCTTTATTGGAAGCCTTGATTGCTCCTTTGCAAGGTATCTCCCTCCAGCTTTTTCTGCCTTCTACTACCATCTCATTATCTCTGGCTACCATGTATGTTCAAGGAAAGTGATCTGCCAGTTTTTTTAGTTTGTTTAGCTCTTAGCAACCTCTCCCCCATAGTTCTTTCCACCATAGTCAGATAACTGGAGAAATCCTTGGGCCTTTTATGCTGATTATTTTCTCTGTTTTTTAGGTCTCCTCAGTCTAATTCTCATATAAGTTATGATCAGAAAATACTTTTTAGTTCCTTTTGTACCCTTGGCCTAGGCAAATCATTTACAAAGATTCCAATCAGCAAAAGTGGAATGGTTTTAAGTGTGGTGAGCAGGCATGTCAATTTCTCTATCATGCCCCGAGTTCCAGGAAAATAATAGAAGCTGGGCTGGGTGGAGAAAATTGAAAAGGTTTGGTAAACTTTGCCCTCCTTCTTTAAAAAAAAAAAAAAAAAGATTAATTGCACTTAGAACAAAATCATACTTTTGAAAATATTAAATAAAACCATGTAAACAATTATTTTCAAATTTTACCTTAAAATCAAGATAAGGATTACTAGATTCCAGGATCTGATAAATTAAAAGTTTAAACCTCTGGTAAATAAAAGAATCCTCTGATGGATAAATAAAACCGCTTAAAAGACGAGTAATAAACAACTTTTAGAGGTAGAGAATCTAAAAGTTTAGGATAATTAAAGGATATGAGAAAAGGGTATATATGGCTCAACTCCAAGAGAAAAAGTTTTCAGAGAGCTGGTTCATATGCAGAAAGTTTTTTTCCTCAGTACACTTGCCTATAAAATTCAAAGAAATAATTTTAAGCTTTTAAAAAAAATCAGAGATTATCATACATTAAAATTTAAACTAGGTATACATCACAATGTATCAAACTGAGAAAAGTAGTACTATTCTTTCATATTTTATAATTGAACACTGATGCCTTGAAGCACTAAGCAAAGTAATTTGAAATTAAGCTATAAATTGCATAATGAGAAATTTTGCTTTTACTAAGCAAACTACTGATTGGTTCTCACATCATTTTTCAAGTAACTACACTCATAATAAAAATAAATCAGTTCTATCAATTCTCCTAAATGGGAAAACTCATCTTAGACTGGGAGTAATAAAAGAAGGCTTTGGGAAGATTTGGGAATGATTTGAGCCTAACTTTTGTGATAACCATGCTAAGAAAGGAATTAAAGAAAAGAGCAGCTTTTGGTTGATTTGCAGATATAAGGATATATACCATAGGGTAGGCTTCCCCTATCTGCAGCAATTCCCTAAAGCTATGGAAAGTTGCAAATATCATTTCTAACTCTCAAAGCCTTTATCTATCTGTAAAGTGAGGAAGTTGGATCAGATAAGCTTTAAAGTTCTTTCCAGTTCTTAAATCCTTATGGCTCTATTATGTTTGAGAGATTTAATCTAAAATGATGGACAAATTACCTATATGGACTAGCCTTTTGTTAGTCAAATAAAGCTTCTTTCAAATGATCAAGGAAGGAAGGAAGGAAACAAGGATTTACTATGTATCTTCTTTGTGTCAAGTGGTTTACAGATATTATCTCATTTGATCTTCACAACAATTCTGGGAGGTAGGTGCTATTATTGTCCCCATTTTACTGTAGAGGAAATTGAGACAGATTAAATGACTTGCCCAGGATCACACAGCTAGTAAGTGTCTAGGGCTGCATTTGAACTATGGTCTTCATGATTGCCACCTAAGACAGAGTCTGACTTGAGGGTTGGATGTTGTATTTCCTTGTACTCAAATAAGTCTTATTATTTCATTGGAATCCTTACATTGCACAACATATTGATATAATTCCACAATTTATTTTAACCACTCTCTTCAAAGGTAATAAAATTTATGTCCCATTTTTACTCTCGCATAAAATTTCAGAACATGTATTTTTATAAAAACACATCTTATAAAGCATTTTAAAAGGTGTTTTTTACACATCTATTATATTAAGCTAACATTTATAGTTTCCCATGGGGGGCAGCTAGGTGATCCAGTGAATAGAGCACCAGCCCTAAAATCAGGAGGACCTGAGTTCAGACTTGAACTCAGATGCTTAACACTTCCTGACTGTGTGACCCTGGGCAAATCACTTAATCCCAATTGCCTCAGGAAAAAAAAGAAAAAAAGTTTCCTATGGTAAATTCATGTCATTGAATCATTTTAATTCAACTTGCCTCTCAATGCAGGCTTCCTTTATCTCTCAAAGATATTAATTAAGCCAGCTGGTAACTCAGAACTTTTCTAAGGACCTTGTGAGGCAACAAATTAAATGAATGGGTAGGATTAATACTAAATTCTTCCCTACAATTTTCACTTCCTGCCCCCAATTTTGCCTTCTGATATTACATAGATTTTGTTTAGTCCTTTCTCCCAACTCTTTAAATATCTCAAGGCAGAGATTGCTTTCTTTCCTTTCCTTCTCACAACTCTTCTCCCATACCTCTCTAACAGTCTCTTTTCCAGGCCAAACATTCCTAATAAGACATAATTTGTAATAACCTTTTCATTCAGGTCACTCATCCCTAGAAGCACTCCAATTTATCAATTTTTTTGGTGCCTAGAACTGATTGGGTAGAAGTAGATCATTACCAAACCACCCCCTTAATCTGAATATAAGAGCTCAATAAAGCTTCCATGGCCAATTGTCTTCCATCTCATATTTAATGTGCGAGTATATGTGTTTTACCAGCATAAACGAAGAAGTTTATAATTATCCCTGCTGATTTTTAAATCTTAAAAAAATTTCCATCAGATTTTAATTTCATTAGCAACTACATTGGCATATACATTAATTGTATACAATGGTGCACAACTTCTTCACCCTGTCATTTTGTATAAAAATTGTCTCATTTCTTTCAAAGTAAAGGTGATTGATGCTAAAGATCAAATGAGAATACTATTTATATAAAGTATTTTGTAAACTTTTAAGTGTAGATAACAATAGAATGGTGATGGTAATAGTAACTCATCTATTGCTTTTTTTGTTGTTTTGTTTTTACTTTTCACGTTTAAACCATAATCAGGAGACCAAGAAGTTGATTTTTGTCTTTGTCTTTGTTTTGGTGTTGTTATTTCATCACTGTGTGGAAACTCCATCAATGAAGATCAGTAACTCATCTGTAATTTACAATCTTAGAGAGCTGTCTGGGGGTACTGAGAGTTTATAAGATTTGCCCAGCTCCCAAAGGCAGAACTTGAACACAGGTCTTCCCTGCTCTATGGCTATGGAGCTACTGTCTCTGATATAATAATACATAGAATAAACATTACTGTCAAATCAGATTTAAAAAATGGTTATTATTATGTAAAAGTAATACATAAAATTTTTAAATGGTAAGTTTTATAGTGAAACAATATAGCTACTGAAATCCAAGTCCTTTATTTTTATTTTGAAACATTTGTCAACAACTATTTATTAAGTATTTGATATTTGCAAGGCACTTGAACTAGGTTGGAGATATCAAGAGTTTTAAGATCCAATCCTTGCTTTATAATTCAGTGACAAGTCAGAACATCTATCTAGAAAGATAAATAGTAATGAGAGGCAGTCAGTATCAAATGATGTCGTAGCAACACTAACTAGGCATTTATTCCAACTTATTCACACAAAGCTAACAAATTTTATTTCATGAATGGCAATTCCAACAATTTCCATGATCTGAAATCCAGTGGATAGGGTTTTTAATTTAACAAATACTTGTGTGTGTGTTCAAGACATAGTGCACTGCATCAAACAAAAAGGAAGATAACACTCATGCTTAAAAAAAAAAAAAAAGAAAGAAAGAAAAAAGAAAAGAAAAAAAGGGGGCGGAAGGTAATCTTTTTCTTTTCAAAACAGGTTCACTAATTCAGTATAACGGCACTTAACTGATCATGCTGGGTATCCTTAAAAGTATACTTGTGTAGAGCACACTGAAAAATAGTACCAACTTCACATATAAAAGGAAAATCTCCAAGAATGGATAATTTCCAACAGCAATTGCTGGGAAATGATATTTAAGCATTGCTCATACGTGATAGTGTATTCCACTTAATAATAAGGACCTGGACTCAGCTAGTGAACAATATCATTTGGCCAGTGGCTGAAGCTTTATGAGCTTCCCAGGCGCTTTTGCAGATCTCAATAAGCTCTATCCTAGAGTCACAGAATTTGGAGTTTCTCTGTAATGATTACATTACAACTCCTAAAATGGGCTTGAAATTAAGCTTTAAAAGGGGGAAAGAGTGCTGGAGGTAGGATTTTCTCCCACACTGGACCTGCTAGCACTCAGGAATAAGATTGTATCTACCCAAGAGGAAAAGAAGCGGTTTGAGTAGAAACTACACTGCTGTCTCTATCCATGTGTTAATTGAGGCCCGAACGAAGTTTTAGTTCCTACTTCAAGTCTCATCTGCTAGAAGAAAGTTACTTACACAAAGGGTAAAGAGGAAGTGACAGAAGGGGAGAGAATCTGTCCTCATACAGCGGACAGAATAGAGTGAAGAGACTAGGAAGGCTTCAGCCCAGCCACCATACCAGACCAGAAATAGTTTCTAATCCTTTTACTGAACCATCGGATTTACCGACATTACCCGTATAATCCACTTTTCCAAATAAAGCTGTGAGGGAAAGGTACAATAAGGCTCTTTCCTCTCATTCTGGACTGGAAGGACCAAATCCTAAATCTTGATTAGTTCCCAGGCAGGAAATTCGAGTCTCAAAGTCACTACCTCCTCCTACCCCAGAAGGTCTAATCTTGAGCTTTCTTACTCACCAGAACCTCCCCTGCCACTTCTAGAGCCTAGGTTTTGGCCAATTTCACTTGAACTCGAGTTCCTAAAATCCTTTTCCGGGGCCAGAGGGCTTTTTTCCCCCCCCTATCCTAATCTCAAACAAAAGAGAAAAGCGAATTTAAAAGGAAGCCCCCAGGCAATTCACAGGCTTTCATTCTGAGGTTTAGTGTGTAAAGTGACAGTGAAAGCTGGGAAGAGCAAGGGAGAAACTGAAAAGTTTTCGGTTTCTAAATGGCCAGTACAACCTCATATTCGAAGAAATTATATGTCCGAAACAGAGTATATTATACATGTTTAAAGGGAGAGTTTCAAATACCAATTCTCATGGTCACCTCTTTACCTGCAGAGAAAAAAATTGTAAGATACATTCTTTGATCGAGGCTGTTTAATAAATAAATTAACCTTGGGGGTGTTTCTTTTGTTTTCCAAGTTTAAATATAGTACTCAACCACTTACTATTCTTTCAGCTCCAGCCTTTTATTTTATTTTTTCATTTCAATAGATTTTTTTTATTAAAGCAGCTCCAGCCTTTTAAAGACTAAACTAACCACTACCACACTCCCCTTCTCTTTCCTTAGAACAACCGACTACAATAAACCCTAGAAAAGTCCTGAATGTCCTAACCAGTTGGATCAGTGTAAAGAACTTTCCACTCCTGAAGACCTGCGTTCTAATCTCCGTTCCTAATATTTACTAACCCTTTAATCAGACTATCACTTTACCTCAGTGCACTTCGCTTTCTTCATCTCTAGAATGCGGATAGTACTTTTTTCAATGGGCTATTTGGGGATCAGGTGGAGGGTAAAAGGCGGTGTGGAAATGTGAACTATTTTGATGGCACAGCAGGTAATACAGTCCCTTATCATCTACTCCAGACTTATCAAACATTCCCGAGTTTGGCCCGAACCGGATTAAAATGTAAGTAGCAAATATTTAACAAAATAAATAAAAATACAATAGAACACAATGTTAATGTATGGTTAAGTCAATGTGCTGTCTGCAGGGATCCTTATATACGGCTTAGTGGCCTCCCTTTCGATTTGCGTTTGACAACCACAGATATACTCTTATCATCTCTAGGGTAAACTAAGGCAGAGAAGGGCAGGCCTTTCTCCAGGTTACAGTAATTAAAATGAGCACAATGACTTAATACAAAGATATCCCAGACTGGGTCTTAAAGTTTAACGCCTCAGGGGATGTGGTTTTAGCATACTGTTCTTAAACTGATTTCCCTTCTTCCCGAGGGCGTTTTCCCCACAGGTCCATGTTAATTCGAAGGCAGGAAAAGCAGCTGCCACACAGACATGCCAGGCAACTTGGCCAACTCCACCTCCCCGCCCCTCACCAAATGGTGGAGCAAGACGTCCTGTAGACCCGCCCGTGCTAAATTTTCCAAGGTCCAGTCTGGGAGGCAAGAACAATGAAAAGAAAGTCCGGAAAGGAACCCTAGCAGCCTACCACTGCTGTACCAGGTGTGGGTGAGGGTTGAGGCACAGGTAAAATTCCTACCATAGTCTAGATTCCGTTACTAGCTTCACTACAGTTGATGTGCTGTGTTTCCATCAACAGAAATGTATCTACGTATTTCTGGATTTTGTTAGGTGAAAAGCATTAATCTTTTGGCCTCTCTAAGTCTGCCAGCATCTTGGATAGAAGGAACTTCCCGTAGCCTCCTGCCTTAATTCTCTTAAAGCGTGTTTGGTACCTTTCCTAAGGTTCTCTGGGTTGGCAGGAATGAACTTGGAGACCTCTCAGTTCAAATTTATACTTCTGAGCCATAGACATACTATTGGCACGGGGTTGGATCTTAGTAGGCATTAATAAAATTTTATTATGGCATGTAATAGCCCATTTTACAGAAGGAGAAAACTGATACTCAATGAAATTAAGCAACTTGTCCGTTGTCACTGGGCTGGGGGTGGGAGGTAGGACTGGGATGGGTTAAGATAAAAGATCAGCCTAGATTAAACCAACAATTTCCCTACTTCAAGTCCTACCCTCTTTTTAAAAAATTTAATTTAAATGTTTGACTATGCCTTAGATGCGCTTTCTTAATAATCCCGCAAGAAACTCTTTTATTAACTTTATTAATATTAAATAATAATATTCTTAAATAAAATCGCTTAAATAACTCAGGGAAGATGTACTCTCTAGGATTTCGAGATAAGGGAATGTAGAGGCGACATGGTCAAATACTCCTTTTTCATGTATGACACTCATGTGTCAGCCATTCCTTCCCAAAGACCCAAACTTTCCCTTCCCGAAAAATCAAAACAGTTCAATTCCACGGGTTGCAGAAAGCATCCCTTCCATCCCATCAAAAGAAGCTTCCTACTTCAGCTCTCCTTTTTAGTCCTTAGAAACCAAGTGTCCCTTAGGCTCCTGGTCAAGATCAGCTTTTGGGAAATCTAGGTGGTGGACATTCCCCCTCTTCTTACGGCCTTTGTAGAATTTGGGACTGGATTCTCTGAGGCCTTTGATCTCAGAGTTGCATCAGGTTAGAAAGGGCCTAAATTTCTTTCTAAATACAATTAAAATTGGAGACCGATTTTTAGATCCATTCTAGTTCCCCCACTAAGTGGGAGAAATATGAGCCCTGACTTCTTAACAATCTGTAGAATGGGTACAGTGGACATTTTGCGGGTCAAAATGCTGGCGGCGCCACCACTTCGTACTCACCAAGATTGGGGTGTCTTGTAGCTGGATTAGACCGGCCTGGCAAACTGTGCAGGACTGGCCCGTCAAAGGGTCCGGCTGAAGCTGCGGCGGCGGCGGCCCAAGACGCTCCCATATCTGCGGCTGTCATGTAGGCTGCGGCGGCTGCAGCGGCTGCGGCTGGGTAAGGACTGGAGTAAGAGCTCCCGAAGCTGGGCCGTCCGTACTGCTCGCGGCCTCCAAGGCCAGCTGCGCCTCCAGCTCCGCTGGTGCCGTAAGCGGCTACCTCCCGCGCAGCTGCTGCTGCTGCAGCAGCCGCCAGAGAGCCAGTGGCTCCCGGGAAGGAGAAACGGGGAGACACTGATGGGGGCGTGTAAGCAGAGCCCTCAGGCCCGGGCTGGCTCCAAGCCGGGCTGCCCTGCTGCGCAGCTGGTCCGCTCCCAGACTGGGTTGCCCCAGTGCTGCTGCTAGAACTAGTCCCTCCTGGTCCGGACCCAGTTGCCCCGGATCCACCGCCCTGCAGGTAAGACAGACCCAGCATGGACGACGGTACTCGAGGAGTGGGCACGTAGACTGGAGAGGAGGCGGCCCCAGCTCCATGCATGAAGGCTCCAGGCCCTCCGGTCTCATAAGCCCCGGGAGGGGGGCCGTGATTAGCCATGGCCAGGCTCTGGTACATTTCTGTAACGTCTATGACTTCCCTATTCAAGTCCTCTTTTTCTTCCAAGAGTTAAAGATCAATCCCCCCCCCAAAAAAAAGAACCCACAAAAACGAGTGGGGGGTGGTGATGGTTAAAAAACAAAAATAAAAAACTAAGGTTATCGGGGGTTTTTTTTGTATGATTTTAAAACCAGTTTAGGACTAGGGTGCCTTTGTTTATTGGTTTTCAATAACAAATTGAAGATTTATTAACAGCGGACCTAGGAGAGCCTGAGGTAGGTATAAGCGTATAGGTCGTATAGGTCGAGGAAGGAGAATTCCAGATTTTCCTGGTTTGAAGACAGAAGAGGGTTTCTGCTCTCCAAAGGAAACCCGAAGGACGAAAAAGTATGAGTGGGCAGGAATATAGATCTTTTGAGATGTGCTGAATGTGTCTTTGGAGCCCTGTTCCTCTAACTTCAAAGGATTGCAGCTCTCCGGCCTTGGGCGGGGACGGAAGCACCCCTTTGCCCAATTTGTGTCCAACGCAGATGCCTGGGCTATGTCCTAGTATTCTCACCGCTGCCTCCAACAGGATTCTCCTAATATCAGAGAGAGAAACAAGCAGGGGGAAAATCATCATCTTTTCGTACTATCCTTCCCCTCCGCCGGCCTCCCAAAGCAATACAGAAAGATGGAAATAATAAAAAGTGAATCTCTCAATTTCCCAGTCTTAAAACCAGGCCCCTGCAATTTTAGAGTCTAGTGTTTTGTTACTGTGCCCAGCTCGTCCTCTGCACTTCACTATCTAGCATATGAGCATCCAAAGGGTTGTATTCGGGGTCAGGCCCTCGGGCAGGCGTGCTGTTACCAACTTACTAAGGGCAACGATCCGACCTAGGGACTTCATTTTTGCACTGATTTATAGCGCTATGATTTGACTTCACAATTTTAACCCATTAATGGTGATTAGTTTTGACTCCATTATTTGATCTTTCTAATTAAAGGCACTTCTTTTTCTGACATTCATACCCCACTCTAAAACTGGAACGGTAAACTTTCTGTTGTTTAGGCATCTAAGAGTTTCGTGAGAGGAGGATAAACTACATTCCCTGGGCTCAGACTCTTGGAGTAACTGTCGCCTCTCTTTCCCAGTCCCCAGGCCTCTGCCAGCCTGCCTCTATACAAAGCTTCTCCTCCCCCGTACTAAAGAAAGGCTCCATGATGGGACACAGGAGGAGAAAGGCATTTATAGAACTAGATTCCTGAGAGATTTGTGGTGCTAACACTAGCTAAGTTTGTGGTCCCAACTTGAACTAGAAAGGTCTGAAAGATCTGGGATTCGAATTATTAATTTCCAAAAGTACAGTTAATTTTTCTGGTTACAAAAGACCACACACAGGAATATTTAATCTTACAGCACCAATTTGTTTGTTGTTATATATAAATTTATGTAGAATTGCATAGCTGTAACAGACCTTAGAGATAATGAAACTGGGGCCCAGAGTGGTAATTTGGCTTGTCCAAAATTACATAGATACTATTTAATTCCACAAGCCAATAATTAAAATGTTCTACACAGGGCCTCATTTAGTTTTAATAAAGTACTGTAAAATAAATACTTTTAAATAAGTACTGTATTAGGGATAAAAAACAAAGAATTTATCGTTTTATGTACAATGATGGATTTTCTAAAAATATGAACTAGTAGTAACATTATTATATCCTAGGAAGCACGTACATATAAAGTACTATTTAAATAATCATTAGTTTAAGATATGGCTATAGAATCTGTGACATGGAAGTCCTAATGCTTTCTAAAACTTGCTTGCAAAGATAATTTGCGGTTTAAGGAAAAGTGGAGTAACACCAAGAATTTACAGGCACTTGGTCTGGATTGTTTATTGCTTTCCTCTAAAGTAGTCTTTCAATTCATTATTGTTTCCCAAATTATCTATCTCTTGAGTGTCAAAGTATAAGAAGTTTTGTTGAGAAGATAGGTACTAAGATCTTCGGTCTTCCGGTGTCTCTCCCCACCCCCTTGAAAATGAAGGCGAGAAATAAGGAATCTCTGAGAATAAACTTGAGGGCAAATGAATCTTAAAATATTTTGCTGCTTCGTTAGATACGTGATCCAGTCTGTGTAAGTGGTTACTCCCTCTTTTGCTCTCTGTCTGGGACGTTCTTGTCCATTTTAAATCAAGGACCTCAATTATTTGAGCGACTCTCTAGAAACATTCAACTAATGATAAACAATGCTAAAAGAAATTATAGTTTTAAGATTTAAGTTTTTGATAACTAGCAAAAAAGCAAAGATCTTTTCCTCACAATTTCTCTATACACGCAGATACGAATGTCATTTATGGAAGTTCCATAATTCGATAAAACGATCCGGGTCTTTGAAATTTACCTTTTCTATTTAACTATTCTTACACGGTTTCATAAAAAAGATTTATTGGAACTATAGGAACAGGGAGGAAAACCATACCTAAGAGCTTCTCAAACACAATGTTGGGAAAGTGGGAATTAGTTTTCATTTTACTTGGGACAATCATCTAGAGAGGAATATTTGTTTTAAGGACAAAGGAAACAAATATTTCTCTTTAAATAGAAGAAAAAAAAAATAAAGGCAAAATTCAAGGGGATAAAGAGTGCCTGAAACACGTCTAGTCTAGGAAGCAGGAAGAGTGGCCCTAGTTCCAGTTTTCTTCTCTCCGGTTTTCTGATTGACTGAAGCAATCATTTCTTCCAAATTCATAAATCAAAATAAACCACTTTCTTCCTATAGGAATTAAATGATTTGTTCTATCATCTTTACCCCCTTCTCTACAGGCTCCAGTAAAACAAATTTAGAGTAGAAGAGGATAATTCTGTCCAGAAGCTTTTTTTTTTTTTTTTTTTTTTTTATCGTGGACCCCTTTGGCAATCTGTTGAAGCTTATGGACTTTTCTCAGAATGTTTTTAAATGCATAAAATGAAATACATTGGATGACAAAGGAAACCAATTACCTTAAAATAGTTATCCAAAAAAAATTTTTTTTTAGTTTAGGAACCTCAAGTTTAGAACCCCTGAATCCACCCCTCTTAGTTTTAAGATGAGGAAACTGAGGCCCAGAGAGGTTAAAGTTTTGCCAAAGCAATAAGAATACTCTTTTTACAGTATCTCTAGTACTTACTGAAAAACAAGTGCCCATGGTCTTTCTCATTTTCTCTCTCCTTTCTTAGCCTTCCTTTTCTTCTCGTGGAAATGACTTTACTCAACATAAGAGCACACAGGCATATGCACACATACTCAGGCTTACACAAACAGCTGTTTCCATCTACACAAATACACACGAAAGCAAACAGCCCTGATATTCGAAGGTAGTGATGTCCCTGTAATCCCAGCTATTATAAGTGCTTTCTCTTGTCTCAAAGTTGTTTTCCCCATACATAGTACCCCAATCAATCCTTTCTATAGGAATACATAAAATGCTAAGTGTGGAGAAGCTTGTTTCTCCTCCCTTGCTCTCTTTCCTAGCACCCAGATGAAGTAACCCCGACATAGCCTTTTTAAAGTCTGAAGTGCTTCACCCCAGCTCCCCACCAGTCAATCTCCCGCCCAAAGCCAAGGGAGATAACATTAGGGATAAGAGCAGATAACCACAGGAGCAGAAACTGGAGATGAGTGGAGGTTTATGTGCCTGAAAATTGCTTTTATCCTCCACCTCTAGTTCTTCAGTTCCATCCAAAAAAAATTTTTTATGAAGATTGGTGGGGGGTCCAGGAGTATGTGGAGGTTAGTTTTGTTTGTTTTGCTTTTTATCATGTGTTTCATTATCTTAGCTGTCAAGTAGGGTGCTATGGAAGTAGAAAAGACCTAGGGAGTAGAAGGGGATGTGTAGCTTTGCAGCTAATGCTGACCGGCATTCTGTCAAATTTGAGGCTATCGAGATGTCCCCCCCAGCCGCCAATATCAGTTAAAACTAATCAGCACATGTAGGGCAGAGACACGCATTTGTATATAATAGTTCGTTATGGTTAAGCTGTGAGCGTATAGTTGCGCATAGGTTGGACTCTTCAAGGGTGAGCTTTGGTAGGTAGCTAAAGGGTGCACACGTCTACATAAATCTACGTGTGTATTCTATCCACAAATCAGTGTTCGAGCGGAGATCAAGAGTTGTTGGAAAGTGCAAATGTGGAAATGGGATTCTTAGTGTTAGGGAAAGTTTTAAGCACTGAAATATCTTTCAAAGGGACCTTAAGTATTCTCCAAAATCGTTCCAAAGGACACTGAAAAACCCTGACTAGCTTAAAAGGCACTTTGGGAGGGGGAAATTTACGGCGTGAGGGAGACACTAATTGGAGGGGAAGAGACATGGTTTAGGGAAGGGTGCATTTCTAATTTTAGAATCTTACTCTACACATAGAGAAAAGTCTATTTGGCTAAGCTATAGCTTTTTGAAGGAAAAGGTTTGTGTAAACTGGGGGGGGGGGGCAGAGTGAGGAGGAGGGACGCGGAAGAAGATAAGAAAAACTCTACAGACCTGAGAAGAGTGAAATCTTTCTCCTTGGTTGACGCACCCTGGCCGCTTTTAGAGATGTGAGGGCCTGGGTCCGCCCGGAGGCCCGCGGTAGGAGCCCAAGACAGTGGGAGGCCTGGAAGTCTGGGGGATGGAGGGTTCTAGCTGTCAACCGGCAGGCTTCCTCAGAGTACCTATTCCAGTGCTTCCAACGCCGTCCCTTCTCCGCCTTTCCTCACTCCCCCCTCCCTGCTTCTTTGACTGTGACTGGTTTTGCTTAGTCACGTGGCCGGTGGGGGGCGGGAGGTGCCTAGTATCGGTTGCACAGTCAGCTGGCGCCGGACTGTGATGCTGTTTAAAAAAATACACACTGCAGGCAAAGTCCAGTGGGGAGGGGGGAGATCTACGAGGGAAACTCAAATATGTGTTTGTGACTAGCAGCGTTTTACGCTCAACGCCAAGATGGCCATTATTAGTGTTGGTTATGGTCACTATCTCAGATGTAGTTCCTATCTCTTTGCTTCCCTTAGGTAGCCTCCACACAGCTGGGATGGGACAGAGGTGGGGAGGTGGGGGGGGGGGGGAAGGGAGAGGGAGGTGACTCTCCAGGAGCAGCCCTCTTGGGGTTGCGCGTCTGCGGATCACTACCAACTGAATGGTCTCTGAGGGCAGCTACATTCCCGGGTTTCCAACTATTAATGAATGAAAATAAGGGTGGAAGAAGGAAAGAATGTGGGTAACAACGGAGAGCTATTAAAGTAAAAAACTTTTTTTCTTCCTAGCAGGCTGGAGAGGCGCAAAGAAGACTAGATTGGGAGAAGGAAAGAGAGAAGACAATTCCCGGGCTAATAGGCTCGCTGAGGACTCAAACTCACCTTCTTTCGAAACTGAAACATTTAAATATATACAAACACGCACATAAAGGTAAATGTACGTGCGTGCATATATGCATTTATATTAATTCACATTTTTCAAATAGCATTTGCAAAATCTGAGTTCCTTCCATTCCTCGTCTTCCTCTCTCCACGTTTTCTTCCTTGGATTCCAGTGTGTTCCCTATTATCACTAGCCAAGGTCTTGCTATTCAAATGAAAGCTTTCCTGCGAAGGGGTAGGGGGGAGAATGGGGTTGGGATGAAAAATGACTCCCCACCCCCACCCTTGCTTCCCACTTTCCAGAGCCCAGGTAAGTTTTGTCCAGGCGGTCGTAAGTGTCAATGATATGGAGGCCCTCTGTGCTTAGGGCGCAGAGTTGAATAGTCCCCTCAGACAGGTCTAAAGGTTAATAGAGCAATCACAAGGCCGGATTACCGCGTAAAAATAACCTATCGATTAGGCCGCAGCCTTCGGCCCTAGATAACAGTGTAGAACAGGCTCTCATGCTTTTGGTTCAGCGTATTTCTTCCCAATACGTTTCTCCTAGTTAAGACGGCATCCCTAACTTTTTTCTTACCCTCCCCTTCTTTTCCCCTCCCCCCGCTAACAGCATCCCAGATTAGAGGGGACAGATTCTGGTCTGGGCTGTATCTGGAGGTGGACGTTAGGTAGAAGGCAGGAAGTGTGGAAGCCAAATTGAAACCTGTTTTGTCCAAGAGAGACGGGGGCAGTAAAGTAGCGCCACTGAGAAACTTTCTACTAAGAGTCCCGCCTAGGTTACTTGGAGATTTTATCTGGATTATGGATCTACGTTTAGGCTGAGGTGAGAGACAAGCAATTTCCCAAACCCAAAGCAAGCTTATTCGTTTAAATTCTTGCATGGTACTAGAGGGAAGGAAGAGAAAGACTCAGGAGAGGGTGGAAATGGGGTAAAATTCTATATAGTTCAGCTCCAAGCTACCTATCACATGGCGGAAAAACCGACCAGTCGAGGACAAGCCACTGCCTGAGCGCTCCTGCTTATGTAGTACGCGCGTGTGCGTGCGTGCGTGTGTGTGTGTGTGTGTGTGTGTGTGTGTGTGTTTAGGGCTAGTGTATTTGGGAATGGATATTCACTTCTAGCCCCAAAACCATTCACTCCCATCCCTCCCCCCCCCACACGCCCTTCTTGAAGTTTGTATATTAAAGCGAAACTCCTGGTGTTTAAAATATTCTCTCTCGAAGAAATCTGCTCAGACCTCCCCCTTCACATTCCTCTAAACCATGTCAATTTGAGTACAGTAGCAAATGTTTAAGTTCTCAGATCAAGTTAAAATACTACTTAGTGGCACAGCTCTTGGCAGTTTGCAAGACTTAGAGCTGAAAGTCTGGTCCAGAATTAGATACGTTAAGTGGAGATCCAGCCTTGGGAATCTGTCCTTGTACAATGGACGACAGGGTTCCTTCAAGTAATGAAACCGGCTGGAATTGAGCGGTCAGGCTATCCAAGCCAGTGCTACTCTTAAGGTCCTAGAGAGTGGAAATAGGTGTGCGTGGGTGTCTGCCTCGCTGCCAAGCCTCATGAGGGCAAACCAAAGCAAGCAATGGAAAGAATCCTGGATCTAGCGAGATAGGCCCAGAAGAAACTCTAAATCATCCATTGGAACAGTCACATTTAGTACTTTTAGACTGAAGGGAGGGAGCAGCAGGCAGAGAGGGAGACAGTGCTCAAAGGACCAAGATTTACTTTTGAATTTTTGAGGGAATAAGAGTTATTGTCCCCCTCTTCTTAGTGGAAAGAATTTCAAAATGCTGCACCGTTATTCCATGGTCTTCAGTTCTTCACCCCCTCCAAAGAAATTCTGGGAAGTAAAAGAAATATTGATTGAGAGAGGAAAGTGAACATTTTATGGGAGTAGGAGTTGTGAACAATGATTTGTAACGCAGGAGAGGCTTCGAACACAATTTCTGACAGCTGCTGTCCTAACAATAGTGTAACACGAAGAAACTCTTGGGGATGTCTGGCAAGATAGAACACTAGATATGAAGGGGACTGTGGAAACTATCAGTTTACAGAACAAAAATATCAGGAGTTTTCCAGGAGTCACCAAACCCTTAGGATCCAACTAAAGAAGGATCCTTCCTAAATTCATTGATAGCATGTCCTGCACAATAGGGAATATGTGAGCCGGTAAAGATAAAACCTGTGTGCCCAGGGACTGAGGGTTCTGGGAGTCCCTGCCTGGTTCTAGGAAGACTGTGACTTGTGTTGGGTGAGATAGGACAGAATCTGGAAGATGCCTTGTTGGGTTTTCTGCTTGAAATGTGAGAAAAATTATTTGGTTCTAACAAACAAATGGTTTATTTATTTATTTATTTTTAAATTAGAGGGAGTTTTGTGCCCCCAGGATTACCCCTGCATTCTCCCTCTCAGGGTTAATACCTCTCAGAGGTGATCCAGGAGACTCATATCTGAATGCCAGGAGCAGCTTCATGGCCTCAAATTTACTGAAGGGGTAGAGGTGATTAATTTCGACTCTACTTAGGGTTTTGTTTTGCCTAGTCCCCCTATCTATCCATTCTACCTCACTCTCCTCTCCTCCCCCCTCCCCAACCCGGTCCTCTCCCCCCTTCATAGGGAATATTTCCAGACGGTTGCCAGGAGCGGGAAACATTTCAAGAACTTCGTGTTCTCTTTATCTACTACCTGGAGACTTTGGGTGGGGGAAAGTTTGGTTTTTTCTTGGTCCCCAGAAAAATAACTTAGCATTTTGAAAAACCTGGGAAGCACTCTGTGCATGGGTCGTAAAATGACTACCCTTCCCTAGAGTAGATGGAGCAGGCAAAATAATAGACATTTTATCTAAAAGGAGAATTTAACTAAGAACCTAAAATAGCCCAATTATCAAATCATAGAGACTCTTGACAAATTTATTTTTGGCTTTGCTTTAGGGAAAACTCCAAGACAAGCTGAAATTGACACATTTCATTCAGGTCATCAAATTATAAAAACTACCTACTACGTGCTAGAGCCGGTCTGTGACTCGCAGCCGTTCAGTCAGACCTATTATCAATAATCTTATGAGAAGCCTAGGGAAAACTAGGGAAATGTACTGGCGGGAGAATGCACAGGTAATCCTGGGGCTACAAAACTCCCTGTAATCCCTGTAATTTAAAACAAACAAAAAACATTTGCTGAAATTTGCCTGTATTTTACCAATGAGATTTTTGGCCATAAACCCAGGATTCCCTTCTTCATTTAGAAACTTAAAGGCAGAAAAAGACAAGAGTGCTATCAGAATGGTAGGGAAAAGATCGGGTCTCAAGAAACTGTTTAGAGAACTCTGAAGAGGCCTGGGATCTCTAGGGGTGAGAAGTATCTTGATGGAATTTCTCCTCTCGGAATAAGGCTATGAAGAATAGTGTAGCCAAATTCACCTTCAGATAGAAAAATCTTAGAAAATAGAACTCGCTAAACCCAGGAGTAGTTCTCCAAGGCTCTTGTCTACTTGCTCCTTTTTAACTTAACAAAAACTTTTTAAACTTTTTAACTGGTCTGTCTTGTGTATCGTGTTCCGAAATAAATCTCTGCCACTCGATCACATAGTCCATTCATAAATGGCCCTTTTTGAATCCTCACCGCGCCGGAAACACAAACAGCTGCTAATTGATCCAAAACGAAAGAATAGAAATGAAGGACTCTTTTTTTTCCTCCTTACTGGATTTTGGGCTCCGTGAATACCCAAGGACAGCATTCAGGAGTCTTATCATTGCTAAGTCAGTTCTCTTCTCGTCCCAACCTATGCCACAGGACGATTTCCACTACCCCGGTGATTTCAATCAAAATTAAACGAAAATGAGAAAATCCCGCTTCTACTGTCACGGAGGAAGATAGTAAATCAGAAAGGAGCTTCGGTTCTCTTCTACCAACTTGAGTCTAGGGATTTGGATCCCTTCTGGGTCAACACCTGCTTCCTGACAGAACAACTACACACAGTACAGAATTAAAGCAGAAATAAACAGGAATCTGGTTGGGGTCAGACTTTAGTTAACCCAGAGCCTGGAACTCTTGTCCTAGAGAAAGGTTGGTGGGTTTGTTTGTATCTAAGTGGTACAGAAACTGAATTTGTGAATTCACAGAAAATCCTCAATTAATTCCTGTGTATCTGCGATTCTCTTATGAATGATCTCCTTTGATCTTCACAGTGGTTTTTCGAAGGAAGCAAGGCAACTATAGGAAAATATGCTTAGAAGGGTTGTTGATTTACCCAAGGTCAGGCACCTAGAGAGTAGCAGCTCTGAGACTGGAACCCTAGATTTTCTGGTTCTTTTACTTGATGCCCCAAATAATGTTTAAAACACAAGAACACCACCTACATAACTTTTTGCACAATAATTTAAATGAGAGACCAAATGGATAGAAGAAACCTATCTCAAAGCTTTAGGTCTTGCATCTGACATAGGCTGATTGACCCTGGACAAGTCATTTAAATTACTGAAAAGTTGCTGATTTTATGTAAGATGTAAAACACACACATTTAGAAATGTATTATTCACCTTCCCATCTCCCATCCCCAACCTGATATCTAATTAGAATCCTAATTCCTTTTTTTTTTTTTAATCTTTTATGCACTTGTGCTGTAAGGCATTCCTGTAATGAAGAAGTATTGTATTAATCTCTCCAATTCATAAAATGGAAAGTTTAGAGCCAAACAACCTTAGATATTGTGTAGTCCAAACTCCATATTTTACAGAATAGGAAAACTGAAGAGGAACAAGAGGAAATGGTTTGTTCAAGATCACAAAGAAGTAACAAAATAGGATGTAAATCATTTCAATTTTATGGTGACATTTCATAGAGCATCTTTCTCGAGCAATTCAAGGCACAAAAATCCTTAAAAAAAAAAATCTCATTGCTGGGAAAGAAGGAAGAAAGGAATCTCTCCTCACCCCAACTCTTCCCCAAAGAAAAATCTCTTTAGAGACTCTAGTGGTAAAGCGAGAGCAGAGGGAGTAGATAGATGAAGGGATAAAGCAGGCCTGAGGAACTGCTTAGGTTTGTCTCCAAGACTCAGGAATACACAGATCTGGGAGGCGAGGAAACTGGCACATAGGTGCGCTTGGAGGTGAAATCCTGGGAAATGGAAATGTCGGGAAGCTGTACGTCACTCCAATCTAGGGGGCTGAATCGAGAAAAAAGGATTCTTAATACTGAATGACCAATTTTCACCAAAAAAAATACCTCCATATCCCCCACACCGGAATGTGCGATTCTTCAGGTGTAATGAATTTTGGCAATCTAAAATTTCTAGGAAATCTAGAGATCATCTGATCTCACTAACGGCAGAAATAACTCGCCGTGACAAAAGTATATTTTCAAAGTAAAACTTTCTAATGGAACCTGTTCTTGGCCCCGGGGGTGAGGGATGGGAGTAGTTCAATGGGTAGAGCAGGTTGAAAAAATAAGCTCATGGTTGGAGAGAGCTGAAGAGAATGATAGAGAAGTAATAGCCAGCCAGGATTTAGCTAGAATTCCAGGATGGAAAGCAAGCTGTAGGATCAGAACAGAGGAAACAGGCTAAGGGAGGAAGTAAACTCTATTATTTTATATACAATTGGTAACTATAAAACATCCCTGGGAAATCCGATCTAGAAACCAAGTCGGGGATGGGATGGGGACCATCATCACCACCATCATCATAATACCTAATATTTATACAACACTTTTAACATTTTACAAAATGTTATCTCACCCTCACTCAACCCTGGGAGCTAAGTGTTATTATTATCTCCCCTACTACCTCCCGCCTTTTCTTTACAGATGAGGAAACTAAAACAGATAGATAGATGTTAAGTGACTTGTCCAGAGTAACATAGTTAGTGACAGAGTTTGGGATCTGAATTCAGGACTTCCTTACTCTAGGTCCAGGACTCTATCCACTTCATTACCTAGCTGAACAAAATTTCTGTATCACACAAATGCTGCCAACAACCTTGGAAACAGCATCAACGGCAGCAGCAGCAACAATAACAAACATTTGACACAGTTTTCAAAGCATTTTACATGTATCAATTTATTATATCCTCACAACATGAGGTCAGTTTTACTATTGGAAATAGAGTGATAAAATAACTTGCCCATGATTACACAATTTAAGTATCTAAGAAGTTTTTGAAACTCTGGAAAAAACTGAGATCAACTTCAGGTATAAGCTTCAAAAAAAAAAAAAAAAAAAGCCTGGAGGATAGAGGGAGAATGGAGACGGGGAGGGGAGGAGAGTAATGAGTAAAGTAAGTTTATTTGAATGAATTTTCCACTCAGAAATTCAATGGCACATACCTGGGAGACATTTCATAGATGTTTTTGGTAATCCAGGTTGTGACTGTGAACTCACTTAGATTCCCTCCTCCCCATTCCCTTTAAGAAAGGTGTTCGAAAAAGCTGAATCCTCCCTCAGCTCCCAGTTGCTTCATTAGCTCTTTATCTTTGTCTTGGCCTTATCTCAAACTAAAGGCAATAGCCCAGGCCAGAACTATACTTTTACCATTTCTACTTGAGAACTGGGGGTCAAGATGGTAGAGAAGGCAAAGATGCAAAAAAGGATGTTAAGGTCATTGTAAAACAGTTTTTGTCCGTCAGGAAGTTGTGGGAAAGTTAGAAGGATGGAAAACAGCTGAAGGGATTTAGATTTTTTTTTATTCCTCTTTCCCCTTTTCAAATGTGTAAGATTTATTGTCATAAAGATCTGGGTTCCAATTATGCCTGAGATGTGAGCAATGTGACCCTAGACAAATGACTTAACCTTTCTCATTTATAAAATGAGGACCATAATAACACATATCTTACATGATTGTGGTAAAGATTAAATGAGATAATAAAGTTCTCTGCAAAATTGCTATTTAAACTTAGCCATTGCTATTTATTTTTCTCCTTTTTTCCTCCTTCTTTTCCTTTCCCTTTTTCTCTCATTGCTAAAAACCAAAAACCAACAAAAAATCCCAAAACAACAAAACCATCATTCCCATGAAAGGAATTGTAAATTTTAGGTTGTGATAGTTTTCCTTTGTTATTATTAGCATTCATTTTCAAAAAATATTTGTAAACAACTCTCCTCCCCTTTAGCAAAACAAACAAAAAGAAATAAAGGGGTTATTTATATCCCTTTCTCTCTAATTTTCACTCAAGAGACAAGTACTTGATTTTTGTAAATAATAAGGGAAATCACCAGAAAACTTATTAAACTTCATTTTTTCAACTTTTTTTCTAACTTGACCACACACATATATTTTTAAACTGGGGCTACTAAGAGCTGAAAAGTGGTCTAGCCCAAACTTTATCTCTTTTATTTCCCCTGGAACCCCCTTAGGCAGAGGTGTAAATGAGCTGTGAACTAGCCAAAAGGTAGGGTAAAATAGGAGCAACAAAGAGCCTGGAAAATCCTCCAAATGAATAATTGGTACTTGGTGCATAGAGTTGATGTTGATTCACTTACAGTAGCCTACCTAATCATACACCAAAACACTCCATAGGAACTATATGGGCCTCCTCCAGAAAGTAAAGTTGTAATTCTGAATAAAGATCCTCTAAGATGAAGAATAGCCTGGACTTTGTGAAACTGTGTCTAATATAGATATGGAGTTTATCAATTAAGACACTACCAACCACTCATATTGAAGTAGGATTTTTAAGTTTTATAAAAAAATTTTCTCACAGTAACCCCTATGAAGTATGTAGTACAGGCATTACTGATTTCAACTTGCAGAGAAAGAAATTGAGGAAACAAGAAATTCAATACCTTACCCAAGTACAGAGGTGAGGAATTGAGATAGGAAATCTGCTTCTCATTCAAGAGGTTAAGTGTTCTTTCTGCTATAGCATGTTGCCTTACATTACTAGTCATCAAAGTTCCCCAAAGATTTAGCTGGTATGTTTTTCAATCAATCAGTAACCAAACATTTGTTAAGCACCTACTGTGTGTCAGGCATTGTGCTAAATGCTAAAGATAGAAAGAAAGGCTTTTAAAGACAGTCCTTGATTTCAAGAAGCTTGTAAGTTCTCAAGTCCCAAATGCATTTCCTCCTCTTCCTTCCTTGTCTCAAGTTTTTATCAATGTGATTATGAAACTGCTCACCTGTTCCTTCCAGCTGAGCCTCCTCCCCATCACCACTCCCAACAAGGAATAAATCTAAAAATGCAGGGTTCTGTCACAAAATGAACAAGGTTAAGAAGCCTTGTTCCAACATATAAAAGAGACGTATCTGAGAGTGTGGCAGAGGACTGTTCATTTCCCATCCTCCCAACCTACCATTTATTGTACTTAAAATATTTGACTTACATCTCAGGAAATTTTAAAATGCCTTCAGTTCAACTTATATTAGAATTTAATGCACTAAACATAAAATATATTAAGCAATTCCTATGTACAAGGTTCTATTCTAGAAGATAGAAAGGCAAGAAAGCAAAGCAGTACCTACCTTGAAGTTGCATACATTCTAGTTCTTATTACCCTTGTAGATTTTAATTGATTCCTGTCACTTTTATACCATACCGTAATATTTACATAATCTGTCTCAAATGCTTTGTCATAAAGAAGATACTTCAAAACTTAAAAAGCTTATTTCATTATTAATAATATGTAGCCAAGGCTTACAGTAAAATGTAAAATCTTGCTGGTAACATCGTTTTACCCATTGCCCATTTGTAACATCATTCCTCCGGTACTAACTGTTCCTATAACATTGTTTCATCTAAGGACACTGGGTTTCCTCAGAACCAGTGCTTTTAGACAAGGTATGAATACCTACATAATATACTTGGTGTCCTACATGGAAGCAGGACAAAGATCATCTGTGACTTCATTTAGAGAGTAGGAAAATCTTGAAGGCTTAGAAGCTAGAAGCTAGGAATTGCTTTCTCATATTCATGTCTGCTACACCATCAAAAATTTGCAGACTTGTAATTTACAATCCTTGTTGATATGTTTGTATTTGTGTCTATGTAAATATTTTAATATTTAAAAATGAATGCAAGGGCAGGTAGGTGGATGCTATGGAGATAGCACCAGTCCTGGAGACAGGAGGATCTGAGTTCAAATGAATCTCAGATACTTATATAGCTATGAGACCTTGGGTATGCCACTTAATATGCCACACACACACACAAATTCCTAAAGTTCCCAATTGCCCCAGAAATACTTCAAAAATGAACAATAATCTTGATATACAACTTGGAAAGGCTCTCTAATAAAAACAAAACTTCTATCAGGCTCCTTGAATTAGGGGAAAGGATGGGAAAGGTGGCTTACAAAAGGCTAATTTAATTGGGATCAATTTAATTCTAGCTCCTGGTCCTCAGCTGGCATGGACTATGGCCTCCTTGGACTATTTCTAGGAGGGAGTGGTTCTGTTCCTAATAACTGGGTTGTTTCTTCTAAGGGACAAAGGGAATGAGATTAGATGTGATCGTGTATGAGACAAGCACTCCTATGTAAATTTTAAAGCACCACAGACTTTTACTTTGAAAGTCTCAAGGTCACACATGTATCAGGCACTCTGCTAGGTTCTGGGTATACAAAGACAAAAAATGAAACACTTCCTGCCTTCAAGGATCTTACTCTGATTTTGGGCTGCTAATGTTTGAAAAATTTCTCTTTGTGGCCAACTCCCTGTTTTTAGCTAATTTGCTCCTTCAGGAACAAGCCTTTTTTGATCATCCTCAGAGCCTTCTCAAATAGGTATGATCAGGCAGAGTTTGGGCTTTGCTGGTGTTTGAGAATTCATCAAGGGATAATTTTAATAAACAATATAAATGTAAAGTATGACAATATTTATTGTAGTTATATCACCAAAGGGTTCTTACTGTTTGTAGTGGCCAGATTACACACAATTTTGTAGCTATATCTAGAGAAAACACTCTTTAGTGAACAGCTTTAATATTTGATAATTGTGTCATTGACACTTGTGAGTGTTTTCACTGTATAATGAGGAAGCCACTCTCTTCACTGTCAAATGGGGATATTAATACCAGACCTTTTCGGTGGTTGTTGACATTATAATATTCACTTGTCTCAAGGGCACTGGAGGCATCCAGTGGAAATTTAGGGACAATCCAAATTCTATATTAGGGGTAGGATTCTAATTTTCTCCATTAAAAAAAAACAAACAAAAAAGTCACAATAAACAAGACTATTACATTCCAATGTATTGTCTTTCTCTTTCTATCCATCCTCTCTGATGGGGTACTAATTTAGTCATGAGAAGACTAAAAGGAGAAGCAATGACATAAACTGAATGATTAACTCCAAGGGATTTGTATGAAGGACCACTTTATACTCCTTGGAGAAAAAGTGTTGTATGACTTAAGGGACCCTATTAATTTTACCTATGGGTGTTATCATCACACTTTTTGTTTTGCATTACATGTCATCATAGTATCGATTACCCTTAAGATTCGGGAAGGACTTTATCTTTTCTTGAAGGTAGATGAGATAATGAGAAGAATTGTGGGCTTTCTACATATATATGTGTGTGTGTGTGTGTGTGTGTGTGTGTGTGTGTGTGTATGTGTGTGTGTGTATATATATTATATATATATTATCCTAAGTGTATTAAATAACATATAAGTTACTGATGTTTGTTCATTATGGTATTATTCTCATTTGGGGGAGCATGGGTTTCAGTTAGAAATAGTCCTGAGATGAACATCACATATTATTTTTTTATACTTAAGATTCTTCTAATTATTATACAGGTATAGTCTTTTTTTTTTCCTTTCTTTTTTTCTTTTCTTTTTTTTTTTTTTTGTATAGACTGATCAATGTACACATCATTTCTTTTTTTTCAACAACCTTCCTACACAACTGAATATAAGCCCCTTTTGAGAAAAAAAAATTTTTTTAAATCTTTTTAGATTCAGTGCATTATGTAGTATCTAGAATATTTAGGCAGAGACTGGAATTGTGATTTCATTAGGATAAGGGGAAAAAAAAAGGGAAAAAGTGAGAAAGCTTCATCTACCAGTGCAGACAGGTACCTTCTTTACAACTTAGATTTTAAGAGAGGGGCCTATAGATAGAGTAAATAACCTGCCCAGATTTAGAAATCAGTATGATACTTTAAGGAAACCCTGACTACATAATAAGCTTGTTGATTACTTGCATAAAAACATTGCTTTTTTTGTAATTAAAAAAAAAAAAACTTATTGGAAAGTAAATTTATCCTCTATAGGTTTACTTAGTTTAGGTAATAGCTCAAAAAAGACAGGAGGAAGGGGATATTTTCCTCATCCTGTTCCAACACGGTTTTAACTTTCTCTACTAATTATATTTTGAAAGTTGGTTTTTTTTTCCCCCACATAGTGTGGCATTATATGTATTCTAATGTGGCAAGATCTATTTAAAATGCTAATTTTTTCTTGTGTGTATTTGTGTGTGTGTATCAGTGTTATGTCTGTGCCACAGTGGGCAACAGTTTTATCTATGATGGATAGTATTCTAGCTTCAGAACGGTTTATTGACTGAATTTTCAGGAACAGTTTGAGATCTGTATTATGCATGTATGTATACATACACAAATTTATTTGCTAGTTTATGATAGAGTTTCTGAGCTAAAATTCTGGCTATTCCCAATCCTGTCTTTTGAGGCAATTGGTAAATATGACATTTCTGCAACATACAGGTGCATGTTACATAGTTTCTATCATTAACATCATTATCTTCTATACTGAAAAATAACCAAAATAAATGAGAGCCCAAATAAACATATTTTTAGGTACACATACTTAATATCATGCAATCCTGATTTCACATACATTTCCATGATCAGTTTTGAAATAAGGGCTTAAAGAAACCAGACAGCAGGACTAACCGAGTATTTGAGGCTGGTTTCTGGACCTCGGAGCTCGGAGTCTGATGCCCCTTGGCACCAGATGGCCCCCATCCCCGTCCCCAACTCCAGAGCTCTCACTGTCTACAACATGAGAATACTTTTCCCTAGTCCAAAGCAGAAGGTGCAGTGAGAGATGATGGCTCATTGATTCTTGTAGACCAGAGGATGCCCTACGCTTCTGCTCTGCTCCTTAACTGAGCCTGTCCACCAGCCGCGGCCTCCCGGGCTGTGCGCCAAGTCCAGCTTAACCTCGTCAAAGCGCGGCACCCCAGGCGCAGCCCTTTTACAGCGCGCCCAAGCCTGATGGATGGGCCCGGGCTCCGGCCGGGGCTGGAGGCCTGTCAGATCTTATTAATGAGGTGCGCGCTGACGGCCGCAGCGTAACCCAAGGCGGCCCGAAGCAAGGCGGAGGGGCCGCCTTCGCGGCGCTGCCGGCCCCGGCGCAGACTGCTCGGCGCTGCGGGGTCAGCACCCTGAGTCCCACCCACTCCCCTCCCTCTCCTTCGAGCCTTCAGGCCGGTAGGTTGAGAGGGGACCAGGGGGGAAGAGGCGGCTCAGGGCAGCACTGACCAAGGAACCCAGGGATAGGAAAATTATCCCTCTCCCCCGCCCCCAAGGAACTAGGAGCCCAATTTAACAAGCAGAATATAGCTTTCTAGCCTTCCTTTTCTCCTGCTCTTCTCGTCTGACTTTTTTTTTTTTTCCAGCAGTCTCTTCACTCCTTCCTTGCTTCCTGCTTTCTGTTATTTTCTGAGTCGTTTACTCCCTCTCCGCTCCTTTCCCCTCCGCCCCATTCCTATTCATCATCTTTTAACTCTCATTTCTCTCCTTCCCCGATTTCTTTTCTTTTCGGCTTTTCTAGGCATTCTTGTCCCTCAGTGCTTTTTCCATTCCGTTCAAAATCCTCTTTATTTCCTCCACCAATTCCATCTATTTGTCTCTTGATTTCAGGGAGACAACTATACATAGCTGCTAGGAAAAAATAATAATAATAATAATAACCATGGGTTCAAATCCAGCCGCTGGTACTTAACTATCTCCGGAACTTTGGGCCAACCAGCTTTTCTCAGGGCTGCAATTTCCTTCTCTGAAAAGTGAAAGGGTGGGGGAGAGTTGTCGATTATTTCTGAGGGGCTTCCAACTTTAAAATCTTATGATTCACTATCTTTCTTTGTTATTAGACAAAATCTATACAAGTTAAAAAGTGTACAAAATTATAGGTTGTTGTTTAGTCTGCCTTAAAAAACAACTTTTTATTTCTAAAAGCTGCTATCCTATTTGAAGTATTAATGGAAGCAGATTGACCACTTTTAATTTAACCCTTTGGAATGCAGGATTACAATCCTGCCTAGTTGAATAAGGTGGATTCAACATCCTTTCTTTTTCTCTTTCCTTGATTCTAAATAGCTTGCGTGCATTCTGTATCCGTGTGGGTGTCCGTCTTTGTTTGTCTTTGCCTCTGCCTCTATCTCTTTATCTCTGTCTTTGTTCTCTCTTTGTGTCTGTCTGTGTCTCTGTCTGTCTCTTCCTTTTTTCTCCCTTTCCCTCTTTTCTCATTCCCTCCCTCCCTCTCCTTTTTTTTTTTTTTTTCTTTCAAAATTGGAAGAAGAGAGAACTGGGTTCCATGTGAGGCTGATTTACATACAAGGCAACTGGATCAAGCCATTTGCCACAATCCTATTTTAGGTCCCCATTTTATATGCTTAGTAATATTCCACTTAGCTCTGAGGCTATTCCAAGAATTCCTAGAGCTCCACCTGCAAAGTACTATGGAAGGGAAGTCAAAAGCAATGATTTCTGTAAAGTAAAAATGACTATTAGACTTTTAAAACAAGTTCAGAGCTACATCTAGGAAGAACTTAAATGTTTATATCATATCCTTAATGCCTAGCACAGAACCTGGAATATAAGTACATAAATGTTTTTGGTTTAGTGGCTGATTGATACTTTGTTGGTTTCTGTATAATTAATAGATGCAAATCCCTTTTCCTCTGGGTATTTTGCATGGGGGAGAAAACTCTGTCTCTTCTCTCTCTCTCTCTCTCTCTTCCCCCCCCCCCAGGAAAAAAAATTCAGAAGTATGAGCAATTAGAATTATATGATTTTAAGGAAATAGTTAAAAAATTCTGGTCCACCAGTTGCTCCCATAAAAACCTGATTGCAGCCACAAGTAGAGAATGTGATCTGCTAAAGGTGTATAAAGACTTAAAAAATAATGACCCTTACATTAGAATTCAGGGGTAGTTGATGTGACATAGGAAAGGAAATTGCATCCTAGACCCTCATGGGCAAGGTCAAAAAAGCTGTCCGATGTAGCATATTCTCATTAGGCAATGGAAATATGGACTCTTAATTTGTACTAGGTTACCAATTAGCTGATAGACCTTGAATAAATCAGTTGGTTTCATAGGGCCTCAAAATGCTAATCTGTGAGTGAGGTGTGTGTGTTGGGAAGTTGGATTAGATTATTATTGAATCCTAGAGTTGGAAGAGCAGCTAGGTAGCACAGAGATAGAAGTGCCAAGTCTGGAGTCAGAAAGACCTGAGTTCAAATTTGGCTCAGACACTTACTAGCTTTGTGATGCTGGGCAAATCACTTAATCTTGCTTGCTTCAGTTTCCTCATCTGTAAAATGAGTTAAAGAAAGAAATGGCAAACCACCCCAGTATCTTTACCAAGAAGATCCCAAATAGGATCATAAAGAGTTATACAAGGCTGAAAAACTGAACAACAGCAGCAAAAAAATGTGCAAGGTATTGTGCCTGATGCTGAAAGGCAAAATGAAAACTAATCCCTTCATAGAAAAATCTTTCCTCTTACTAAGAATGATTAAAGTAAGTGCAAAATAACTTGGAGGAGAATGCAAACAACTAGACATATAAAAGTTTTCTTGGAATTGGTGATTGAAATGAGTCTTGAAAGAAATGAAGGCTTCATGGAGGGGGGAATTAGAAGGGAATTGATTTCAGACATTTGAAACGATACCCTGTGTAAAGGCTTGAAAACAAGACAAGAAATGTCAAGTAGGACAGGTTGATTGGAATGTAAAATACAAAAAGGAGAATTATGTGAATTGCTGGAAAGGTAGATTAGAGCAAACCGGTAAAGAGCTTTAAATGACTGGCAAAGTATTTGTACTTTATGCCTTTATATAATAGAGAAATTTAGGATTCTTAACCAGTGGGGTAGTATGGTCAGACATTAGCTTTAGGAATATTATTGTGGCAGCTTTTTGAAGATGGATTGCAAAGGGGAAAGGCTGGAGGTAGTGGCCATGACTCCAAAAAAGAATTGTTTAGCAATCAATAGATGAAAGTTTATTAAAGACCTATTGTGTCATTAATGTTAAACATGTTGCATTGTGTTCTGTGTTAATGTCAAATAGTGAGTGCATTGTGCTGGGAATACAAAGCCAGAAGCAAAAAACAATTCCTGCCTTCAATGAGAGTCCATTCTATGGCTCTTAACCCAATCGAGAAGGTGAACTTAGGTTGAAAAGTATCCTGAGTAGCAAACATTCAAATGAACAGTTTTCACATTCCTGTTTTCAACTCTTACATCTGTGACTTATGAAAGAATGGGTCCAAGGAAACAAAAGAAAACCCAGTATAGATTTGAAGTGGAGAAATATTTTCAGATGGCTTCTCAGTGCCTCTGTATTTGCAGTGGGCTTTGAAAATACTTTATTGGACACTTTCTGGAAGAAGATCATTTTCCCGGATAGAAACAAATAGAGAACATATAAAAATTAATTTCAGGGTAATAGGGCACTAGCATTTGAGAGGGACGAGGAAAAGCCTCGCGCAACATATAACAGTAGGATTATTACCTATCTTATTTTTGAATCTATACTTTTATATTTTTAAGATTCTCCCACAGTTTTAGAGGGTCAACAAACATCTATCAAGCAACCATTATTTTGTTAGGACCTACACTGGGAACTGGGAATAATAAAGAAAAATAAGTAAAACTGTTTTTGTCCTTAAGGAGCTTACACAGAGGAACCAGTCATGGGGCAGACACACACACACACACACACACACACATATATATATATATATATATATACATATATATATATATATATATATATGTATATATATATATATTGGATATATTCCCTTCTCTATCACAGATCAGGTAGTTTCTGTTTTATTCTTATAGGCATATTCACTCTAGTTAGTAGAAGAGAAAATTTAGAAAACCTCTGAGTTTGGGGGGAAGAGGGAGATAGGAATCAGCTTCTACAGGTGACTCTATCTCAGAAAGGTATTCTGAATATGGTCAATACTTTCTGGAACTTATATATTTAGAAACAATCTGAATCCTATATTGAAAAACTTCCAAAACATTTGCCCAGGGAAAACACTGAGATACCTGAAAACCAAAGTATTGTTTTCCTTCTTGGAGGAATCGGTTGCTGTGGCCAGTGAATGTGATTTTTGATATGATTGAAAGAGCCAATTTAGCACTCCCTCTTTCCCTCTGCACATGTATAGACATCTGATGCACAGAAAGTATTCCTAACATATCTTCAATATGCTTTCCTCCCTGCACTACAGCAATGATGAACTTGTTCAGCCATGACCCCAAGTTCCATACATCAAGTCACATGCCTCTCTGACTTTAGCTGAAGAAAAAGCAGGTCTTTGATTAGTGACATCATGTCTATTTGGTTAGAAAATATCATGTCTTTATTAACCCTATTCCCAAGGTTGAACTTTCTTCACAATGATGCAGTTACCAAGGTGACAGAAATTAGGATTAGGCAAGCAGAGTATAGAGGAAAGAATCCTGATTTTAGGAGTCAAAGGACCTGGGGACAAGTTCCATATTTGACATCTATTAAACCCATGACTATAGGCAAAGCATAACTTCCATGAGCTTTAGTTTTTTCATCTGTAAAATGGGGATCATGTTAATTACATAATCTACTATCCAGGATTATTTTGGGTAACTGTTATTTAAGCAAAGTTATTCTGTGGAATAAAAGCTGGATTTAGATTTCTGAAGCTCTAAACAATGGTTCTTAATCCACTTGAGAAGATGAACATGAGTATGTAATGAAAATATGGACATGAGTATCATGAACAGTGTACATTCAAATGACCAGTTATTCCTATTTTCAACTTTTATATTGGTGATAAGAAAATAATAAATTGATGGGAACTAAAAGAAACATGTTGTATGCTTACAGAAGGGAAATGCATTCAGAACTACTCACTCTATATTTGCAGTGGATTTCAAATTTGCATAATGGGCTACATCTCCAATTGTCCAGGAAATAGTAAGGTAAAATGGAAAAATTAGAGTCAGGAGTCCTGGTCACAAAACAGATGTGTGAACATGGGTAAGTCACTTATCTCACTCCAGATCTCAGCTTTGTCAAAATGTAGAATGATGGCATTAAACTAATTGATTTATAATGTATTCACTAGCTCTATGATGCTATAATGGAGTAAAAATTTTCACCATAGAAATGAGGAAAATGAGACACAAGGAACTGGATTTTATGCCTAAAAATACAACAGGACATGAAACAAAGGTGAGTTAGACCTTTTTGAAGTTAGTTTTCTAAGACACCCTTCTACTCAAAGATTCTTGTCTGCTATGAACCAATCCATTTATTAGATGATCCATTGCTTTTTTTTTTTTTTTAAGACACTGGACTTTGTATCTCAGTTTCATTATCCATAAATTGGAAATAAAGCCAATTTGTTTCTCTTAGTGAAATTGGAAAGTCCATCCCTAGAAAAATTATTTTTTAGTTTGGTCCATTCTGAAGATCAGAAATTTATGCTGGAAGGGATCACAAAGATCATCGTCTAACCTTAATTTACAGCTGAAGAGTTAAGAAGTAGAGTGGTTGAATGATTAATTTAAGATTAAACAAGTAGGAAGAGGATTCAGATCTTCTCCAAATCTACTACTTCTTCCATTGTACCATGCTAGCTGTTCTATAGTCAGATTGACTAGGGTCAAAATCATTTAATCATCTGTAGGTACACAGCAACACTTGATAGAGCTGTGTGGAATCTAGTTTTTGAGGAGCATCCTAATTACTTTTATTCATTTATTGTTTCCAAAAGATGCTTTAGAGGACACATCAAATTTTAAGTTTAAATATCGTGGGTTCACCAGCCAGTGAGAAACTCTAGTCCTTTAATATCTACCCTCAATCTTCTCTTCTTCAACATACACAGGTCTTTTAGTCCTGATTCTAAGTATAATGTCATCTATTCAGTTTTTCAGGGAATGGCTTGCTCAGCTTGAGAAAGTAAGATAATGTTATGGATCAGCCTTGTTTCCTCAGCTAGATCCTTCTGTCTCTTACTTTTTGATATCTGCTATAGCGGCTAGCATAAATCATAAAATGATAGAGAGTTCTACAAGGGACCTTGTAGATAATATAATTCAATATAATTTTATAGGATTCAAGAAAAAGATAGTGACTTGCCTGAGAGCACACAGAAAATGCACTTGAATCCAGGGATCCAGATTCTTGGGCCTGTATTTCTTCATATTATGTAATTTCTCGATACTTGAATAAATTAATTAATGAGTGAATGAATAAGGTAGTCTGTAGATCATAGTTTAAAAAATACAGTTCTTATGAAAGAATTGTGTGTGTGTGAAATGTATTTTACTTTCCCAAATTTGTGGAATTTCTATTAAGTTTTTAAAACCTTGAAAATGTTTCCTTTTTCTTAATTTATGGTTCTATAAACAAGCTGATATACACTGTTTTGATATCACATATCAAGGAGCCTTTAAATTGGCATTTATTTTCCCTTTTAACTAACACTTGACTAGAAGATAAATAAGAGATGAATAATTCCTTATTGCTACTTACTAACTATATCTATAAACTAGAGTCAGCAGTTGCTTGACTTTAAAATAGTGGTAGTATATTTATTAACCTGCTTAAAATCAGTCATAAAATTGGCTTGGTCAGCATATAAGAATGTTCTTTTAACTAAAACGTTCAAGTTACTTTGGTCATTTCTCATTAATTAGCTATGTTACTTTGAATATGTTGTTTATTTTTTTCCAATTTGAATTTCCTTAGATATAGAATGAGGCTATTACACTGGATCATTTCTAAGGTTTCTTTAAATTCTAACATTTCATGGTTGTATGGTTCTGGAACTCCATGAATTAAAAAAAAAAAGAAACATTAATTTATTATGAACATGTTTTAATATTAGCTTGTATCTGCTGTATAATGACAAATCTAGCTAAGAACATAGAAACTTATTACCAGACAATAAATTCTTTGTCTATAAGTGATACACAAGAGGCAGTCAGTGGCTCAGTGGATAGAGAACAGGGAGTCAAGAAACCTTAGTTCAAATCCAGATTCAGATACTTCCTAGTTGTGTGACTCTGGGAAAGTCATTTTATCCCTGATTGTCTGACAAAATGGATCCACTTGGAGAAGGAAATGGCAAACCATTACAGTATCTTTGCCAAGAAAGCCCCAAATGAGGTTCCAAAGTATCAGTCATGGCTGAAACAACTGAATAATAAAAAAAATAAACCATGAAACAGAAAAACATAAAATAGCCTTTCTGAGTCCCCCCCCCCTTTTAATACTCCAGAGTTAGTGACAGTGATAGAAACTAGCCAAGAGGGTCCTAAGAAACAAAAAATATTTATAATATTTATAAACATAAACTCCTCTACTGGTAGTCTAGAATCTTATTCAATAACCAATGGATTATGCTACTGGAAGAAATGAACCACATTTATTTTGACATTTTCATTATGAATAGTACCAAAAGTCAAAAGGAAGTTGTAAGCAAGTGAAGCAATGGCTCATAGCTAATCCTGTAGAGGCTAATAAAGAAGTTGTTTTTTATTATATACCTAAATGCAACAAGAAATATTTCATGGGGACAATTTGTCATTTTGTCTTGAATTACTTATCATACTATGGAAGCAAAAAAAACCCCCAAAACAAAACAATAACAAACAAAAATCAACAACAACCAAAAAACTCACAATGAAGATTATTGAAACCTTTTTTTTCCAACATCTGTTGCAAAGGATCAAAAATTAAATAAATTCCATGACGAATTTGACAAAAAATTTTTCAAACTAATTCTATGTGTATATTGATACTCAGTGGTTCTCAAACAAAAATATACACATAATAAAAAAGTATTTTTTTAAAAGTGTGTATATGTATAGGAAATAATATATTCATATCGGAAAACTGCAGGATCAAATCCAAAGGTCAAAGAATGCTCATATTTATATAATAGCAATAGTTTTCTCTAAAAAGGAATCAAAAGGGACTATGAACGAGAAGCACAAAACAACTTCACACACAAAAATTGTGTTTTAAGAGAAAGAATAAAACTGGAATCATTTCAGACTTAATTTTGGATAATCAAATTATTGACTACCTAGAGCAAAGGTCAAAATCAGCACCAAATTAGAAGGATAAAGATGAGAAGACATTGGATATTATTACTACAATTCAAACTTTACCTTTTCAAGCAAGCTATTAGTAGTGAAAATTGATATTTATAAAGACATTAACTCTGATTATCACCATTTCCTACAGAAGATCAACTCATGTAAGGCAATTACCATGATAAAGAGCTCAGGAACTGCCTCTGATAGGAACACATAATTTCTTTGCCAAGTGTTAAGACAGGGCAGCTATTAATAATACTACTTCAGAATCTACTCATTGCAAAATGTTATGGAGGAGGATAAGAGACAGTCTGGTACATGGTTCTCTTCAACAATGAGATGATTCAGACCAGTTCCAAAGATCTTGTGATGAAGAGAGCCATTTACACCCAGAGAAAGCACTGTGAGAACTGAATGTGGTTCACAACATAGCATTTTCACTCTTTTTTGTTGTTGTTTGCTTGCATTTTATTTTCTTTTTCGTTTTTTCCTGTTTGATTTGATTTTTCTTGTGCAGCAAGATAATTGTATAAATATATATGCATATATTGGATTTAACATATATATATTTTACCATGTTTAACATATATTGGAGTACTTGCCATCTAGAGGAGGGAGTGGAGGAAGGGGGGGAATTGGAATACAAGGTTTTGCTAAGATTAATGTTGAAAAATTATCCATGCATATGTTTTAAAAATAAAAAGCTTTAATTAAAAAAGGAGAGAGAATATAGAATCTGTCTTTTTGTCAATTAGACATAATTCTAGTACTGACTTGGAATACACTGATCATGTGACTCTGGTCAAGTTATTTAATTTCTCAGTGCCCTAGAGAACTCCCTTTAAGAACTTTAGAATTTGTAGAGTCCTTCAGTTGATGTTCCTGATATCAATGAAAGGACTGGTCTAAATTCCCCCCTCCCACTCCCACCAATGGAGAAAAAAATGATGAAATATTGTAAGAAGTAATATTTCTCAAACAATGAATTGTAAAGAGAGAAAAGAGCCTGTTGAAAGCTTGATGTGAAATTCAACTCAGTCAGATAATATTTACAGATTAATCAGGAAAAAGATAGCAAATAGGCTAAAAAAAGAGAAAAGATGTGAATATGTTTTAAAGTGATTTTTAAAAAATTATCAATGATAGTTGAATTACCACATATGAACTCTAACATCTCAGTATTCAAAGTGAAGAAATGGAAATAGTAAAAAAGATGAAATTGGGCAAAGCAGGTGGATACATGGGGAAAATTTTCTATTGCATGTAATATGATTTTGAAAGCACTGTGGCATTGATTTTTAAGATGTCAGAGAATAAGATATCAGACAAATAGAAAAAAATAATACATTTTTAATTACTCAAAAAGCAATTTATATACATTTATTTTCTTATTGTCTTAATTTTTTAAATTAGAAACAATGCCTACTTGTAAGGAGTTTACATTCTAATAGAGGAGGCAAGAAAAAAACATAAATACACATTATATATAATATACATATAAGTATGTATAGCATAAATACGAAGATAATAAGTACAAATACAAAATAATTAAACAAAAAGTAGTTTAAGAAAGAGAGCTCTAGCAGTTGAGGGGATCCAGAGTAATTTCATGCAGAAGATAGTACTTAAGTTATATCTTCAAGGAAGAGAGTGCACAGCATTCCCAGGAAAATAGAAAAGCCAATACAGAAACAGGGAGATAGGAGATCAAATGTTGTTTGTAAAGAATAGAGAGGTCAATTTGGTTGTATTGCAGAATATGAGAAGGAAAGTAATGTCCAAAGAGACTGGAAAGACAGGTGGTGCCAGGTTGTGTAAGGTTTTAAAAATTGAACAGAAGAATTTATATTCCTTTTTCTTATAGGCAATAGGAAACCACTGGGAACAGGAAAATTACATAATCAGATGGGTGTTTGAGAAAAATCACTTTAGTGGCAACATGTAGGATGAATTGGAGTATGAAAAGACTTGGGGCAGGTAGACTAGGAGGCTATTGCAATAATCTATGTGAGAAGTGATGAGAGGAGGTAAGTTGGTAGCTGTGGAAAGGTAGAAGGAAGAGATTAGGCAGATGTAAAATGTGGTAAAAGTGGAAATGTCAAGATATGGTAACTGATTGGATATGTGGGTTGAACAAGAATTCTGAAGTTACAAATCTGGGAGACTGAATGGATTCTGATGCTTTCAACAGAAACAGGCAAATCTGGAAAAGGAGAGATACTAATTTAAGATGTCTCTGAGTTGTCCATTTTGAAATATTCAATAAGCAGTTAGTTTTATGGAACTGAAGTTCAGTGTATAGAGATGATAGTTAAGCCTATGGAAGCTGATGATGTTACCAATAAAGAAGATGCACAGGGAAAAGAGATGGATTATATAGGGTCTACAGTGTACTGATTGCTTTACAAATATTATCTCAAGTGATATACCCATAGTTAGGAGATATGATATAGATAGAGCCAACAAAGGAGATGGAAGAGGATAATCCAGGTGATTCACAATTGTGTAAATCACAATACAGTAATGTCATAAAAATCTAGAAGGGAGAGAGTATCCAGGAGGAAGGATGATCAGTAGTGTTTAATGAAGTAGATAGGTTAAAAAGGATGACTATAAAATAACCATCAGCTTTGGCGTTTATGAGATCACAACTGACTGAAATAGAAGATACAAATCATTACTGTCTTTTGTTTGCTGATTAAAAACAATAAAGCATTTGATTTAGGAGAGCAAAATAGCATTAAAATCTCCCTTTCAATAGGTTAACTCCCAAGCATGTATCAGGAACCAAAAAATTTCTATACATTAAGAGCAAAAAAGGAAGAAGAAATAAATAGCTGTCTTGAATTTGGAAAGTGTAAAATCTTTCTTTTCTACACCAATATTCTGTTCTTATAGTGATATTATACACTGTGAATCATAGAATCATAGAATACCACAATATGCAAAGAATAAAAAATATAAATGAAGAAAGGGGCAATGGAAAGTAAAATGATGGGCATAAGAATCTATGGCTTATTACTAAAAAGGACACATTCAAGAAGTGCAAATAATTTTATTCAGCAAACAAAGGGGTAACTAATCTATAAGTTGAAATCCTGAATGCTGCATTGCTACCTGCAAACTAGGGAACTAGGTAACTCAGTGAATTCAAACCCATCCTCAGCCACTTTTACATGACCTTTGGATGAGTCACTTAACCTATGTTTACCTCAGTTTCTTCAACTATAAATTGGTATAACAATAGTGCCTACCTTCCAGAGTTATTGTGAGGATTACCTGAGATAATATTTGTAAAGCAACCATTATACTGTAGACCCTATATAAATGTTAGCTTTTATTATTATTAAATATTAGAAGTTCTAGAGGAAATACCTTTGAATATTGGGTAGGTCTTTTGTGGAATAACATGAGTAAGAATTATATAGGAATAGAGAACATATTGGGATCATAATATGTACCAGAAGGGAGAATTCAGTAAGAAGTCAGTGGGATCACAGATACGTTGACATATTGATGTATTTATCTAAAAATTTTTGGTAGTGCTTTTTATATAATTCTCTGCAAATGGCAAGAACTCTATTTGTATTTGTAGGATGGATGAATATATGGATGAATTTTTAATGTTATTTGTTTTAGCTAATTAATATGTTATTATTGATATGTTAATAATATACATTATTCACATCATTTAGGCTTTTAAAAAGAGTATATCATTTACTAACTAAACTAAGAGTTTATAACAACCAAAAGCTATCTTTGAGAGGCAAGAGAATATAGTGGGAAAAGTGTTGAACTTGAAGGCAGGACAAACCTGAGTTTAAACTCTCCCTCTAACTAACTATGGATTATAGTGAATATGGGCAAGTTGTTGAGTCCATATCTTTAAAGTAGAGATAAATAATGGTTACTTCACAAGACTGTTGTATCAAATTAGATAATATGAGATAAAACATGTAAAGTGTTTCACAAATCTAAATGTTAGCTATTATATGTAAAATGCTTTGCAAAATTTAAAATGCTATATGAATTTCAATTATTATTGTTGTTGCTGCTTCTTTCTGATTTGTCTATTCACTCTTGTGGTTTGACTTCCTTATCCTTGCAAAATGTTCTCTATTTTGTGGAAGGTTCTTTCAAGTACATATGAGACAGCATAAAATAGAGACAAGCTCATGGGACTTGGAGTCTGAAGATGAAGGTTTGAGTCTTTACTACCCATGGAACACGAGGAAAATGTCTTCCCTTCTTTGTGCCTCAGTTTCTTCACATATAAAATGAAGGGGTTAGAGTAGATCATTTCCATCCAACTTCACAAGTTTTAACATTCTATTATTCTGTAGAATCCATTCAGTTTTGTTATCTCTATAAATTCTTTTTCCTTCTCTCCCTACTGGCCCCTCTTAGCTTCCTCCACCTTTGACTAATGAGGAAAGAGCTAAATAATTGTCCTTTTTCTGCAGCTGTATGTACACCTGGCCTTAGATTGCATCTCACTCCCTTGCCAGCAAAGGGAGTTTTAAAGATAGGAAAAAGTTACAAGAACTCAGACCATTGTTTTCTATTTCAGAAACACTCAAGGCTGCTAGGAAATTCAGAGAAGATTTGTAGAATTGTAAAAACATTTTTTTTCTAAGAAAAGAAAAATCTCCATGTGGAAAAATCACTCTCATAAATTGTGAAAAATAGTCTTCCGGGTTCCAGTCTCAGCCTGTTCATTTATTCCTAATTCAGTAAGCTGGGTTCCATGAAGGTCACACATTTTTTCCAATCCCCCCCCCCTCAAAAAGATAGAATCTCAGTTTCTGGGAAAACTCAACATGGACTAATTCTGGCCAAATCCTCTTCCTTCTTACTAAATAATTAAAACTTCTGGAAATGTTGTAGCCATAAATGTAAAAAACAACTCCTTTTCTTTCTTAGTTTCTTGTAGTAACACATGTAAATGTGTTACAAAATACTTGGTTTGTTAAAATATTATCATATTTTCTATAGTTGGATTTTTAAAGAGCTTTGTGAATAAAAATTTTCTTCCTTTTTTCCCTCTTTAATTTTGAAAAGAGAAAAGTTCTTGAAAAAATGTCTCCCATTTTTTGTTTTTCTGTCACATTCTCCTCTTCTTTCCCCTTCTACCCTGAATTCACAACTCAGTTTAATAGCACTGATACACATGCATAAATATTCATCCTTCCTAGACAGCTGTGGTCTACTTTAAACTTAGTATTTTCTCCAATCTAAGTGTTTCAATTGAAATCCATTGGCAGTTCTTTGTATTTTACTCATAAAGTCTGGGGAAGAGGGAAAAATATTACCATCTTTTTGGGGACAGGAACATTAAGCCTCAAAGGAGGATCCTAACTTAGATAAGGTGAAAATGGACCCAACTTTGTATCTCATTCTGCCAAGAAAACTGAGGCTGAAAAAGCCCATTTAAATCAATTTGAAACCTATTGGTCTCCACAGGTTTCCCAGACTTGACTTTGTGATAATGAATTCATTGTTTAGGGAGCTCACTCTTGTAGCTTTTCTTTTTAAAACAATTGAATGATAAACTCATTATTTTATCACAGCAGGTAGTATCCAGGGCACACTGAACCAAAAGGAAGAGACTGAGTTTATAATCCCACCCTGAGTCCCCTGAGTGTTGCTGCTCTGAGGTTCACAATTTCAGGAGCTTCTGCCTCTACTTCCTCACATTGAATCCTGAAACCACAGGCTCATAAACTCACAGACTCTGAAGCCTTTGAAAAAACTGGAAGAGGCCTTAGAGATGTTCTAATCTCTCCATTTTACAGTAGTTGGGAACTTCAACAAGCATTGATTGAATACCTGCAACATGTCAGACACTATTCTAAATGCTGTGAATGAAAAAAGCAAAATGGTCATTGATTTTAGAATTTATATCTTACTGAGGGCAGGAGAGGGGAAACAATAAGTATAGAGAAAAATAAATACAAAATAAAGAAAAAATAGTTTCTGAGAAGAGGGCAGCATTAAGAAATAGGGGAATTGTGAAAGGCTCCTTGTAAAATGTGGCACTATTATTCCTTGAAAGGAGTTGGGAGTTCCAGCGGGCAGAGCTAAGGAGGGGCAATTTTCTAGTTATGGCACACTTTTATCATTGCACAGAGGCAAAAGGGTGGTGATGGATAGAATATTGTATTCTATCCATCACCAATTTGGCTAGGTTTAGATTGCATGGTAGGAGTAATAGATAAGTAGTTTGAAATAGAAATAGAAAGATAGTTTGAAGCTACATTATAAAAAATGTAAATATGTAAACATGTAAATATCATGTTTGCCAAGAAACAGATCCCTCTAATGCATCTTGAACAAGGGAATGACATGATTAGATTTGTGATTTAGGGATATCAATGTGGCAGCTTCAGGGAGGATGGGTTAGAAAGGAAAAAATTAGGAAGCTGACCAATCAGAAGGTCATTTTGATAGTCCAGGAAGAGTCTATAGGAAAGACTGAGAAATAATAAGCATCTTTCAGTCAGGTAGAAAAATTAGAGATATTTTGAAAACCCAGGAAATAGAGACTATCCAGAAGGCAGAGATGGTCAACAGCAGTAAACAGTAGTGGGAAGTAGGAAGGAAGGAAAGGAGATAGTCCAAAACTTAAAATGTATCCAAAAAAAATCAAATTAATTTTTAAAAATCACCCTGCTTTTTCTGAGCCACAGTTTCCTTATCTTTAAAATGAAAAACAGCACCTATCACTTAGGGTTGTTGTGAGGATCAAATAAATGCAACAATACTTGTAAAGCACTTTGGAAACCTAGCAATTTATTATTGTTGTTATTATTCATAGAACAATAATTACCAAAATAAAATGATAATCACTATACAGTTAGACATATTTTGAACATATACTTGGGGCCAAAACTTTGAGATTGAGACTCAACTCCAGTCACTATTTGAAGGAGTAGCTAGGCATTTATTTGGGGCTTTACTCTGGATCCCCATCATCCTCCTTCTCCTCTTTTCCTTTTTCTATCCCATACCCCTGTAAAATGCTGCAGTGTAATAGATTGTCCCTGTTGTCATCCAGATTAGATAGGGAGACAGAAAGTTATCAGGGCTGGGGAAAACCTCAACTGCCGCTGAGTTCTCTAATAATATGACAATAAGAAGTTGGTAGGTTACTAAGAAAGCTACATTAAAAAAAAAAAAAAAAAAAAAAGAATGACAGCTGCTGAGACTTTGCTGTAGGGTCCCAGGAGTTCCATGGTCTTGTATGGAAGGCCAAGACACCTTAGGAATATTTCTGAGTTTTCTCTCTCAAAGTGAAAAGAATACTAGCCTGGGAAACTAATCCCAGCTCTCATTTACAATCCATATGACATTTGGTAAATCTCTTGGATTTAGCTGCCTCATTTATAAAAGGAGATATATATCAAATGTCAAAATCTGCTTTCGATTCTAACATTCTAACATCTCAAACCAATTGCTTAATTTCTTTTTCATAATGGCTTTCACAGAAGCAACACTGGCATAGTGGATATGTTTCAGAGTCAGGATCACTGGGATTCAAGTCTTGTGTCTGATACTAACTCTTTACCTCTAAGTAAGCCATTTAACCTTTCAGTGTCTGAGGCAAGTGCTTTAAGTTTTAAGAATAGTTGCTATGGTGGACCCTCTTCTCACAGCACATTTCCCTAAACAGTGACAATAAACTTGAGGGGATACCTATTATTCCCATGATTAAATATGAAATTCTCTGTTTGATTTTCAAATCTCTTTATAACCTGCCCTCCATACATAATGAAATTCAATGACACCGGCCTCCATGTTCTGTTGTTCCTTCTCACATAAGACATTCCATGTCCCAAAGGCATTTTTACAGCCCCCTATGCCTGCAATGTTCTCCTTCTGTTTCCAAGTTTTCCAGCTTCCTTCAGATTCCTACTAATATCTGATCTTCTATGGACCTTTCCCAAACTTTCTAAATTCTTATCCCTTCCTGCAACTGTTGATTATTTCCAATTTATATTGTATATAGCTTGTTTGTACATGGTAATTTGCAGTGTCTTTCTCATTAGATTTCTGAATTAGTTGCCTATGGGCACTGAGAAGTTATGATAAGCTCAAGAGCAGACATCCTAGGATGTATGAAATGCAAGTCTTAAATGCAGCTCCTGACTCAGCTCTCTATCCAATAAAGTTATGGTGCCTTTAGAGTTATCTAATCTAATTGGGCTTGATCTGATCCAATGTAACTAATCTAATTCCTCATTTATTCAATGCAAAAGACAACATCTTTTAAAAAGATAATATAACAGATTGGACCTCTATTACATAATGAAAACAATTCATTGACTTAAGCCAATAAATAATTAAATGTCAAGCCTTTGTATGTGGAGGATAAAGGGTGAGGAGTGGGAATGAGGTTAAATAAAACAGAATTCTGAGCCCAAGAAACTTTTAGTGTATCATAAGATTTGACTATCTTCTGGCTCACTAGACAGGTAGGTACACAGAGTCTTAGAATATTTGTTCTAAAAGTGCTCTTTGGTGTTATCCAGTCAGTTCCAGCATGTATCTATAACTTGTGATGCATGACGTGCATGTATGTATGCACATTACATATATACATTTATAAACTGTCTCAATTTTTTCTATCAAAAATGAGCTAATTGCTCAATCATTATTATAATTAACTCCTACGAATGGAAGGCAAATGAAGTGACCAGTGAATCAAAAGGGGGAAAAAAGGGAAGTTATCTCTTTATATCCCATCAATTTCCTGTTAAATCCCCGGAGTCAAGAGGAAGTCATCATAAACTCGAGACAGGAAAAGTCTAGCTCATTTTTTTTTTTCTAGGTTCGTCATATGAATACAAATATCTATTTATATAGATAAGTAGATATGCTTATCTATATCTATATCTAGATATATATGCTTATATATCTCTCTATATAGCTTTAAATTGGGTCAATGGAAAACGTGTCATTAAAAAAGCTATTTGGGATTTATTGTTTTGAGGAGGTGGAAACTGAAGCTTTGAGAAATCCCTCAGGAACCAGAAGAAAGCACTACCAAATAACTGCATTTTCATAACTGCAAATTAACTGGTCTACAATTTTCCAGGTTTTTTTTTTTTTTTTTAATACTGATTAAATAAGCTAACAGACGGTAGAGGATCCCTACTGTTATAATATTTGGCATATTGATTAGACGGCGTTCAAGGCTGTCTTAATAGAGACGAATTTATTACGAACTAGTTCAGACTTGGGATTGGGAGAATCGGACAGAAGCATGTTTTTTTTGTTTTTAATTTAATTTTTTTTCTTTATTCCATTGTGTATGGTTTTAAGAGGGAACTATGGATTGTTTGGTCCAGAAGACATCCGGGGACATATTTTTTTGGTCGTAAGATCTTCTGAACTTAGTATGATAAATCTATAGACGAGAGAAGAAAAAAAAAAAGAATAGGAAAGAAAAGAGATATTAAAAAGGAAGAAAAAATGGATATCCACACAAAGGTACAGGGAAGAGGAAAGGGATTGGAAGGAAGAAGAACGAAAGAAAAGAAGAGTGAGTCTGAATCTTCAAAGTTCAGGTAAGTGAAAGAATTCAGAGAAGGATGGAAAATAGGGTACAGGGTGGAGCAGAGAAATGAGAGTAAAATTATAACAACCCGAAATAATTCGGAGATCTAAAGAGGAGAGAAAGAGACTATATTGAATCATCTGACAGGCAACTTCTGACAAAATTTCCTTCCTTGAACTTTGAGAACGTCTCGGATTCTGAAGCACCCAAGGGCTCTGGTTGATTCCCACACAGATGGTCTGATGGACTGGCGCTGAGCCTGAGCCGGCTCCACAGATTTAGTCCGACTTCGCAGTAGTTCTGTCATAGGTCCGGAAGTTTTTCCTAACTGCTCTGTCTCCCCCACACTTTATCCTCTGGTGGGGTGAGACAATTAGGACTTAGGTCCCCGGGCCTTGGGGCTTCTGGGAGTACGCCAGGGCTGTCTGGGAAAACATGGAGTTTTCCTTCTCTTATTTGACGCTTTGACAAGCGGAATTGAGGAATCTTACTCCCCATCCTGGTCCGGAATGGAGGACCAGAGGCAGACCCAACACTCAGATCTCATCTCTCTCAAAGCCACAGCTCGTTCCACACTCTCATCAGGACTGAGAGATTCTTTTCTACCGGGATTAACAAACCAAGATCCTGCACCTGAACTCAATCCCTTGGCCCCGGAAAAGTCGCGACCAAAAGGGAAAGGTGGATCCTTGTGTCCCAGGAATCCAGGGCTAAGAAGGGGACTCAGATCCCCAACATTTGGTTAGACCAGTCAGTGACTGCAGGTCTCGCACCTCTTTATACCCAGGGAGAATGCATCTGAATATCGACTTTTTCATCAATATTCTAGAAAGCAACGATTATGGGTGGGGAACGTCCCAAAGACTCTCCCTTGGCCTGCAAGATATGCCCAGCGCCTCTTCCTTCTTCCCCTCTCCTTGCCAAGCCCCGAACCTAGTCAATTTCGCGACGCATATGCACGCAAACCCTAAACCCATTTCCCCTAAACTGGTAGAGCGGCACATGGGTCTCCTCGGCTTTCGGAACCAGGAATCTTACCCCAAACATTGCGGAGGAATCCGCCCAGAGCATTCTGCATTTCTCTTCTAGTCCGAGCTCAGTCATTTTGCTATATAGCTTTGAACAAATTACTTCCCTCCCTTGGTCCCCTTCTCCTTCTTCTTCTCCCCCAATCCCTAACAAGGATGTGAAGCCCTGAATAGTTATATCCAAAGTCGAATACAACCAGTTCTAGACGATGAGTCCAATTCAAAGATACTCTCAGACCGCAGTCGAGGCCGCGGCCATTCATAATTATAGTTGTAGTTTCCTGGGGAGAGGATGTCTGTGTACTCCCACCTCTGTTTCCCTAAGTAAGTTTTGAGGGGCCACCTTATAAATTTAATCGGGTTTATTTTAGTTAATAAGCAAACATCCTACTTCTTCCTCAAGACATTCTAGGAAGATCACACTCCTTTGCTACTCTGGGTATGATTCTTCCTTTGTTAATAGTGGTGCTGAAATAAAGATGAACTTCAAAATTCTTGCAAGCTCTAAATCCTATGTTGCTAAGATTCCTATTCCTGTGACTGAATATCATAATTAGATCATGCAATGCCGTCCCTTTACAAAACAAACCAAGGCACAGAGGGAGTAAAGTTCTTTACCCAAGGTCGTTCAGCCACATATTTAACTAAGATTTAAGATTTTTTTTTTTCCTTTTTCTCCATACAACGATCAGGATAGCAAGCAAATAAAACAATGGAGTACATTTGAATATAAAGCCCTTAGCTAATATGTGCTGGTCCTGATTTAGAAATTTCTTGGATCACCTGTGTCCTTCCTCCAACTCTTATTCTAATTGTTGAAGCCCAAAAGATCCACACACATTCATACCTTTCATTCAAAGGTAGAAGGAAATCCTTCTTCTAAAGGAGGAAAATGATTTGCATACCTTATTAGTGAAAGGCAAGCTCAATTCAACCCATCCCGACAAGCATTTCCTAAGAACCTGGATCCATATTCCATATAATTTTCCCTCTTTCTTTGTGAGAAAAAAAAAATTCTACATAATGTCTCAATCTGTGAGGAGTACACTTAGAAAAGGACCAAGTTAGGTCCTTAGATTTTCCGGGGGAAAAAGATTGGGTTTTATCTCTAATTTATCTATTTCCCCCCCACACCTTCATTTTCTTTAGCTCCTTCGTGAATACTTTCTTTGGCTCCTCCCCCGTTTCCACTGAAGACTAACTCCCAGTCCTCCTCCCCCCAAATTGTTTCTTTGAACCACACTTCGTGGAAATGAGGTGGAAGGCCTGAGTTCTAGCTTGAATGCCACTTATTAGGGGAAACTTTCTCCCTCAAACAGGCATTCTATCTCAGTCTGGTTAAGGGGGAAAAAAAGCAGTAAATGGGATTAGAAGTCAGGAAATCTAGATTTTAGAGACACCTGCAATACCGCTAACAAGCTATGTGACCTTGAACAAGATTCCCCCCTTTCCCAGAGCCTCACTTTTCTCTGCAAAATGAAAGGTTGTAGGAGTTATTTTGTAAGATTTCTTTAGATTTGACTTTCTATGATTCTCAAGTTGTTCCAAGGCTTTAAGGACCTAAAGCGTTTCGTATAAGTAAAAGGCTTCCAATGTCAATGGCATCAGACTGATCAAAGGATAACATTTTCATCCTCATCATTCCTATCACTATACTCAATCAATGTAGCGCATAACATTTATCCAATGAGAGGCTGCGCTTGGATAAAGCTTAGGGGCGATTCCCGGGTAGGGCGAATTTAAAGAATTAACCACGCAGAAAAGGGAACTAGAAGCTTCTCATGAAGACCCGGCCTATTCCGCTGAAGCTCTCGGACCCTTTAGGGGCGTGAGAAGGGGAAACTACTTCCACTTCCCCAAGTTCCACTTGCTCCTGCCTTTACCGCCAGCAGGCAAGCAGGGGCTCCCTCTGTGTTCTCCCTGTCCTGTCAGTATCTCCGGGGTCGGCTGGGTTGGGCTGGCGCCTCGCTGTTGGCGGTGTCTAGAATGCTGTTCCTGCCTTTTCTCCTTATCTCGTCTCCCGGTCTCCCCAGAACTGAGGCTGGGAGTTTGCGGTCGCTGGACAGCTAGGGGTTTGATATCTGGCTCTCTCAGCTTCCCGTCACCCCGACGTGTTTGCTTGGACAGGCAAAGCAGCTAAAGGACTGCAACTCCGTTTCTGAATTTTTTCCTAGAAACTCCAGGGCTACATCCCAGTTAGAGAAAACTTAGAGAACCTTTGGGGAGACAGCAAGCCAGAGACTAACAATCTTCGTACTGGGCAGCTAGTTTCCTTCTTCCTTCCCTCCCTCCCTCCCTCCCTCCCTTGTCCCCTCCCTCCTTCCTTTTTTTCTTCCCTTTTTCCCTTCCTCCTTCCTTTTCTTCCTCCTTTCCCCCCTCCCTCTCTCCCTCCCTCCCTCCCTCCCTCCCTTACTTCTTTCCTTCCTCCCTTTTCCCCTCCTTCCTTCCTTCCTTCCTTCCTTCCTTCCTTCCTTCCTTCCTGGGGAG